>JAEBUN010000032.1:0-514782 GCA_023014365.1 Lepiota brunneoincarnata
AGCTTGAAAGCCCGACAAAGAGACTCACAGCTCTCACTCCCATTGAGCTCGCTGGGAAAACCGCAGACCTGCTGGAAGATGCAATGGGCGGGACAATGTGAGTGGCAACTTCCATGTGTCTTCTGTAATTGCTACTCACCGCCAGCAAAGGTCTTCTGGATATATCTCAACGCGTACGCCCATGCTCTGCAAAATGCATTTTCCACTCGCAGTCTCCATACAACCCCTTTGAAGGCATTAGAGGCTCTCTCCAACCATACTCCTGCGAAACCGGGAGACCGCACGGTCATCGATGCCCTTCATCCATTTTGTTACGAACTTGCGATATTTGGTAGCCTCACAGAAGCCGTCAAAAGGGCCGTGGCTGGAGCAGAGAGCACGCGAGACATGAGGCCCGCCGTGAGAGAGCAGCGTACCTGGGTGAGGGCGAGACCGGTGATCAGAAGAGCCAGCTTCCACCTGACCCGGGGGCTTTGGGTATTGCGCAGCTGTTGGATGGATTTGTCGGTGGTTTCCTCGGCAGCACTGTAACCGGAAAAGATGTCGAGTAAGTCATTGATCGTGATTCCAAGTTCTGGGTACTCCAAACTGTGATAGCTCGTTTCCCACCGTGCTGGGCATACATAATTTGCAGAAGAATGAGGGTTTGAGAAACAATCCACCTTCGTACCGACTATGCTTGTATTACGTTGTTGACCCTTTTCAGGGAATGCTGGAGCACGAGGAACGTTGGTAATGCAATGAAGACAATATTTGGGGTTCAACTTAAAGACAAGCAAGACCCGGTCCGGGCATGGATGCCCTAGGGTTTGAGTCAATTATGCCAAATGGGTTTGTATTTACACGATTGAACGTTTGAACGACTCGACTCTCAGAAGGAAAAACGAGATCGTGATCGAAATTCCCCGAAGATCTTCTGGATGTCGTTAGGTATCAAATTTCGTTCTCCCGGCAGGATCTACTTTGCGACATTTTCGACACACCGGCATTTTTGGCATCCACTGACAGAGAGTAATCGCGTCAGAAGCTCTAATTTCCCAATTGACATTGTGCACAACCTTCAAACGATAAGCTTGTAGCCGAACGCCATTGCGTTCGTATTCGAAGGCACAAAGCAGTCTTGCAACGTCGGCCCCCCTTAAGGAACTGTCGTACCGTAGGCAATTCGGTTCAGCGAGTCCTCGGTACTACCATTTAATAACTGCATCACCAGCTTTGACCCAGCTTTGACCAGGGGCCCGCAGCGTGTTTGTCGGCCACATCAACACAGCACTTGGGCACACGTTTTTTAACGAGGCACTGAATCTGAGTTGCATTTGTCATGCCTCTCCCGAGATCTTGTCGTCGCAATGGCGATCAATTCCATTTTATTCTCCTGCTAAGGCAGGTTCAAAAACGACTGGACCCAACTGGGAAGCTGAGCACGTAACAAATAAATGCACACGCCAGGACGTTCTGAACTTTCGTTCCCCAGCTTACCGCCTCCCACACTAACCTCTGACCTGTGTGTATTTTCTTCTACTGGACGAATGGACGCGAATTACAACATCCCCTTGTTTTCGAGCTACGACCTGCCCCCGGAGTTAGTAGCGCCTCAGGAATCCACGCATCATGACGATTACTTTTGGTGAGAACCACCCATTGTCGCTCATATGCGCTCAGTCCATAAGATGATGGCAGGGGTGGCTCAAGTGCAACAGCCACAACAAACTGGCCTAGCATCCCCTTGTTTTCGAGCTACGACCTGCCCCCGGAGTCAGTAGCGCCTCAGGAAGCCACGCATCATGACGATTACTTTTGGTGAGAACCACCCATTATCGCTCATATGCGCTCAGTCCATAAGATGATGGCAGGGGTGGCTCAAGTGCAACAGCCAAAACAAACTGGCCTAATATCGATATTGGAAATACAGATCAACATAATTTCCAACGGTGCGTGTGGCTCACCGTCAGGCCCTAAGAGCTGACCCACCGACGCTCTCTCACTCATCTCCACCCCTCACTCGGCAATACCCTTTCCTTTCGCGGGACATCCCAGCGGTTACCCAATTCCTAGCGGCACTGGCGCTGAAATCGGAAGCGCTACTCATAGCAAAAGGCGCCATGAGGCTCTTCCCCCCACGGCTGGGCTCAAAGGCCCGGCAAAATCTTCACCTCATCGGGACCGAAGGCCACGTACTAGACGCAGGCCATACCCCGCTACCGACCCCGTCCACACCGTTCCCACCACCTCCACGACCGCGGAGACGAGACAGCCCCGGAAGCGGCGAAACTATTCCACGTACTATCTAGCTGTGTCGAAAGACGTAAAGTTCGCGCCTCCCTCACCCAAACTCGTCTTCGCCTCTATCCCACAAGGCAGCGGGAAACCGATACTGGTGCATCCTCCAGGTGCCCGAATTGTACCCTACTATAACCCATGCCTGGTCGCAGGAACGCGAGATAAAAGATGGAGGTGCCGGTGGGGTGACTGTCGTTAGAGGTCCCGGCAACTAAAGCCAGCCTCCAAGTCCACCTCCGCGAAGTCCACCGCCTCTGTCTCAGCGACACCGAGGGCACCATGACGACGTGCGCTTGGCGCACTGCGCTCCCCGTTTGTATGGACGGCAAGTCCAGCCCTGTCCTCGTCAACGTACCGGACGCCCCGTGCTGCGATGTTGCGATCAAGCCAAGCAGCTTGGTGAATCACATCACATCACACTTGGGATCCGAGGGCCAACCGAACCCACTGGCAGTACGGTGCTGCGACAGCGGAGCAGTACACGTATCACGGGGAGGGCACAAGTGCGAGGGGAAAGAGGCCGCAGTGAGGGCAGCAGAGAATGGTGAGGATGCATATATAAAAGACTGTGTCGAGCGTATGGCGAGAAAGCGATGAAGCCCGAGGGGCTCGACTCCTTTTCTTGGGCAACAATCACCCGATCTTTTGTTGTATACATGTTTGTATGTACTAGTGTATCGCGAAATTTAACTGCTGAGCCCCAGTCAGAAGTCGCTAGAGCCTGGTGGACCAAGGAGAAGCAAGTTGAGGTGGAAAGCCGTGTCGAGCCTGAGGGACTTCCCCTCGACCCACTATCACCATCTCTCCTACGCCGTTGTCATTAACTGGTCGCCCCAGACAAGCCCAAGGTCTATGACAAAGCTACATCGCTAGTTTCTCGACCTCAACCCAAATCATGATACAGGCCGAACCCAAAAGGTCATCGCGCCGAGTGAGTTTGTTACTCTATTGCGATCATTTATGCATTTTTGTATCGTTCCAGGCACATTGCTGGTATGTGATGGGCACTCAAACATGCGAACGAAAAAGAGAACAAGAACAAACACTTTGCAGCTTGGTGGCACGGTCTGACCTTAGTCAAACGGCGGGTATGCAGCAACCACGACCACTCAGCTCACTGGAGCTTCTGGAAAGCAAGCTCAGAGTGCCCCAGTGAGGAAAGGGATCTGGTAGAGGTAGAGGGTAGTTGAGGGTGGGTGGGTACCACAGGGGTGGATGGCAGAGGTGGCCGGGACGGGCAGGCGAAGGGACAGGGGCACACGGCGGGTGTCGGGTTGGTATTCCTAAATGTAGCATATGTAGGACAAGGAACAGAGGAGGCATTCGGGAGTGATAACGAGCGTGCCAGAACTAAGTCATTGGGAGTCCCTGCGAATCAACTGAGCCGCCCGAAATTCCTGCCTCCCGGCTCCGTACCGACTGTCAAGGACCTCTACAGACTGTTCTGCGTCAGTCCTTCATGGTCCATCAGGGTCCTGGGATTTTTCACTGGGGCTGAGCGGTTGCTCATTTTGGATGATCCAGTTCCCCTTATTTGAACGATTAAACAATCTGATCAGCGAATGAGATCTGCATGGACCGGTTTGAGAGTCCGACTCGACTTGTGCGAATGCGTCAACAGCCGTCGCAAATGGAGTGCATTGACTCTCGAAAAAGGTCCCATAGTTCCATCAGGTACGAGCGCGGTTGTTGGCAGGCAGTGGTAAATAGTCCAGCAAATGGGCGAAGGGTCGCAAGAAATGGAATTCAGGTGGGTGTCAATGCGTCCATTGGACAACAATGGGAAAATCGCACATCAACCTCGACTCGATTTGTATTAGACTCATCGCAGGGTCGACCCAATACCAACCTGGACGCCAATGCGGGGCAGCGTGTAGCGCGCAGCGATGCCGGGCTGGAGAAACAAGGGGCCCTCCACCCCGCTTCGACGCCACACAGGAAGGAGACAAGCGGTACATAAAGGGCCACAACTGCTCCTCCTCCCCCCCACAGCACACCCCGACCCCTACGCCGTGTCCGATAACCCAATGCCGAACGCCAGTCCTCTGCCACCTTACACCCTCGTACCCGCCGCCCCTGCCTACAATGCATCGGGGGCACCCCAGTTCCCGGGGCCCATGTCCTTGATGGACATGAACGCGGACGGAGGATGGCTGCCTTCACTATGGAGCCTGAACATTGCGTAAGTGTTGCTTATACGTAATCATGCTGGCGGGGATGCTGATTATCACCAAGCTGCAAACTGTTGCCGGACGTCGGGGCGACGTTAGACAGAGAGTGAGTCCATGTGCATCTTTTTGTGGCTTTACTGAAGGGGTAGTTGCAGTATACTTGGCAAGCCTGTTCGAGACGCGGTAGGTAGTTCATACTCGGGATAGCAAACGAGCTCTCATAAAGATTTACAGGGTCGGAAAAAATCCCCGAAGGGTCGAAAAAAACAAAGCGTAACTAAACACGTAGCAGGGGAGAGAGCTGCCCAGGCTGGGCAGGCGCGAGGACGATCGGCAAGGTTCTTGATGCCCGAGGCAGGCCAAGAAATTCAGTGCCGTTGGACTGGGTGCCACGAATATATGCGGGCAACTGCAGAGGGAATCAAGAGCCATGTCGATGAGGCTCATGGCTTCAAGGGTTTACCTAATGAAGCTCACGTGGAGTGCAAGTGGGGTGGTAAGGACAAAAATCCGAAGCTTCGGTGCGAGAAAGTCATACACCAAGGCCTGGCGAAACACATAGGCAGCCATTTACACTGGGAAGGCCAGCCGTCGCCGTTCCTGACACATTCACTTTGCTGCGGAAAGCACTACGTTTCGCGGGGCAGCGCCCGCCCCCACCATTCTTGGTGCAGGAACGGCCGTGACTAGGTGCCCTGTGACAATACCCACGTGATGATGTTTTTAGTTGTAGTGAATTTGAAAAATCTCTTCTTTTGACCGTAAAAACGTTTAGACCTTCGAGATGGCCTCCTTTCTGAGACGTTTCGCAACAACGGCCTCGGCAGGCAAGCACATGTACTTATTTCTCGCTGCATCTACTATGCCAGCCTACGTCCTTCTCACCGAAAACTCACCCAAAGACATTTCTAACAGGTCCAACGTCTACGTATGTTTCTTGCCTTGGTCGACTTTTGCGCGCTGCTCACGTTATTGACTATAGTTTGATATCGCCGTCAACTCGCAACCTCGCGGCCGGATTGTCTTCAAACTTTACGACGCTGATGTCCCCAAGACCGCTCAAAACTTTCGAGAGCTCGCCACCGGCCAGCACGGCTTCGGCTATGCCGGAAGCACATTTCATCGCGTTATCCCTAATGTCCGTTGCCTGCCACAACCTATCCAGTTTTCCTGCTCATCTTAAGCCTACAGTTCATGATCCAAGGTGGCGATTTCACAAATAACAATGGCACGGGAGGGAAATCGATCTATGGCAACAAATTCCCTGGTACGAGTCTACCTTTCATCTCTTAATTTCCCGTTTATAACCCTCAATCAAGACGAGAATTTCAAACTTAACCACACCAAGCCTGGTCTCCTCTCCATGGCCAACGCGGGCCCCAACACCAACGGTTCCCAGTTCTTTATTACGACCATCCGAACACCTTGGGTACGCATATCCCCCTCTCACCTGCCCACCCTCTGCTAACTAACTCAGCTGGACGGCAAACATGTTGTTTTCGGCGAGGTTGTCGACGGTATGGAAGTCGTCAAAGCAATTGAAGCAGTGGGCACTCCCAGTGGATCTCCCCAGGGTGCTGTTACCATCACCGCTTCGGGTGAGGTTCAATCTGAGCCCAAGGCATAAGCTATTCCTTAAAACTAAAGGGTTACGATTTTATCTACCTCTTATTGCCGCACCGCGCCTCCGATATTTATCAATTTCGACGCGTCATGTTTTGCTTAGATGATGAGATACCGTCCAGCATGATATCGCCTCCGCTCCACCCTCCTTGCAATATTATTGTTTGTTTACTTGACCACAAAGAGCTTGACTTTTGAACCCAGTGGCAAGTACCGTACATAGTTCCTACAAATTACCAGATGAGGGAAGAGGCGAAATTATACCTTAATGACGGCGAGATCGAGAATAGTCCGACGATGACATGCGTTGACGATGTGTTTGCTGAGCTTGGACACAGGGTCTTAGTTCGGGTCTGCGTGCGCCTTCGGATCTCGCCGATTCTCGGAGAGTGAACCCGTGAATATTCCGACAGGCGGCAATCTGATGCTTATGGTAACAGGCATGGTTGTCCCTGATTACGGTACGCCTGTCCTCGTTTTTTGTCGGCTCGTGGCTAAACTATTAGTTTGAAATTAACCCCCTGGATCCCAGGGTCCAGATATTCTGCTCCATTTTGTGACCTCCTGCAGAACGTTCAACACGTAGTACAAGTCACTTTCAGCGAGCATTGGACAAAATTCCCTTGACTTACGCACTCATCTCCTTGAAGTTTAGCACTTAACTTTAACGCGTAATCGATCGCATGGCCCTAGTCTGTCCTAGGGAATTCCCCGGTATAATGGTGATACATAACCTCGGCTAAGGCGCGCATGGTTTGTCCTACGAAGTACCCTTAGGGTCCAAAACAGGCGGCCTGGGCGTAAAATCGTCGTCCGCTGTGGGGGGTGGGGGGCTTAATTTTGCAGGGATGCAACAAGGGCAGGGTTTGGGGGAATGCCTCGCCCCTTCCTTTGGGCATTCGGCTTCAATATTTGGGTCCAACCCTTTTTCTTTCCGGTGTCTTCATAATCTTATAGACGTGAGGGTTGTGGAGTGCCGCAAGTGACCATTTATATTCCAAGTTTTCCTGGAACTTCTGAAATGACATTGAAGCCAATAACATCAGTCCTGATTAGCACAAAGGATGGAGATCGTCATGTAACCCACGGTATACCATGTGAATATATGGCAGGCGAGGACCACATCGCTGGATCCCCTACTAGACTATTGTCCACCTCAAATAGGCTCCCACAAACACCATAGCTTAGGGGAGTTGGGGAAATGATGTCCAAGCCCAGCGCACCGACCCGGCCCAGGGCCAAGTGCTCGGGTATGCAACAGTGCGCGCACGTCCTCCGATATTTCCGTTGGCTCGTAAAGCAAAAAATTCCTGGGTGCCTGAGTATGTACAGCACCGCAGCCGTCGCACCCCTTGATACAATCTTCCATGCATGGTCAACTCGAAGACACAATCTCACGACTGCCGACCCGAATTAGCGACCCTGTCTAGAGGGTCAATAGTAGCGACTATCCCTAATATATATCGTGTTTCGTGTTCGCCGTCGGTTATGGGCTTTCTGTCCCTTTGACGTTAGGCATGACTTCATAGAATACTGGATCCCACCTATATGTATAATAAACCGCTCTCCTCGGTGGTTCGAAGAAGCGAGCGCTTGGCAGTTGATGTTCATATAACTGCCTTGATACATCCCTTGTCCTCAAGCATTCTTTTACAAATCATCCGCCGACAGGGGCATACGGCGGACGCCATGCACTAGCTCTAATAGGCAGAATGGAACCGAATGGCAAGAGGACGGCTATTTATTCAACCCCACACCACACCCTGATTCGACAAATGATGTAACCGTACGGGTTCCATCTGATAAATTTCAGGATTTCGTAGTGTGTCCCTGAAAACCGACACGTTGAAAGTTCTGAACACTTTAACTTCAAGCCGCACGCCCCGCTATTTTTGTCCGCAAGGACCGACCGTCTGTTTACGTTTCACCCCAAAAGAGGTTAGTGAGTGCAACTCGGGGAATGTGCACCATAGCGCTGAGTTTCATGACTCATTTTTGTTATTAGTATTTGATGTACTATAAGCATCGTCCGTCTTCTCATCGCAAAGCGTATCAAATCAACACGCACAGGGCTGTGTTTGATCATGTTAATTGAATAACAAAGTATTGTTGATACAACGTAAAAGAGTAGGACCGAGTGCCGAACCAACTAAATTCAGAAACCCCATGACGACCGCATTGTAGGAGCGAGAGGATCTGCTGAATCAAGTATCATTGATTGGAAGATAAGCCGGGAGTTAACAACACACTATCAGTGCCAGAGAGACTAAAAGTACAAGGAAGCATGCAAAGCAAGAGCCGAGCGATAGCAAGCAGAAGCGTCGAAGAGGCGAGTTATAAACGTTATTAGAGAGGTAGGTGCACGAAGAAGTGTTCTGGTGTACAAGTATCGATCTATCCATCGTCGAAGAAGAACGTGAGTAATAATACAACATGAGCGTAAAGTGAAAGTTCGATAGGAGACTTCTTTCAAGTAAACATTAGGACCCGATTATCGTCATCAGAGTATGAGGCCAGCCACACACTACCTGCGACTACTTATACCCGGGAGGCGGTAGCTCGCCTCCAGTGACCGGGGCCGGAACCGGTCTGGGGCTTGCTCCTGCCGAACCCCGGAGCCTTCCTGCCACCAACTGGCGCACGGTACTTCGGAACGGCGGAAACTTGAGTGGGAGGCGAAGCCTTGGTCGCGCCGCCAAGCATGACGCCACCCGTCAAAACGGTGCTCTGACCGCCTTGGTACAAGTAGCGCTGTACCTGCTTTTTAGTAGTGTCGATGATGTGGAGGGGCTGGTCGCGGCGAGGACCCGATATACCACGGTTGGCAGAGTTAGCGAAAAATTTTGGGGCGGCATCTATTGGGGAGACGGTGTGAGAGGAGGTTGCGGACATGGAAGTGAGGCTCTCCTGGGAAGAGGAGTAGGAGAAAGTGGAAGAAGGGGAGCTTGGCCGGGAAGATTCGGGAGATGAAACGGGGGAAGGGACGTTGCGATCGTCTGCAAGCATGGTTCGACGGAAGGATGATTGCAAGTGGAAAATTTCCTCCTCGAGGGTGGAGAGACGAGTATAGCGTGTCTTGACCATCGGATTTTTGGGGACATTGAAACGTTCACGGGTGGGTGTAGGGGAAATAAGGCAGGTGTTAAGGTTAGAGATCATAGCAAAGATTTCGTCGGCTTCTTCCTCCTCGTGCTCTGACTGGAGGAGCTGCTGAGCTAGCGTCTTGGACTGGGTGGAAGCAAGGGTGGAGTCAATCGCAATCTGGGAGGGCCTCTTGTTCAACTGAACGGACTGGCTGAATTTGCTAATCGGGATTTGGACTTTTGGCTCTGGCTCGACGACGGCAGCGGCGGGAATGAAGGTAGGTCGGAGAGCGGGGCCCTGTTTCCAGACGACAATGCGATCAGGGACACCGGCGATCTGGACCGCGACGAGGGTACGCTCGACAGTGAGGTCAAACTCACGGCCACCGAGGGCACAGAACCACTCGGTCCAATCGAGGTTAGTGGCAATACAGGCGGCATAGATAGGACGAGGAGGTGCGGCAGACGAGAACGTGAGAGTCAGGCGGGAATTACGAAGCCAAGTGGGTACACTAGTGAGAGTCGAAAGAAGAATCTGTTGGAGCGAATTGATAGTCGAGGCCGGGAAAGTTAAAGACAAGGGGCGGGTGAGGAAGCTGATGGCCTCAACAAGACCAGCTGAGGGGGTCGCGGCCACAGTGGAAGACATTATAACAGAGGTTTCGTTGAAAGAAGCGTGAATGAGGCAGATACGGGGTTCGTAGATGGGATCGACCGGCGATGCGTTGGCGTTATAGTCTGTGGAAGCGGTCAGAAACAGCCACAGTTTTGGATCAGTAGCGAAAGGCGAACCTGTGGAGACGTCCGCTGGAGGCTTGAGTAAAAACGAAATGAACCGAGAAGAGCAGCTGAGGATTGGCTATTCAGGATAGAACCTGTTGTGAGGAGACAAGGTGGATCGCGGTAGTGTCTTTATACACATTCCTTACACAACTGCACAATGCGCACACCGAAAGAATTGTCCATTGTGACTGCACTCATTGTCTGGTTGAACAATGGAACAAAACATTATTTGACCTTGTTTGTTCTGCCCATTGTCCATACAGACAGTCACCCAAATTGTGACAACACGTCACGTCACATTCTGTTGCTACGCCCTTGACAGCATTTGGAATTACTTCAGCTTGGGACCTTCTCATCACTGCTGTCCTTTCCTTCCTCAATGTCATTAGCGGCAGTTCCGCCTGTAAGCCCCCCAGGAACAAAAGTGCCTGCAATACCGACTTGAGCGCATGGCCATCTGTGAAAAACAAGAGCTCACCCTCCCGCAATGCCCTTTCAGCGGCACGGTGGTCCTTCATTTGTGCATACTCTGTGTTAGCCACAAATAGCGGAGCATGTTCGAATAGGGTGTCCATTTCTGCGAGACGTACTCAGCCGTATGACCTGGATGAAAGGAATATATTACTTTACCCTCCAGCCGGCGTCCAGTGGTCTCCTATCCGACACGATTAACCGGTTAGCACTTTCAAGTGAGGTTTTCGTTCACGAGCGTACTGGGAATAACGCCCACACAACAAGCGCGCTGACAGCAACACGGTGCGTGAGTCGTTACTTGTTGAAAAGCCGCGTTACTCAACCTACTTGGTATGGCCGCAGATAGCGAACACCAGATCTACGATATCAAGAGTGAGCAGGTGACAAATACTACGATAGAGGGACGGACAATATCTATCACGAAGGGTAAGCCAGCGCTACGGAATTTATCTGCAGCGAAGCTACCCACCTCCATCCTATTGCGCCAAATGCTCGAGGTGTGACCTGAGCGATAAAACTAGAGTAGGAGTCAGACGCGTTCCGCTGTGCCCTTAAGCATCTCACAAGTTCGATAGCCAGGATGAAGAGCTCGTAATTGCTGTACTCTTCGCTCGCGTTCGCGTTGAAAATATCTCAGCTGGATAAGCCCACGACAAGGGACCAATGCAAGCACTGAAGAAGAAACCGAAGATCCATGTCCTATCCATGCATTGTAAGACGGAATGGTGTCATCCAGAAATTCATCTCATCTTACGTTACTGGGTTCAGTCGTGCGGTCTTTGTCAGTACCGCGGGGCGACGATGAGCAAAAAGTAAATCTTACTGATAAAAATCTATTCGTTTTTCAGTGGGGGAACCTCGAATGAACAATACATACGTACGTAATGTGCCTGAGACAGAGGGTCAGCTCTTTAGCAATGAGGAGAGGGTGGTTGCTTGTAATCACGAACGTACTGCATCACTGTTTTTATGAAGTGTCAGTCCGCGATGGAATAGAAGCACCCCTAGACTCACTTATCAACTGTGCCTGGCCACCTTGCCATAAGGACAGAGCCGACAACAAACGAGAGACCAGACATGATATTGCCAATGATCAGCGGCTTTCGTCTCCCTATGTGATCTACCCAAAGAACGCAACAAGCCTCTCCAGCCAGAGATATAACGTTGTTGATGGATTGAAAGAGCAATACGCGGGTTGAAGAGAATCCCATCTATAATTTGTCGAGGCGCCACTATAAGAGACTCAACGGAAAGACCTACTGTGGTAAAGATCTGCCATCAGCGTACATGAGATACCCATTCACGAAACATGCCAATACCGTGAGCACTTACTATGGTAGAGTAGTATTGAATAGCGCTGACCCCCGTCATCTGGACAGAGAACTGCAGTATATAGCTGCATACTCATTGTCAGAATAATCCCAGGTCACCAATGGTGACAGCATACCCGAGGCTTATTCGACGCAAGTTGCTCGGGTTAGTAAAAAGCTCTTTCCAACTGCCAAGACGGGATAAGCATAGAAATGACGATTAACAGAAATTAGAAAACTACCTGGACTCTCCAATGGTCTTTGCTGTGTTGACATCGGCCTTCATGTCCTCGATTTGCGCGTTAACAAAGTTATCATTGATGTCACCCCTTGCGTGCAGGCGTGCGAGGGTTGCACGTGCTATATTGCACAAGTTGAGTAGTGTCATGATGAGCAGGACAACAATGTATACCCACCCTCCTCTACACGACCCTTTTCCATCAGCCAACGGGGTCTGGGGAGAATTTATTCATGAAGAAGTCCCCCCTGAAACAGACCATCGACGTACGACTCTGGCAGCAGGAGCATAAAACATAAAAGGGGGATCGCAGGCACAATCTGACAGGACCTGTTATGATATCAGGAGAGCGAGACAGGGCGAGGAGTACACACCTGAATGCCGAGAGGGACCCGCCATTCCGCTGGTGTCCCTTTCAACCCAGCAGAAGTGCCATAGGTCTGCGCACGTTGTTATGTTGCATCCAGCTCATAAAAATGGTCCCACTTACAATCCAAGATGCGCAGAATGCTTTAAATCCCGAACATAAGGTTTGGAAACCAACACAAACGAAAAGTGTTTGCTCACCACCAATACCAAGCATAAATTGTTGGAGAGTTGTCAGTCGTCCACGGATACTGGGATGTGCAATTTCCGCCTGGAATCCACCAGCGGATCAGTGATCCCGGAAAGTTTTCGCACAGAGGTAAAGTAACAACCTGATAGAGGGGCGCGAGATCGGACACAATTCCTACCCCGTATCCTGCGGAAGCTCGAAACAATTGTCAGTGTGACCTCGCAAGACGTCAGGGAACTTACCTGCGAAAAACCTTCCGGCGAGCATCATATCCATATTTTGGGCAGCAGTTTGTAAAACGCCTCCCACTCTGAACGATTTTGCGTTTTAGTGGTCATCATGTAAAAGGGACCGCGAGCCCCACATGTAAATTGCTGCTCCGAGTTGAATTGACTTCCGTCGTCCGAACCTATCAGCTACATATGCGACGATAAACATTCCGAAGAAACTGTATAAATCATATTAGTGCTGTGTCCTTGAGGTTGCTTTCACACTATACCATCCTAGGACTAGAGAAATAGTCGGTCCATAGCAGAGCAGGAGAAGGCAAGGGACAAACCAAAAATGCTCGTAATTAAGCCTTGAAGATTCGGATTTCGGTAACGAGGACCCATTACATTCTGAGTAATGCAACCAATCAATAAGAGCTAGGCTTCTTCATAAGAACACTACCTGAAAGTCAGGAGCGGGCAACACGCCAGCAATAACGCCCAAGTCATAACCAAAGATAATACTGCCCAAACCTGCAATTATCCATGAGCTAGTTGTAACACGGATGGAGCTCAGCTCGTACTCGCAAACAAGCCGCAGAGCCAAGTATAAACCTTTGGTGGAAGTCCCATCTTCTCGTGAGTATACCGTCTTCCTGCAAAGGGGGAAGAGGGTTATTTTTCCCCACAAGAGGTTTTTATCTTTGTTAGCGAAGCTTCACTAACTCCATTCTGAAGCGGCGGCAGGCGGTCCGGGTCACATCAGCGCCGTTATGGGAAGTCATGGGACTAATTTGGTGAAGGCAGGGAGGATATAAATGTTGTCTACGAGGCAGCTCCCGCCTCGCTCACCACAGCTGTGGCTGTCGAAACAAGATGAGAAATGGCCCAATAGGAGGCTTTCCACAATTCGAAGCTTACATATGATTATGAACACACATATATCCCTGACATGCAAGCGATACCACAAAGAGTAAATGTACATAGGACGTGTCACTTCGACAAAAAATTGTCCACGGTAGCAATAAATGTGTTTCCTCCCTCATCAAATCCAGGGGCGTGGACTGTGGTTGCCGGTAGTGGTTACAAGAGCAAGGTATTGCGTCGTGTGAAGACGTCTGACTGGCGAGTGTTAGGTTTCCCCTAGCCGATGGGTTCGGCGACAGCCTCCGTGTTCAGCTATAAGCCTCCAGGTGGCAAATGGGGAGGTACCCCAATGGGGGAATTCCCACTCAAACTAGCCAGGATTCTAGGACTCCACAGAACCGGGGAAATGTCATTGGACGAATTCCTTTTGTCAACAATCACGGTTATAATTGGTCACTGTGGGAGACGCTTTCGCCTTTCACGGTCCGCAGGTTTCGAGCGGCGGCCCGAATATACCTCCCAACTGCCAGTATCCTTGACCAGGCGATATCCATGGTATACACCATGCCATCACCAACGATCCATATTGACCCCGTACGTGTCATCGACGAGGTAGATCCGCGCATCTACTCTGGTTTTACGGAGCATATGGGGCGATGTATCTATGGTGGTATTTATGATCCCGGAAACGAAAACGGGCTTTCGGATCCTAACACGGGGTATCGGTTGGATGTCCTGGACGCTCTGAAGGACTTGAAGATACCGCTGGTACGCTATCCTGGGGGGTACGTGATATTTATCCTATTATTTCAATGTATTTTCAAAATCCATGATTGATCTACTGGTAGTAATTTTGTGAGCACGTACCGTTGGCAAGGTCAACCTGCTCTACAATTTCGAGCTTGTCCGTTGCTCACGGTTTTGGGAAGATGGTGTCGGTCCCAAGCAGTCGCGCCCTCGAAGACCAGAACTCGCTTGGTTAACGGAAGAAAGCAATCAATTTGGAACAGGTTGGATATTCAGCCTTCTATGTCCCAGGATAGCCAGTGATGCAGTGCGGTAGATGAATTTATCCAATGGTGTCGTACCGTTGGAACAGAGCCTTTCATCTGCCTGAACATGGGGACTGGAACACTTGAGGATGCTTTGGCTTGGGTGGAGTATTGTAATAGGTATGCATCCAAATGTGCATCGGCTGAATTCTCCGTCCATTCTTATCAAGCTCGTCCAACACCTATTATGCGAACCTACGCCGTGAGAATGGGCACGAGGAACCCTACAACGTCAAGGTACCAATCCGTGGATGGTATTCACCGCAAATCTAATGCATTATGTCCTTGTAGTATTGGGCGTTGGGTGAATGCGGTTCTATCTACTCCGTTCCCAAGGTACTCACACTCACCAGGAAACGAGGTTTGGGGTCCTTGGCAAGGTGATCTCTGTCCTCTTCACTTGGATTATCTCTCATGCTCTACCCCAGTTGGCCAAATGGAGTCCCAAGACTACGCGAGGAAGGCATATCAATGGGCAAAGGCACTAAAACTGCTTGACCCTAGTATCAAATTGATATCTTGCGGAGGTATGCTTGTAGTATGGCCCCTATACTATTCAGAAGATATACATACGACCAGAAACCGGATACGCTGACTGGGACGACGTGATTCTGCGCAAGCTTGCCCCTGTCGTTGACTACCACTCCATTCACAGTACGTTGTTTGGTTGCGTACAAGAGACACTTATTCACGTTTCGACGCAGTGTACACAGTAAGTGAAGGAAAGCACATAGTAAACGTCATGGGTCGTAAGTGAGATTTCCTCACCGACTGACTGGGATACTCACCCGATGACCGTTGTAGCCGCTGCGGCAGAGAAGGCTCTCGAAATCACTCGTTCCCTTATTGATTTAGCGAAGATTCAGAATGGTTTGAGCAAGGAGTTGACCGTGTACGTGATTTTCCGACCACTAGAAGCCTTCTTCTGACATCATTTAGTTGTTTCGATGAATGGAATGTTTGGTAAACATATCTGGCTTGCGTATGCCTACCGTACTCACTGGTATATCGTTCACAGGGATCCGTTCAGAGGTGAGCGGTTGATAGATGATAATAAATCGCGGTGTTGCTCAATCTTCTATTAGCACCTGGAGAGAAAGGGGCAGAAGAGCATTATGATCTATCAGATGCATTAGGTACGTGACCTATTCCTCGGTGGGATGAAGTTGGCTCATATCCCCAGCTGTTGCATCGTGGCTTAACGTCTTCGTCAGAAAAGCGGATATTGTCAAAATTGCCTGCATTGCCCAGTGAGTCCTTGCCATCTATGCATGCCAGGCCGAAACTGACTCCGGTTCCTTTCAGGTCAGTGAATGTAATATCTCCCGTGAGTGCTCCCTGTCTCTGATTGCACCCATCAATTCAGTGAATACCCCGAATCTAGATCATCACCTCGCCAGAGGGACTTTTTAAACAAGTAGGGTCCGAGATAATGCACTTTCCGAAAATCCATCTGATATTCCCTAGACCACATATTATCCGCTCCACCTCTTCTCGAATCTAATGCGAGGCTCCTCCCTTGATGTATATGTGACTGCATCATCTCCATCAACTGTCTACACCGGCCCAACAGTCCCCAAATTCATTCGCGATCTCACCATACACACACCAGATTCCGCAAAACTAACCAAGCTCGTTGATGTCAGTGCTGTATTGGCATCCGCGAACGACGGTCCCCGCCAAATCCGCGTGGCGATTGTCAACCGCAGTGAAAGCGAAGAATACGACGTGCCGATTGTGTTGGGACCAAATTTGCAAGTGGGGGAGACTATCAAAGTTTATGAGGTCTGGGGCGAAGAATTGAGGGCAACAAACTGGTTCGGTAATGAGAGGGTCAAGGCGGTGGAAAAGGAAGCGAGATTTACTGGAAGTTACCACCTTAAGAAGCATTCATTCCAAAGTAAGCCCTGTGTTATGCTTCTTTCTGGATTCTGCTGAGTGTGTGATCATAGTTCTCGTGTTTACCTTGTTCTAAACAACACAAGATAAAGGATCTCTCGACCAAGTTTGTCATATTGAATCTGAACGTTTGAAAACTAACACATTTGTTCCGTCTCTTGGACTGTGCTCGTTTTTATTTGATTGTTTGAATATGAGCTGTCGACAGCCCTATGTGTGCTATGATACGAATTTCCTCAATATGCTAGATGATGTCAGAACTCCATCGGGGGGAGGCATTTTAGAAAGTGGATCAAATTTCAGCTCTTCCACAGGGCTTAATACCCTGCTGGGGATGGTTCGACCTTGTTTCGCTGAGGTGTACAATAGCGGATATTTTGCTTGTCCGTCTGTTGTATCAAGGGTAGCAAAGAGATCGAACAAGTCGCTTTTCACCTGTGGAATGCGTGAGGTAGGTCCGTCCACCTTGTTTATGACAACCAAGGGTTTGTGCCACGTAAATCGTTAATGAGTCGACCTGCGTTGCGGATAATGACATACCTGAGATCCCGACTTAGAGCCTTGCTCAAGACGAACCGGGTTTGAGTCATTGGACCCTCCGTAGCATCCACCACTAGCGCAACTCCATCCACCATACTCATAATCCGCTCGACCTCCCCGCCAAAGTCTGTGTGTCCAGGCGTATCCACGATATTAATGGGGTCCTTGTTGTAGTTGATACTTGTGCATTTTGAGAGGATGGTAATACCACGTTCCCGCTCGGGGTCGTTTGGATCCATTACGCATGTGATGGAGCCAGATTCGATGGCCGCATCGGCGACAGCTGTTGCTGCACTAGGAGGATGAAGGATTTGTTCTGTCTGATAGAGTTTGTTTGATGGTTCCGGATCGACGGAGGGGTTGATCAACGAGTGTAGTTTGTTCGTGATCGATTAAAAGGCTGGCACGTACCATGTGCTATAATCACAATATTGCGAATTTTCTGGGAATGAAGAAGTCTCAGAAATGTATAGGAGCGTAAATTGGTTATGAAGGTGCGTGCAAAGCAGAGCTGAGCATCTGGACAACGTAATTCCGAATTTGCACGCGTCGAATCACAAAAACAAAACATTTCGCTCACGCGGCAGCTCGACCTAAGTATAAATCTACATTCCATAGTACCTATACATATGTACTTACGCCCATCTCAAACCATCCGATCCTCTCTTTAACAACCTCCCCTGCCCCATCCCAACCCATTCGCATCCCCTACCCACCTTCGCCGGGCCCTATGCTGTGGTCAAAATACGAGCTGTACCCTTAAGCTCAGTTATCTCCTTTCTCTCTCCCTTCTGAGCCCCTCGGCTCGAGTCGCAGCTGCTTGTGTAGATCTTGAGGATATTCTAGAATTCAGAACCGAGCTAGAGGGGCTTGGTTGACGTTCGTGTTGCTCTGCAAGACAGGGAGGGGGGTTTCAATCCAGGTTCGATCTGGAACGACAGTAGGTGACCCACGCAGTTGACGAAGGCAGAGTTACGGAGCTTGAGGTTGCACCGATGTCATATATTTGAAAGACGGACGACTCGTTTAAACCCTGTTGGTTGCTGCATACGCAAATTTCGTGAGCATGATTAACGTGTCACTCCAAGCCCAAGAAAAAAACTTACTCCAAAGCCACAGCGCGCACCAGAAAGTTACTGCCCGATGATCGATCAACATTGCCAGCTGTTGGCGACCATCATGGCTGGAAACATCGTGTTGACTTACCCAGGTGAGACCCATGGTATCTCAAACCCAGCTTCCGCATCTCGCATCGGGTCCAAATTCAATGTATCGTTCCTCAGCGCTACGTTATATAACAGCAAATCCACTCGATTTGGGCCGCCGACCTCGCGGACGAAGTTCACGAAGAGGATGTCGTTCGGTGTCGGACGCGTAGTGTCTCCATCATACCAGAAAAAAAAGACCTTCTCGAGTTGCAGGGCGGCTGCGAAAGGTATTAGGTGCGGGAGGATAAGGAAAATCGATCTTTTTGCATTTTCAGTTCCTGTTCGTTTCCATAGCCGTTAACGCACGATAGGGAGGAATACATTCAGCCAACTTTGGTCGTGGTCAACTGGAGCAAAGAAAATGCCTCAAAAAACGATTTGAGCTAATGCCTGATATTCAGTGGTGATACAGAGGCGGTAGGGTTTTGGCTATTGGGCCAGAGTTGACGGGGTGGAAAGGGAGGGACGTTGTCCTCCTGCTGGTGCCCCTGTAGGATTTTTGGACCCTGAGAATTTGCATCATTGAAAGGACTCTTGATAAGCGCTTTCAAAAGTTTCCGCGCTTATATAGACACCCACACTGCTGCCATCAGTCCAGTACATTCGCAACAGAACAAATACCTGAACCAAACTAACATATTATGAAAGCAAGAGCCGCAACAACCTCGCATATCTAGTTCGACATGTAATAGCTCTCGACAGCCAGGTGGTCATCGACTTCAAGAAGTAGAAAGATGCAGTGAAAGTGGCGGCACCCATTACGTTTTCACTCTCTAGATTCTTCACTCACCTCAAATTTATTAAGGGTTCGACGTTCAATGTTCAAGCTTCAAGCTTCAAGCATGAAACTGATAATACGTGAGCAGCGTTGTCAGTCAGATCGTGGGGTCAGGGGGCGGGTATTCGGGTCTGTCGCTCTCAAGTACATTGCAATGCAGTCACCCCAAAAGCATACCTGCTGCGTCTCCCATCGGACAAGCGATTCGTTCCGAGGATCGACTCATATAAAAAGGTTCCCCAGGCCCAAACACTCACCAGTAGCCAACACCGCGCTCCTTCATATTAGACTTCTCACCTCATTTCTATTGGATTATCAGACATGTCCTCCCGCGAAGTGAATATTCCATTCCTATCGTCTGCCGCCATCTCTCAACCACATCGCAGAATATCATTACCATGTCTCCCGCCGATACAAGGGAAATAAAGGATGTCTTGACCGAGCCCCCCCACCAATGGGATATCGCACTTTCAATGTGGCTTGTTACGCTGAGAAGGTCTTGAAGAAACCTCTAGTCATAGGAATTGCGATTAGGGATCAGTCTCGTCTACCTCTCTCTCTCTCTCTCTCTCTCTCTCTCTCTCTCTCTCTTTCTTTCTTTCTCTCCTGGGCCGAAGCCTCGTGACTGACAAGCTCAATCGCACTCGCATCCCAACCCCGCTTCCCTCTCTTCACCACACATAGGGAGTTGTGCGGGCGTTCTATTATAATGGGTAGTCACGATCGTCCCGCTATACGCATACCCTGCCTTCCACTGGCAGCGGGGAAGCATTGTTATTAGAAACTAGGCGCATGTAATCCCATTTTTGGCGGAGGCGGACAAGAGGGATGGCCGCCTCCATGAGCTGCCCTCCCCTAGCCCCAAGGCAGTGCTATCGCCAAGAGCGCGGGTCGATGTAAATAGACTCGATCCGAAATTTCGTTGCTCAGTCTTGGTCTCTTTGGAGTGAATTGTCTGGGACACGATCCGAGGTCGCCTACACTGCTGGCGTATGACTATATTTGAACGTGAGATATCTTTTGATTATATGCTGAAATATCAGACAAGGGTATCACTACTGTGAATATAATTAATATCCAATTACGATCTGGCCTTGAGCAATTGCGTACTTATGATATCCATGGCTGTAATATCCTTGTCTGATATTTTAGCATATAATCAAAAGATTCGTACGCCAGCAGTGCTAGTGAAATAGCAATTGTATGTACCACTATTCGGAACACCCGATCTAAGCTACCGCAACAAAATGTCCCATACTGCATGTTGTCAATGATTTCGATGAACGTTTTGGTTTGTTCACTTCTCTAGATATCGGACAGCATCAAAAGTAGTTGTCGATGTTCTGATGCATTTTTCACATCTGCGATACTCCGATTTACAACGCTAATCGTGATATGTTGCTTGGCTCCAAGCACACACCAAATCAACTCGTTGAATTCCACTGCCGAGTCTGAGCCCATGAGACCCGATATTGTGATTGGGTCCTTGTACTAAACCCCGTCGGCTCTGATCATCCGAAAATACGAATCGGTTACAGCGGGGATCGAGTGGTTCCAAAAAGCATACCCTCTCGCGTCCGACCGCCAAAATCGACCCAGGCAAGTATCCACAAGTAATTCACTTGGCCGAAACCCCCTGCGCAGTTCACAACACCATCCAAACACAGGCTTCAATACCCCACCCTTCATTTCCAGGAAAATCTCGAGCCAGGACCAGCTGGGCTTCTCGGGGCCGGCATACATGCCCCCAGGCGCGGAATCAGTCCTTTGTCGGCGGAACGCGCTCACTCTTGGGCGTCAGAGAGCACAGGCTGACGCCCTTATCCACGCCAAGCAAGACAGGTCAAGCTATTACGGTGAGCAGCTGTCTCCACCTTTGAGACGGGGATAAGTTGCCCCAGCATTGGATCCGATGACCCTGGATGGGTGGGTAGCCGGGACCACAAGAGAACGCCGAAAAGAGCTCGGCGGCAAAAATATCGGCTGAAATACGGGGCTGATAGTGATCGTGATACTGATGGCTATGGAGTCATGGCCGACATGCATGCAGGTACCGGCTTTTGTTCCTTCTGAATTATAACATGAGCTTCCCACCAACTATTTTTTTTTTTTGACAAGAAGAATGGCATAGGGGTTCGGAGTTGTGCGCGGGCTGTCGCTCGGACCACGACAAGACATTTGGAGGACAGCTTGGTGACATTGTCAGCTCTACGACCAAGTTGCTATGCAGTTGACCCTTGTAGTTGACAGAGATACCAAAACTGGCTACCTAGTTTAAATAGCTGTCTAGCTCACCCATCCAACTATGTGCTACATGCGTAGAAACATTGACGCGGTGCCCATACGCATAACACCCTGAGCGATTGTTTATATTTCTTTTGGAAGTCAGCAAGGCCAACCCAACGACAGCACCGCCAAGGCCAAGCCTCTGAATTGCCTGACCAATAGCATTAGTGACTCGTCCTTGCCGGACGGCAGGAAAAGCCGCTTGGGAAACACCCGTAAATGGATCTTGGGCCCTGCAAGAACATTGTGCCGTGATCATACCCCTCCTACTACCGACAAAGGTGTTAGCATCACGAGAGTTCTGAACCGTCTAGAGAAAAGGGGAGGAAGAGGAGGAAGGGGGAATGAGACAAGAGAGACGAACAGTCCCAATGACTACCCGCCCCACGCCCCCCAGATTCTGCGGTACCGAAGATCTAATGACGTGCGGAATGTAGCCAGGGATGCCATCCAAATAGTTCGCCTCGGTCTTGTCGGAAATAATGTTTCTAGTGGTGATCGCCCATCCACCAGAATACTAAATAGAAAACTGATCTAAACATCGCAACAAAATGATGCTGATATGGTACTGTATCGGTACTGCATCAATGACCATTGCAGTGCGTTGTGGGCCCATCACTGTCCCCCAAAGTCGACGGTCACATTCTAATTTTCGCAGCCGCCGGAAGGGAATGGGTCTTCAAACAGGGCTTGGAAGACTTCAGAGCCAACACGAACGATCTGCTCAGTGATATTTGTCTCGGTCAATGATGCTGCGATCAGTGCGCCATCCACCATTGTCTCTATGGTACTATTAGGGGCTGCGCAATAAAGAAAGTCATTCCTACTCATGTTCTGGAAGGAGGAGATAGTAAAACTAAAAGAAGACTTCGATGTCACTCAAGAGTATCTTGACAGTACGACAGTGGATAACTTGGCGGCACAAGAATTGCTAGGGGGATGGTGACCTAAAAGAGAAAAGACACATCGGCCGGCTTGTGTAAACAGCTTGTGCGGCTGGGGTACGTGGCTCTAGGGTGCAGACGCGCCATCGGGGACCAAGTGGGCTTCTCTTAGTGCGAAGTGCCCGCAGTAACTGTCCCGCCCCAGAAATGCTGATTAGGGGTTACCGACTGCTAGGGAGGTTATTTTGCTGCGCTTGGTGTATACGCGGATCTTTGCGATACTTTTAACAGACGGGACCCAAGACGAATGACCCGAGAACATCGAGTGTTGTGCTGTTGTCCTTCTGCTATCGGGGGCTTCGGGCATCACAAGTGGGCACGTGACTAACATTCCTCCACACAAGATTGCTGCGACTGGGGGGTTTATTAGTAAGGAGGTCTGGGGCTTGCTTGGTTCCAAGAATGATCCCTCTTCGGTGACCAGGTGACCCATCGCACACTATAACGACTTAAAATCTTGACGTTTCTCGGCCATAGTCTTCCACCCCTTCTCTCCACGCAAACCTATCTCGACCTTCCCTTAGTACTTTTCCGGGAATTTGTCCCGTGAAGGTAAACGTCATTCTATCCAATACCCTCGTATTCTAACAAGAATCATGGTCAGGAATGCAAGCCAACCAGGACTTGAACTTGCATTTCGCACCACGACTGCGTACCATCTCCCTGCCTCCCATGGCGGACGATGGGGAGACATTCTCTTTGGAGCTACCCGGATATGCCGAAATCCTGCCGAATGACATTCTGCTAAGAATCGATGATGAGATGTGTTATAAGCAGGGTCTCCACAACTGTTTGACGTGTGTCGAAACTCGGAGACCGGTCGTCGGGGCGGAAGAAACGGTGAATACCATGCTTGGTCTCCAGGAAATCATAACCCCCGCGACAAACCCCCCGAACGATAGAGTAACGATCGAGTTTGTTGACGGCCAAATCGTTACCATCACACCAACCGAGGAGAGAACTTTCGTTTCCGTGTATGATATAAAGAGAGCTGTTGTGGGCCTGTTGGAAGAGGGGGAACGCGGTGGAGTTCGTCTCGAGAGATGGAAGGCTCTCCACAGCACTGAGCTGTGGAATGGGTCGGCAGTAGAGGTACATGTTTGGATGTGGAGGGGTTTGTCGCGTCGTAGCACTGCGGATATCTGGGTGTTGTATTTGTAAAATTTGAGTAATTATAGATAATTTATCATCTGTAAAAAAGGATCAGAGGTTCTCCGGGGGTGGGATCGGGTGGTGGTCGTGCAACGGTAGGACAGAGATCACAAGTACGTCAGTGATGGACAGAACACCTCCAGAGTCTGGCATGGGAGCGGCCGACATAAGCCGATCAATGACCACCGCGCGGTACTGTGTGCTGGTGCAGAGCGTCTGGGCCCCGAATCAGATGACAAAGTAGAGGCTTACGCGTATGGGTGAAGGGCCGCTTGAGGAGCTAAGCTTGCTTACTGGGGCTTGTAGCATTGGTACTAAATGTGATGCTCCACGTTTGCTCCTGATGGTTGGGAGTTCAGGGAGGACAAGAGTTTGACCGTTGATCAACGTTAATGAATACGATGATTGGATGTTAGAGTCACAGAAAACCAAACGTGACACCAGCAAAGATTGGGTTTTATACCCATGCCTCGTTGGTATACTTGGGTCAAACTCAGTGTCAGCGACATTCCAGAATATTTTCCAATCAAGTTTTGCCAGCCGAATTTGATTTTTATGTTGCGATGACCCCAAACATTTTGAAATCAGGTGCTTAAATTCTCAAAAAGTGCGCAATCGACATATCTGACTGAACTAGTCTAGTTGCATTTCGCCCTGTGAGGAGTCGATGTTTGATGATCCCATCACTCACGTGTTATCCAAACAAACGCGATGCGCTCATTAGTCTCAGGGTGGAGTGGAGTATGCATAGAGGTCCCTGGCATTCGCTGAAGAGGCGTGGTGGGAGGGGGGCGCGAATGAAATCAGACTATAGATGGTGTTGTCAATAAATACACACAAGTAAGACACCCTGAGTCTGACTACGGGAGACTATGACTGAACTACGTATTGTTCTGGTCAAGAAATGATATTGAACATACACAAAATTGGGCTGGGAAAAATGCCTTTGCAACATGTCAGGGCTCAAGAATCAGCTGCTAGCAGTACATGTTCAGTCACTGAGAGGACTTTTCCAATGAGGAGTAGGGTACACAGGAAGTCCGTGGTTCAATTTTCACATGTGAGCATTTTGGTCCCATGCTCCATGCTGGCGCCAGACCCATCAACCCCGGGTGTACCCGCTTAGGGCAAACGGATGGTACTATTATGCAGGCTCTACAATACAAGGGTCATTAAATGAGGGTATACTGCACAACTAGTAGGTTAGATCAGAACCTATATCATGAGGCCAAAAGCTAGTTCAGACTCTGGCATCATTCTCTGGAACATCCTCCTCTGGTTTGTCGGCCCTGTCACTGTTCTTGTTCTTGCTGTCATCACCGCTGTTGGCTGAGTTGGCCCTGTCCTTTCCCACATCACCTGATTCCTGGTTGCCATCCTGGGCAGTGGTGATGTACCTGAGGGGTACGGAGGAATCAATACCAAGACACCTGCATATCTCATTGCATCGGTGGTGCTTGATGAAGGCATTAAACCCTTCAGGTCCAAAGTCCCCAACCCCGGAGCTACTATGAGAAAAATCAGGATGAAAGATCAAGTGAGTTGAAGTGGGCTGACCCATCAGTGGTATGCGTCATGGGATCAAAGAGCATCCAACCATCACGGCCTTTGATCTGAGCTGGAGAGCCTGATGAAACAAATGTTAGAACAGAAGAAAGGAGGCTAGTTGCATATGTTAAGTACCTTGGAGATCAGCAAACAGTAAACAATTATTGCTGTGCCCATATGTGAAATGCATGAAGGAATATATTGTCAGGCTATGGAGATCTGTTAATGAGGATGGATGGATCAGGGTGCCACTCCATCAGATTGTACAACTAGGGCACCACTTCTCAACAAGCCACATAACCCCATCAAGTTCACAATCATAGCTTTTTGCACCTGAGGCTGGACTTGGCAACTCCGAGGAGAGCTCTTGTAAAAGGAGGGCATCAGCAAACTCAATATCTGCCAGAGTGTTACAGAGAACAGTTAGTAAGAATGTCAAGCAAGTCATATAATACCAAACTTATGCTCATAAATGGTGACACCATCCTTCATACAGTGTGCATAGAATGCTGATAAAAACCACTTTCCTTGGTAAAGGTGGCAACACTTGGCTTGAATCTGATCATTGCATTTACCAATATCAATACCACCAAAACCAAGATAGGAAGATTCAAAATGGGAGGCAGCATTGCTCAACTGGAAGAACCACTTTGCAACATATTGACTAGTATTTGTGCCATCCAAAATGATTAACTATTGGTAAACATGGTGGTTAGTTGAAAGCATTACATGCAAGATATCATAGAGTCATACCTCAAAAGCAGCTTTCATAGATCCCTTTGCAAAGTGCTTACAGTCACCCACAAAACTGTTCCAATGTTTTGTACTTTTGACTTAAAGTAGTAATAGCTCAGTAAATAAAATAGCCAAATATGTCATATCTGACTCTGCAAAGTTGCATCATGTAATACTTCCAAATTAGGCAATTATGAATTTTGTAATCATTTTAAGTCATTGGAACGGTTTTGTCAATGACATATTATACTAGGCTATCCTATTATTTCTAGTACTTAAAGTAGCCCCCCCTGGCTTTGAGTACAGCTGCTACTCTTCTAGGCATACTTTCAATTAACTTCTGACACTCAGAAGCTGGAATAGCATCCCACTCCTTTTCTACCCTCTGCCACAACTCCTCCATACCCTTGGGAGGAGATTCATACTCTCCCAACTTTCTCTTCACATATTCCCATAAGTGTTCAATGGGATTGAGGTCAGGTGACTGTACTGGCCAGGTTAGGAGCCTAAAATGATATTTTTGAAACCATTCTTTGGCCAGTGTACTCTTGTGTTTGGGGTCATTATCTTGCTGGAAGATAATATCTCGGGGTTTAAGCTTGTACCACTGGAGACTCTTCTTCAAATCTTCCTCCAAAATTTGCACAAACAACTCTGCATCCATCCTTCCATCAATCCTCACTGCATAGCCTGGGCCATCCCACAGCATACAGCCCCAAACCATCACTGATCCTCCTCCATACTTCAGAGTTCCCTTGACCAATCTTTCACTAAGCCCCTCTCCCTTCTTTTTCCATCCCCACTTCCTCCCATCTGACCCCAAACGATTAATTTTGGTCTCATCAGACCATACAACCAGCTTCCAGTCCTCCACAGTCCAATGCTGGTGTGTCAGAGCAAAATCCAGCCTAGCCCTCCTATGCTTGTCAGAGAGTAAAGGCTTTTTTTGCTTGACTACAGCCTTCATTCCTGCCTCTTTAAGATGCCTTGCTACAGTCTGTGAAGAGACTGATGTCCCAATGATGGGAGCAAGAGATTTGGCTATATCTACAGCAGTTTCAGCCTTGCCAGCAGAGATAAGATGGATAGCATGCCGAATATTAGTGGTAGAGAGTTTTGAAGGATGTCCTCCAAGTGATTTAGTAAGGCTGGAACAATTTTTAGAGGCTAGCCTGGATATGGTACTGCACCCAACACCAGTAATTGCCTCAATTTTAGTATAGGAATGATGAGAATTAAGCAAAGAGAGGATGGTTTGCTTTAGAGTAGAAGATAATGGCTTCATGGTAGGTAGGGGGGTTGAGAATGATGGGACATGGCTGTCAGCACATCTATTTATATGTCAAAGACACGTGGTCATATGATCTTGTTGATTGACAATCAACAGAGTCATGTGATTGCTTGGATTAGTATGAAAAATTACCATTGACAAAACTGTTCCAATGACTTAAAATGCTTACAAAATTCATAATTGCCTCATTTAGAAGTATTACATAACGCGACTTTGCAGGGTCAGATATGACATATGTGGCTATGTCTATAGATATATTCACAGATTTAGCTATTTTATTTACTGAGCTATTACTACTGTAAGTCAAAAGTACAAAACATTGGAATGGTTTTGTGGGTCACTGTATAAAGACTGTAGAGGAACATAGAGAGGTCACTTGCCAAGTTTTGGAAATACTCCATTGCCATAAGCTTTACCTCCAGCTGGAGAAATGGGAGTTTGAGAAGACTAAAGTGGAGTATCTGGGGCTTGTCATCTCAGAAGATAAGGTGGAAATGGACCCAGTGAAGGTCACCAGAGTGTAGGAGTGGCCAGAGCCTACCAACAAACAAGAAGTCCGGGCATTCCTGGGCTTCATAAACTTCTATAGACAATTCATCCCAGACCTTTCACACCATGCTCACCCCCTGTTTGACCTCACTAAATCAGATGCTCCTTGGCAGAGGGGAAAACCAGAATGCGATGCCTTCATCACCCTCAAGGAATTAACCACCTCAGCACCTGTTCTTGCTTCACGAGATGTTGGCTATCATTTGAGCACTTGAGGAATGGTGGCATTTCTTAGAAGGAGCTCCTCATACTGTGGAAATCTGGTCAGACCACCACAACCTAGAGTACTTCATGATGGCTAAGAAGCTAAATCATTGCCAAGCCTGCTGGTCCCTTATTCTAGCTCATTTTGACTTTGGACTCCACCACAGACCAGGTAAATCAATGGGGAAGGCCAACATGTTATCTCGGCATGCAGACTATAGCTCCAGAGCCTGTGATAACAAAGATATTGTCCTTCTGACCAGAGAGAAGTTTGCCATCTGCACTCTGGAGGAAATTCAAGTTACAGAGGAAGAACAAACCCTCTTATGAGACATCCAAGCAGGAAATTGTACTGGGATTGTGGAAGAAGCAGTTGCAAAATCAGCTTGCAGGCTTAAAGAGTCCTCCTCCAAGATGGTATGCTTGTCTGAGTGGTCAAAGGTGGATGGGTTGCTCCTGTTCTGGGACAAGATCTATGTTCCAGACAATGATGACCTCCAATGCTGTATCATAGCCTTCTACCATGACTCCCTGATTGGGGGACATGCAGGTTGCTGGAAAACACTCGAATTAGTCTCTTGCAACTACTGGTGGCCACAGATGTCTCATTTCATTGGCCAATACATTACCACATGCGACCTGCATCTCAGAACAAAGCCTCATTGCTACCTCCCCACCAGAGAACTCCACCCCCTACCCATTCCTGAATCCTGGTGGGATACTATAAGTGTGGACTTCATTGTAGAGCTGTCCCTTTTGGCCAGGTACGACACTGTAATGACTGTGGTTAACTCAGCCTCCAAGCAAGCCTATTTCATCCCTACATACACCACTGTGACAGCAGAAGGAGCTGCCTGACTGTTCCGACACAATGTGTGGAAACTACATAGACTCCCCAAACAGGTAGTATTGGATAGAGGGCCCCAGTTTGTTGCAGAGTTCACTAAGGAATTTTACCAGAAATTGGGAATCAAGGTAGTGAGCACAACCATGTAGCACCCCCAAGCAGATGGTCAAACTGAGAGGGTTAATCAAGAGTTAGACCAGTACCATTGGATCTTCATCAATGAGAGACAAGATGACTGGCTAGACCTCCTCTGTAAGGGTGACCTGGTCGCCGTGTTGCGTCGGCTGAGCAGGAAGAAACCTTAGAGAATTGAGTAAGGTTTCTCCAAGCTCACCTACACTACTTATACTACCTGCTGTAAGGTCCAAGTTGAGTAATCTACTCTACATAAATGGCTGTGAGGTGTCAGGGATGCCTAAAGTAAGTATAGTTGGGAATGGGCTCGGGATAGGGTCATGCATGCCAGTGAGGGTTTGTGTCTGCATCGGAGGGGTGTAGGAGGGAATTCCGAGTACTGGGGTGTTGGGGGACGGATTTCTGGGCCCAGGGGGGTGGGAAATCGGATTTCCGAGCATTAGGAGGCTGGAAATCGGATTTCCGAGTGCAGGAGGGCTGGGGATCAGATTTCTGAGTACAGGAGGGCTGGAAATCGGAATTCTGAGTCTGCAGTTGTGAGCGATGACCTGGAGTTCCCCTTACATCCTCCCATTAGCTGAGTTTCAGCATAATAATCATATCCACTCCTCAACTCAACACTCCCCCTTCCTTCTCAGCACCAGCAGACATCCCCAGATGGGTTTCAAACCCCATCAACAGCCCTCCCACTTGGAAACAGTTAACAAGTTCACTGATCAGATGAAAGCAACAATGGAGGAGGCTAAAGTGGCCTTGGTACAGTCTAAAGATGAAATGGTGAGGTACTACAACCAGTGCTGCACCCCAGCACCTGTTCTTAAACTGGGAGACTGAGTTTACTTAGATGCAAGTGATATTCATACCACTCAACCATCCAAGAAACTATCCCACCTCAGACTCAGTCCCTATGCAGTAGAACAACAAGTTGGTGCTAGTGCCTATCGCCTGAAACTCCCCCAGTCTATGTGATGCCTCCACCCAGTATTCAACATTGTAAAGCTCTCCCCCATGCTAGAAGACTCATTTCCAGCCCAGCAGCCACCCCCACCACCAGATCCCATAGTTATCAACAATGAAGAGGAATGGGAGGTAGAAAAGATCCTGGACAGCTGAATTGGATAACGAAAACTCAAATTTCTGGTCATATATATATATATATTCTCTTGACAATACTATAAATTTACACTACCCAGTGAGACAGGCTTTTGACAAGCTCCTGCAGTAAGTGTCTTTAAGCTAGTAGGCCTAGCAGATGGTGTTATCTAATGGGCCCTAGCACACTACAGCTTCTGAACAAGGCAATAAAACTTTATACTACTCAGTGAGACAGGCTTCTAGCAAGCTCCTGCAGTAAGTATCTTTAAACTAGATAGACCTAGTGGACAGCATTTTCAATGGGCCCTAGCATACTATGTTCGCTTCTCAATTAAACAGCTCTACAATTCAATGGTATACTTCTGAGGCAAGGCCTCTAAGAGGAACCCAAAGAAATGGAAGTTAGTGAACTTTCTACTTAAGAACAGAAGAGTCGTAGCAACTTGTATTCAGTTCTCAAGTCAAGCAGAAGGGTCTGTCAATATCTCAATCATTTCAAAGGGTCTGGTTTTAAAGAGTATAACTCTTTAAGTCTCTGGTGGTCTATGACTGAAGAAAATCACATAAAATTGCTTTATATTCCTATCCTAATCGACCATACAATCAGGGGGGGGAAATAAGCAAGCAGTTTCTTGCCTCCCATGTAATTTACAGATGAGTTTTTATAACAATATACAATTGATGTATGGGTATACCTGAAACAAGCCTTCAGCTTCATCATTTTATTGTCTCCTCATCATTTAGGAGCATCATTCTAGGAGTTCTGATATCAGCAACATAATTCGCTCTCAGTAACTTGCTCCCTAAGTGCCTGGTTATTTATATCACAGCCAGTTGGGTTAGCAAGTTTACTCACTAACTCTTATCTAAGGGTTTTTATCTTTTTCTTGGATTCTCCACACCTGGGTTCTCAACCCTAATGTCCTAAAAGTTCACTTCCATAGCCTTCAGGCAGTAAACTAATAGTAGAATTTAATTAGCTTGTTTCATTCTTATCAATCTTTATTTTCTAGTCCATCATTTCTGGTCTCTTTTGTTATTATGAGGGAGCATCCATCCCTGAGTACCCTTTTGGATACCCCCATCTGATCTTTTATCTTTCAATACCATCAGAGCTGTTCCAAGGGGACATTCTTGTCAGGGCATTAGCTAATCCCTACATTCTTTTTTCAAGATTCACTCCCAGACCTGTTATTATGACTAGGTACCATCCGGATGACATAGGTGTTGCAACTTATCCACTTTCTAGGGCAGAGGCAAGGAAATGGGTCTGTTGTGCAGTCATGAGTATCTTAACTAATATCTTAGTTAACACGGTATCGGATACAATGCTTGGGTACATTCATACCAGAGTCATTCTTCCATAGCCTTATCACTAATAAGTTAGTTAACATCACTTTTACTTGTCTGGGTGTTCTGGTTCTGTTTCTGAGATGTCTGCCTTCACATATTTTAGATAGTATTCTAAATCTCTCGCACCCAGTGTCTGACTATGGCCATATACTGATATTATTTGGTAACGGAGAGTTAGTTACTTTATTAGCTAGTGATTTCACAAATGAAGTGATTTTGCAGCACAACAATGTGTAGGGTGGTCATGGTATCTTACAATGACATCACGTCTAAGTTGGAGGTCTTCTGGAATGATGACACATTCTTGGAACGTGAGGAGTGGACCATTTGTGGTTGGGACTGTTCCGAAGTCTTTATTGGCAGCATTGAGGTGGGTTTCCTTCAGGAGTTTGAATGCTTTGGTGGTTTTAGCATCATATTTTGGTGATTCTGTGATTCTTTCTTGTAGTTCCATATCAACAGAGGCAATAAAGAGGTGTTCTGGGAGTACCGTGATCAAGTTTTGATCTTCTGTGTTGACTGCGGCAACAAAGAGGTTGTTTGGAAGCATGGTGACATCTTCATTATCATTATCCTCATCAGGGATGTGGTCTGGACATCTTGATATAGAGTCTGGTGCAGGGATCTTTGATCCTGGGATGTGTTCCAATTTAAAGTTGTAGTCAGCAAGGGTCTGGACCCATCATGCTTGTCGGCGGTTGATTTCTGGGGTTTATGCCAGTATGTGAGGTTTTGGTGGTCTTTTCTGATATGGACAGTATGGGGGCTGCTAAGGAGGTAGTGGCGCCATTCTTTGAGGGCTTGGATAATAGCGAGGAGTTCCCTGTCATAGATGTCATAGTTGCATTCTGGTGGTCTGAATGTCTTTGAATAGAATGATACAGGTTTCTGTATTCCATTAATGTTGTGTTGGTACAGGACAGCTCCTGATGCAAATTTGGAGGCATCTGCTTCTATTTTGAAGGGTTTTGTGGAGTTGGGCATGAGGAGTACCAGTTCCTTTAAGAATTTGTTTTTGAGTCTTTTGAAGGTTTTTTGTTGTTCTTCTTTCCATTCAAATTTGTTTGATTTGGATAGGAGTTGGTTAAGGGGTTTGGTGTGGTGGGAGTAGCTGTGGATGAACTTCTGGTAGAAGTTACAAAATCAAATGAATTTCCGAATGTGTCAGACTGTTTTTGGCACTGGCCAGTCTTCTATTCCCTTGAGTTTTCCAGGGTCCATTTTTATCTTGTCTGGTGTGATGATCATGCTGAGATATTCAAGTCATTGTTTGTTGAACGTGCATTTCTCCATTTTGAGGTAGAGGTTATTTTCCTGCAGGATTTGCAGTACTTTTTCCATAAGTCAGTCAGTTTCTTCTTGGGTTTTACCATAAATTAGGATATCATCCATGTAGATGATGATTCCTCCTTTCTCCATTATCTTGGGGAATAATGTGTCCATCATGTGTTGGAACGTTGTGGGACTGTTGCAAAGTCCAAAAAACATTATGGTTGGTTTGAAAAGACCCATAGGAGTCTTGAACGCTGCTTTCCATTGATTGCCATCTTTGATTCTGATGTTATTGTATCCTAGGTGGACATCGAGCTTAGTGAAGTACTTAGCTCCTTTGAGTTTATCCATGATAGAGGAAATCATGGGGATTGGGTAGGCATTTTTGACGGTGTGATCATTTAGATAACAATAGTCTTGGCAGGGTCAGAGGTCTCCTCCTTTCTTGGCAACAAAGAAGGTGATGCCATAGGGGATTTTGAGGGGTGGATGTACCCTTTTCGGAGGTTTTCATCTATAAATTCCTTTAGTGCTTTTTCTTTGGCAGGTGCCACTTGATAGGGTTTCATCGATTTTGCTTTGAATGTTGGTTTTAGTTTGATTTTGTGATCAAATGTTCTTGATGGTGGGAATCGTTTGGAGGCTTTCTTGTTGAATATTTTAGCCCATCAGGCAAATCTCTGGGGAATCTCAGGTGGTTCCTTGTTCAATTTTGGTTGTTTTCCTTTTTGGTTTGCCAATCTTGTCAGGTTGTGTTGCTCATTGTGGAGCATTGTGGTATGTGTTGCTTTGGTGTTTACTTCTAATAGGGTTAGAAGCATTGGGTTCATCTCTTTTTCTAAAGAGAAAATGTTGAGGTTAACATTTGACAGGTTGACATATTCTTCTGGGTTGTCCTCAGGTTGAGAGGTTTTTCTGGCCATTATGTCCATGGTGATGGAGTTGAGTTTGACGGGTCATCATAGCATTCTGAGGAGTTTGAAAAAGTCTTGGTGATTGATTTGGGGTTTCCAAGAGAATGTCTTGGTTTTCCAATTGATGTCAGGATTGTATTGTTCCAACCAGGGAAATCCAATGATGAGATCTTTCTCACCAGTGTTTGTGACATATGCTTCTAGCATGCAGTCTCTTCCATCGATGATGGTTCTGATTTTGATGTATTCATGGATCTTGCCATGTTGATTGTCAGTTCCATCAACATTGCTGAGAGGGATTGGTTGGTCCAACTGTTTGGTTTGATAACCATGTTGTTCAGCAACCTTGTGGGAGATGAAATTCCCTTGAGCTCCTGAGTCTATCAGGGTGGTGATGGCCACAGGTTTTGATGTCTGTTCACTCCAAATCTCAATGGGTAGAAAAAGGGATTGTTTATTCAGGGAAAGTCGTAATTGTACAGAGTTTATCGAGAAAATGTCCTTCTGGGAGTGAGAGTGAGAAATGTCCTTCTGAGTTCTGGAATGTGCAGGGGCACATCAATTGACAGTGTTCCTTTTTAAAAATCCTGGAATGGACGCATCTCCGGATCTTCGGCTAGCACAGAGTGGAGTTCCTGTTGGAGTTCAGGGTTGAGGTCATTGACCATTTGGTGCATCTGAGATGCAACTTCTGCAATGGCTAGGGAGTACTTGCGTCATAGTGATTGTTGGGCATTCTGGTTCGGGAATCTGGGATGAGTGTTTTGTTGTCCAGGGAAGGGATGGTTGGGGTTTCTTGCAGGGCAAGGGGGGTTTGTGCGCATTCCTGGGAAGCATCTGGCTGGTGGTGGTTGTAGGCATTTACGGACCCAATGGTCTTTAGCTCTGCATCAGAAGCATTCTTGGTTCTGATATGATTTCATTTGCCATCCAGTGGCAATGGCATCTAACTCCAATGGTTCTTGTGTGGAGTCTTCTTCAGTATATTCTGGTTGTGGAATTTTGGGATAAGGATCTTCAAATCCTTCTTCTATTGTGGCATGGTCTATTTCCATGGCATGTAGGTCTCATGGGGTGAAACATGGAGCATTACTCCTTTGGTAGAATTGTGCATAGGGCATGTTGTTGTTTGGATGGCTTGGTCCATAATTGGGTTGGTATTGGTTTCTTTGAGGGAACATGTTCCTGGGGGTGCCGTAGAGGGTGTTGATTCTGTGGAAGTTATCATTGAGTTTGTTGGCTTGAGTATACCAAGCAGTGATGGTTGTTGGAGGGTTCTCTGATTCATTGATCTTCATTAAGTCCAGATTGACAGACAAGTTCTTTAAACTGAGCATTGAACTTGGTCATTGGTTTGCCTGCTTGGTACAGAGTTTGAAGTCTGGTATATACATATGCATGTTTGTCTGCTGGAGTGAAGTTGGTTCTAAGTCGGGCAGTGAAGTTGTCCCATGATTTCATGGCTATGGGTTGTCCCTGTTGGGTTTGGGCATTCCTCTTATGGAGGTATTGTCTGGCCCAAGCTTGGGCATCTCCTGATTGCATTGTCGATAAGACAAATAAGGTTCTGGCGAGGTCAGTGTTGTAGGTGGTTGCATTAGCAAGCACGTAAACTTCACATTGGAAGATCCAATCTTCAAACAGTCTTCTGGTTCCATCAAAAGTGATGGGTTTGAGGAGTCCTAACTCCTTTTGGTTTTGTGCAGCAGCCATTTGTAATTGTCCTGGTGGAGGTGATGGTGGAGGTGGCATGGGTGGTGCTGGTAGAGCTAAGGGGTGTTTATCGGGTTCTGATTTGTTATTGTCTGTGATGTAGATGTCTGAGTCTTCGTCTACTGGGGTTTTTCTTTGGTTGAGTTCAATAAAGGCTTCATGTTTTGAAAGAAGATTCTCTTCAGAACCTGTGAGTTCTCTTGGTTGTTGTATGGCTTGTTGGAGTTGTTTGAGTTCTCATTTGGAGAGTTGGTTTGCGATGATATCGCATTTTTCTTGTTCTTCATGTTGTCTTTGTCTTTCGGCTAATGCAGCAGAGACACTTGATGATGTTGGGGCTTTTGTGATGATTTGTGTTGAGGTTGATGCACGTGGGGTAGGTGAATCAAATGGAGATGGGGGGTAGAATGGTGATGGGGTTTGTGTGGGTGTGGGATTTCTTCTTGGATCAGGGTTTGGGATTCCTGGTCCTGAGATTCTAGTTCTTGATTTGGGAGGAGGTGATGGAGTTGCTTGGGCTGAGAACTTCTTTGGAGGCATGGTGACAGTTGTCAAGTGATTGATTATCGCTAGAAGAATGAAAAATTGGGTTGCGATGATGGAGATTTCTGAGTACAGGTTCCACAATCTGATGACACAACAGTAGCAGGGGCATGTGATGTGTTCAAGTTCTAGGGTGATTATTTGGTAGGCGATGAGGGTGGCGGTGGAGGTAAAGACGAATATGAGTAGGTAAGCCAGGTCTTCTGGCAGGGCGAGGTTGAGGGAAGTAGCAATGGCTATACAGAGGGGCAGTTTTCTTTTGTACATCATTTTGAATGACCAGAGTACCTCAATGTGTTCGGTACGTCAGCAGAGTAGAGCAGAGTAGAGGGTGAGCAAGAGATAAGCAGCAGAGTTATCTTAGTGTTTTGTTACCTGGTGATATGCCAATTTCACGCCTATACATGAATTCTGTACTCTGGAACGAGTCTCTACATAGAATCATTGACTATACCATTAAGGAACCCTATAGAGGATTGGTACTATGTCCCGTAGTAGCCAGTTCGACCAAACTGAGGATATTTGAGCCTCAGAAGTGTTCAAACCAGCTCATTATCACTAAGCCTAGTGAACCAAGCTATCAGAATGCTCTCTGGAGGGATTCCAGACTCTACATAGCCTATCGAGTATACTCCAGTTGCATCCAGGGACCTTACAAGCAGTTTTCTGATAAACTCGGATTTGTTGGAACCTAAAGAATGTACATAGTGGCTGTCACAGGTGTATTACACCCATAGCAAGCCCAATAATGATGACTGGACCACGGAACGGAATGTCCAATGTTTGAGAGGTGACACCTGATGCCCAAAACCCTAGACATATCAAAGACTCATAATTAACAAGTGCTTTGTGGGTCCTGGCACCTTGGCATATTGCCTGACTGAGATTAATTACAACGGATCAAGGGATTGTCCATATGCTATACATTCTGATCATAATTGATCCGGAGGCTTAACGCACTTGTATGGATGCAGAATAATGCAGACAAGCATGGAACATGTCTGGCTGGATTGCCATTCATCAATCAGAGAAAAGCCCATAACCCAGGGCAAGGTAGAAATGCTGCTGAACCTTCCAAAATATTCTGCAGTACCTGTAACAATTAAGCTTATTGTTTTCTATTTCATATTTACTATCTCTTGTATGTATCTAAACAATATAAATACGGTCATGCTTGTTTGTGGAGAAGCAAGAGGTCTCACCCCCACTTCCACATGCAAGTCTGCAAGCTGTGATCAAGAATGGTTTCAGAGGACTATTTAGTGTGTGTTGTTAAGTGTGATTTCTTCAGTCGTCAACCAACCCAGAGACAGAGACAGAGAACAGAGTCCAGAGTTTAGAGTTCCAGAGTGCAAGAGACAGAGACAGAAACAGAGAACAGAGTTTAGAGACTAGAGACTAGAGACTGCGCTTTGAATTGACAGGGATTGTTCTTTCACTGTTGCACCGTACGGCTAAGATAACTTCAACGGCTGTTTGTTAACCTCTAAAAACACTATCCTCTTGAATTTCACTGTCAGAACACACCCCCAGAACACCCTAAAAGACAAAACTGTTCATTATCTATCTCATACTACTTGTATTAACTTAAGCTTATCAAATTTCGACTAGTGAGAACAAGCCCGTTTTATCTATATTAAAACCCACAAAGGTTTCTGCCTTTTCATCTGGAGCCCACTGCGAGGGGGGTTTTCAGTTGAATTTCATGAGACAAACACCAAAAGACTTGGACACTGGCCTGCCTTTCACCTGCAAAGCAGAAAAAGGTTCAAGCAAAGACTGTAAAGTCACCCAAAACGTCCTTCAAGAGCAGTCTCAGGAAGGTTGACCCCCCAAAACAGAGAACTACTCAGAATTCTAATCATCCAGAAGGTTCTGAAGGCCTCATCACCACTAGTACCTCTCAAAAGTGAAAATATCCTACTAGTTCTATAACTGCGAGCACAGCAAGCAGTTTAGCAGTTGCAGTATTGAGAGAAGTCGCACCACCGATTTCTACTGCTCCCAGAATTACTATAAGGCTTCCAGCCTCAGCTTGCAACATAGTGCATATTCTGCACACCAAAAGCCAGGATTGTCAGACCATTCCTACACTAAGCTTTAGCATTTACAAACCAAAACTCATTTCATATGAACCCTCCTGGTGCCTCTACGGTACCACAGATATCACAGTCAACTCTGACTGTACAGACAAACCAAACTACGCCATCTATGATGACTACAGCTAGTAAAATGGGACACGAGCATATGCCAATTCCCTTTAGCAATAATGCTCCCAGATGGGATGCATCAAAACCACAGACATTGAGAAATTATCTCTGGACACTTGAATGGCTCTTCACGATAATGAAGATGATGGACAATGCAGAAAGGATAAATTGGGCAGTGTTATATGTGGACCAGGATATCTGTGAAAAGTGGATGAGTTTTGCAGAGTTCCCAGCAGGAAGCTGGACAGGCTTCGTAGAGAGATTGAAGAAAGAGTATCCTGATGATACGCTGATTTCATGCCTATACATGAATTCCGTACTCCGGAACAATTCTCTACATAGAATCATTGGCTATATCATTAAAGAACTCTATAGAGGATTGGTACTATATCCCGTAGTAGCCAGTTCAACCGAATTGAGGATACTCAAGCCTTGGATGTGTTCAAACCAGTTCATTATCACTAAGCTTAGTGAACCAAGCTATCAGAACGCTCTCCAGAGGGATTCAGGACTCTACATAGCCTATCAAGTATACCCTGGTCACATCAAGGGACCTTACAAGCAGTTTTCTGATGAACCTGAATGCGTTTGAACATAAAAGAATGTACCTAGCAGCTGTCACAGGCGTATTACGTCTATAGCAAGTTCAATAATGATGACTGGACCACGGAACGGAACGTCCAACATTTGGGAGGCAATACCCGATGCCCAAAACCCTAGAAATATCAAAGACTCCTAATTAACAAGTGCTTTGTGGGTCCCGGCACTTCGGCATACTGCTTAACTGAGATTAATTACAACGGATCAAGGGATTGTCCATCCGCTATACATTCCGATCATAATTGATCCGGAAACTTAACGTGCTCGTGTGGACGCAGAATAATGCAGACAAGCACGGAACACGTCTGGCTGGATTGCCATTCATTAATCAGAGAAAAACCCATAACCCAGGGTAAGGTAGAAATGCTGCCAAACCTTCCAAAATGTTCTACAGTGCCTGTAACAATTAAGCTTATTGTTTTCTATTTCATATTTACTATCTCTCATATGTATCTAAACAATATAAATACAGTTGCACTTGTTTGTGGAGAAGCAAGAGGTCTCACCCCCGCTTCCACACACAAGTCTGCAAGCCGTGATCAAGAACGGTTTCAGAGGGCTATTTAGTGTGCGTCGTTAAGTGTGATTTCTTCAGTCGTCAACCAACCCAGAGACAGAGACAGAGACCAGAGTTCAGAGACCAGAGACCAGAGACCAGAGACCCCGCACTTTGAATTGACAGGGATTGTCCTTTCATTGTTGCACCGTACAGCTAAGATAACTTCAACGGCTGTTCATTAACCTCTAAAAACACTACTCTCTTGAATTTCGCTGTCAGAACGCACCCCCAGAACACCCTAAAAGACGAAACTATTCATTATCTATCTCATTCCACTTGTATTAGCTTAAGCTTATCGAATTGTGGCTAAGCTTAGTGAAAACAAGCCCACTATCTATATTAAAACCTACGAAAGTTTCTACCTTTTCACTGAGACTGTGGCAGCTGAGCAGGGCTCAGTGTGACAATTGAGGGAACTCTGCACAGAGAGTAGAGGCATTGCGATGAATGAGGAGCATAAAGTCTTCGACTTCAAAAGGCAATTCATTCTAGAAGCAGAGAAGTGCCTGAAGTTGCTGGCGGTAGTCTCAAACCAAGAGCCAGTCAAGTTATTTACGAGCGCACTGGACTCCATGTTCCAGGATGTACTCAATGTGAGATTAGTGATCACCGGGGCACATAGAACCACAAGCGATGGGTTGGCGCTAACTGTGAAGGATTTACACAAAGAGGACCCCTATGATTGGAGGATTGTCATGGATAAAGCTGTCGAAATTTCGATTGGCAAAACACTTATGCGATCCCTTCATCAGGATTCAAGGCTGGTGAACTTGGCATCGATGAGCCATCCACCTGCAATGTCTGAAACAGGGCCTTATGACCCTGTAGTAAAACGAGAGCTGCAAAGCTTAAAGCAGAAGTTTCAGGATGAAGTCTCACAGATGCCAGGTGGTCTTGCTGAGCTTAAGGACCTCATGAATATCCAGGGGCATACTTTAAAATCATACTTAGAGAGTTTGGCAAAGGACGGACATAATCATGCCAGCTATAATCACGCTCAGAGGAATACCAGAAGTGGGCCAGCAGGGTTGCTTTCTGATCGCAAGTGTTTCTACTGTTGGTTATTAGGGCATAGTTGGTTATTCTGCCCAGACATGGAGGCAGATAAACAAGCTGGCTGAATTAGAGTCAAAGGGAACAAAATATATATGGGAGACAGCTCAAGTATCTCTCGAGGAGAAGGGCCTATTAAAGAGAAAGTGGCAAAGTACTATGCGAAAAAGGGACAACTCTTCATTCAGGTACCAGAACTGCCAGAGGTTGAGCCTGAGTTACCACAAGTGCCAGCAGCAGCAGTGTTTGCACAGAAAGTGTTCCCGAGGTCAGAAAACCAAAGGTCGCCAGTGGAAGAAGAAATCTGCCATCTGAAGCAGTGCATGGAAATGTTGGAAACAGCTACCATCTACACTGGGAGTGCCCCAAAGGTTAAGCTTATGACCAGAAAGGATGATAACGTTGAAATACAGTCTTTGGCTGAGCAATTGGCCCAGATACAGGCTAAGCTTAGTGGTTTGATGGATGGTACGCCCTCAGCAAGCCGGTATTTGGACACCAGGAGTGGCACAAAGACTTGGAACTTGGAGTTGGGTTTCTAAAGGGTTCAAGGAAGGAGCCGGCTCTGAAGAAGAAGGTCACCTTCACCAGAGGACAGACTCCTGAGGACATGTCGGATTCTGAGCGATCAGAAGAATCAGAAAATGAGGAATAGGGCAGACAATGGAGAAACCAATGCGTGCAGCAGCAGGGGAATTACCATATAGGAATGTGAAACCACTGCGCCTGGTTGTTGAGGTACCACCACTGCCTGTCAGAAGGATGGAATCATTCAAGAAGGAGCCTGCATATAAGCACCAGGCCCCTATAGAGAGGAATGTCAATGTTGAGGAAGTACTCAGCAGGGTATTGAAGTGAGAAGCCTCAGTATCACATGGAGAACTCTTGGCATTGTCACTGATATACAGAAATGCTTATAGAGAGTGAATTATGAGAAAATGAGTACCCACAAATCAAAGCTTAATAGCAGGAGTTGGGCCCTCGGAAGATGATACAGAACATATGGAAATTAATAGTGGGCCGGTACAGGTCATGATAACAGTTGGCAGACAGTTCTTGGAAGTATGATACAGTGCTCCGAGAAGGCTCAGCAACCCAAGCCTGGGTAGCTCAGGATCACATCATGCAGTACTTGGAGTCACTTCCCAGAAGAGACAGGGGATAGCAAGTGTTTATTGCTAAGGAATGTGAACCATTGAGAGTAGTTCTGACTCTGATAAATGGGATTTGGCAGGAAGAGGCCTTGTTAGATAGTGGGTCACAGATCGTATCCATGAGTCAGGAAGCAGCGATTGCATGTCAAGTTTCTTGGGACCCAGACACTACGATTAATTTGCAGAGTGCAAATGGGCAGGTTGAAAAGACTTGTGGGTTTGCAAAGAATGTAGGCTTTACCTGTGGGGGAGTCACAATCTATTTACAAGTTCACATAGTTTGCAACCCCACATATTGAGTACTGCTGGGATGACCGTTTGATGTAATGACTGCTAGCAAAGTCAGGAATAGTGCCAGTGGTGAGCAAACCTTGGTTATTACGGACCCAAATACCAGAGAAAGGGCTGTGTTGCCAACTTATGCTCAAGGAGAGTGTAATCCTCTTAAGCTTAGAGAAAACAGTCAAAATTTTCAAGAAACCTTGATGAATTGACTAAGGGACAAGGAGAGGTGGCTTGTATAATAGACTATGATAATGAGAAGGGCCCTGTCATTGCACAAACACTAAGCTTAGTGAAAGGAAGCTCCTCAGAGGCCGAGCTACAGCTAATGTTCATTGACCAAGTCATATGTGATGAGGACTGTCCACAAGAAGATAAAGTGATGGCATTATTGTGCCTAGGATGCATAGCCAACGCACAGGGCACTGAGGACCAGGGAATAACTGTCTTCAAAACTGAAGAAGATGATGAAGATACAGTACAATGCCTGGCTGGAAAGAAATATAAATCAGTAGCCTTAAAAGTGAGGCCAGTGTTGGGTAATTTACCGGAGAGATTCAGGATAAAACGAGAAATAAAAGGGGACCCGCTGGCAGAAATGCCTGAGCTTAGCATGCATCCTCCAGAGTTTGTCCCAACAGGCAGATATACTAAGGAGCATAAGCTTAAGCTGGACGAAGCCCATGCAGGGGATTTCTTGTGGGCAGAGGAAAGAAAGCTGATGCACCACATCATGATGCTTCAAGAGAAGGCATTCACCTGGACAGATGAGGAAAAGGGATGTTTTAGGGAAGATTTCTTCCCACCAATCGAGATACCGACAGTAGAACATACTCCATGGGTTGAAAAGCCCATTCCAATTCCACCAGCAATCTATGATGAAGTCTGTGCCATTATAAAAAGAAAGATTAGTGCTGGTGTATATGAGCCATCAAATTCATCCTATAGATCCAGATGGTTCTGTGTGGTAAAGAAAGATGGAAAAAGTTTGAGACTGGTACACAGCTTGGAACTGCTGAACAGAGTAACAATAGTGCATTCAGGGCTGCCGCCAGCAATGGAAGATTTGGCAATGCACTTTGCAGGCAGGGCTTGTGGAGGCATCCTGGATCTGTATGTTGGATATGATGAGCAATTGTTAGCTGAGTCATCTTGGGACTTAACAGCGTTCCAGACACCTTTTGGAGCACTACACTTAGTGATGCTACCTATGGGATGGACCAATTCAGTGCCTATATTTCATGAGGATGTAACAGCAATCCTAGCCAGTGAAATACCAGAATACACAATGCCGTACATAGATGATGTTCCTATCAGGGGACCAAAAACCAGATACAAGCTGCCAGATAGCACTGAAGAGACATTGAAAAAGAACCCAGGGATCTGACAATTTGTATGGGAACACATGCAGACGGTCAATAGGATTCTACAGAGGATGAAATACATAGGGGGAACCTTCTCTGGGCCCAAGACGACTATCTGCACTGATGAAATCACCATAGTGGGTTTTGAATGCTCCTATAAAGGATGGTTGCCCGCCACAGACACCATTGGAGAAATTTTAAGATGGGGGGATTGCAAGAATGTCTCAGAGCTAAGGGGTTTTCTAGGAACAGCTATGCACTGCAGGAATCATATCCCAAAGTTCATAGCCATTGCTGCACCTCTATACAAAAAGCTTAAGAAGGGACAAGAGTTTGAATGGGGAGAAAACAAACGGAAAGCACAGCAGGAGCTGAAAGATGCAATTCAGTGCTGTTTCCCAACCAGGAACCCCAAATTTCCGAGTAAACAACCCATAGTAGTAGCCGTGGATACCTCATGGAGGGTGGTGGGATACTATATATATCAGAGAGATATAGAAGATGCTAAGCTTATACATTATACAAAGTTTGGGTCAATATTATTGGACAAGAGACAGCAGAGGTATTCTCAGCCCAAGCAAGAGCTATGTGGCTTAAGAATGGTACTGGAACAGGAGAAATATTTATTGTGGGGATTGAGAAATCTAGTAGTGGAAACAGATGCGAAGTTTCTCTTTGGGATGTTAAATAACCCAGGAAAACTCCCAAACACTACTGTAAACTGTTGGGTGGACTTCATTAAATTGTTCCACTTCACACTAGTGTTAGAGCCAGTGTGAGTCGGGACCAAAGTGGAGGGTTGGGGTGGTATCCTTGGTATAAGGTAACCAGGGGACAGGGCAAAGTCAGTATGTAGACTTCAGGACCGAGGCGGAGTACTTCAGGTGGGGAGTTGGACTTGTGGCCTCAGCATATGTGCTGTACCCTCCTGCTGTCCTAGTCCGTATTTCAGGAAGTTGGAGCTGAAGTGGAGCAAGTTAGAAGAGAGGAGAGGATATGGAACAGGGAGCTGGTCCGCTGCTTGATTCAATTATCAGACTGAAAAGTACAAGCCAAGTACCTATGATATATATACTACTGGCCTTACAAACTATGACTTGTACTGACTATGTGCAGAGTGAAGCAGAGCCTGATATAGTTACAAATGGATTACAAATGGATTACAAATGGATTACGAAGGAAATGGAGACCAGTACGGGTATGGAGACTGATAACATCTCTTGGTTACAGATGGAGAATGGAGAACTGGAAAGTAGCACCAAGGGTCAGGTGACCATGGCACATGCAGAGATGGTCACATGATTGGGGCAATGGGTTACGGTCGGAGCAAGTCAGGGCTAAGTCGGAGGGCAGAGGGTTGTTATGTGGAGTGCATGTGGAGTCGAGAAGCCGAAGTATAATGGTTAAGCTCTGGGTTTGGCATGGATATGACAGCTAGTACACAAAGAAGGGAAGACATTTGGGCTGGATGGACTGTCCAGATGACATTACTATCCCAGTGATGAGATAGCCTGTTGTTTTGATGACGGATCCAAGGACAAGGGAGAGGAGTTCAAGTTGATCAAAAAAGATCCAGGGGCTGCAGATCTGTTACCCTTGGAAGCCTTCTGTGATGAGATTGACAGTTGCTCTGGCTTCAACCAGGGTCTGGTGTGTGATGTGTGTTAGGGCAACCTGGGAGGCCTTGACAGCTCAGGGGGAGCCGAAATGACTACAGGGAAATCCTAAGTGATATTAAGCTATGAGTTATGTACAGGACACATACCTGCAGGGAAATCCTAAGAGAATAGGATGAGGAAACCCCTGCAGGCAAATACTATGTATATACCTAACTTATATAATCAATATAAATCAAACCAGGCTTAGCTGTGGTGTCTCTAGATTGCGCAAGGCCTGGTGTGGTTGAAACAAATGTGGGATGTGAATATGATAGTCTGGAGTCTGTTATGAACAGTCCAGACCGGGAGGAACAAGAATTATTGTTCGACTTTACAAGATGGGTACAGGAGACTACAGACCAGCTACGGGCACAAGAATACGAAGACGAGGAAGGGGAATACTACACCGCCATGCAGGACCTGGCGAGAGAAGCAGGAATGGAGATAACCTTGGAGGATATATTGGAATACCCCGAGGACGAGGAAGATAACCATGGACCAACCGATCCAACCTCCGATACGGATGGAAGCACCGAGAGAATGGAGAGCGAGAACGAAGAGGACTCCATGGAGATACAATCGGGAGAAGGAGATTATGAGTCAGAGGAAAGCGATGGAACATCGCACAGCACTAGCGAGAGTACTGACTCATTGTAATATAAATAACGCTAGGATGCCATCAGCCAGGATGTGCATCATGGTCAGGACTGCGCATGACCAGTAGAACAGCCGAGTAACCTATAACGAGTATATAGCATCTCATAGGTATATAAGGCCTGTACAAGTAGAGATTAAAGCCTCAAGCTTTAATCTTGTTAACAGCGGTCGTTTACCTCTCTGCCTTAACTTGGCGTCTTCCCTCGTTATCTCATTGAGCGCGATCCACTAAGCTCTATAAGGCCAACCGTCTCGGACACCTTGTAGAGTGATTGAAGGCCGTCTCCAGTTATCCTCGGATACAGAAGGAGCACGGATCATAACATTAGATTAAAGCTTCCTTTGGACAACCTCCATCGTACACCCCGTGGTATCGGTACGCCTTGTCGCTACCCTTCCACACCGGCAGACGATACGCTTTATCGCTATCCGAGTGCCAACCGTATCTGACGACACGCCTTGTCGCTGTCCGGTGATACACCCCCGTAGAGCAGGCCACCATACCCTCTGCACCCTTGGTCAGACGCACCGAAAGCGTTGATAGGTCATCCACACCTTTAAGTGTTGATTGGGATAACGCACCCGTAAGCATTGTATACAGGTCATCCGCACCTTCAAGCGTCGATTGGGATAACGCACCCGCAAGCGTTGTTTATTCACCCTCACCTTCACCTTCGACTTCTTCCCTCTTCACCCTGCCTACAAACCGAAACGACCCCCTTGCCACTGACTACGAAGAATCCAACAGCTCTGACTGGTCGACAACCGACTCCGAACCCGACTTCACACCCCCTCCACCACGGACCCTAAAAAGAAAACAAAACCTATACCCCTCACTCGTTCACCCTCTGGTTCCGCACCATACCCTACACAACCTACCGAGAGAGTTCAACGTCGAACAGAAGACCCAGGATACCCAGCACCCCCAGCATCAGTTCTTCAATCCCTACCTAAACAACCACCACCTGAAAGAACTGCCACCTCTACCCGCTCAAAGCTCGGGGAGCCGATTCATAGAACATCTACCCCATCCTCCGGTCCTCAACCCTCAACAAGTACAAGAACTAGCGACAACACTTCGCAACAGAAACCCCCAAGAACATTCTCACCCCTCGCATCACCACTTGGATCACCGGTACACTCACCGCCTCGATCCAGTTCCCCTGTACAATCCGAACCATCCGAAGTTAGCCCCACTACCGGGTCTATTCACACTTCCGACGAGGAATCCACAACCTCTGACATTAACAATATGGCCTCCTCCGCAAAAATCAATACACCCCCAACCTTTAATGGAGAGACCGACTACTTCCGCCTCTGGAAGGATGCAGTACAACTATACATCGATGCAAAGCCAGGAGCCTTTTCCGATGACAAGACCAAGATACAATTCGCCCTTTCATACATGTCCACCGGCCCCGCCGCAACATGGAGAGGAGCATTCTTGGAATCAAACAAAGAACTTGATGGAAGCCAGACCCTTCCGACATGGAAGAAATTTCTCGAAGGACTTGATACATCCTTCGCCCCAAACAATGTCCCCGCCGATGCAATGGACAGAATCCGCCACCTCAAACAGAATGGACGATATATCGATGATTACATATCCCAGTTCCAGATACTTGCCTATCAGGCCGACCTTGGAGATGGAGTGGCGGCGGTCAACTATTTCAAGAACGGGCTGGATCGCCCCGTCGCAATCAAGACAATTAGCCTCAATCCAGGAAACAAACTCAGCGACTGGTTCAAGCAAGCTCGAACAGCATATCAAATACTACAAACTCAACGCGACTATATGCAAACTCGAGGAACTCCCTCGTTTCCAACGACTTCGCGCACTCGCCCATTTAAAGGGAAAAGAAATGCTTTTACGCGCCGTGTCCCACTGCCCTATCAAGCAACAGACCCTAACGCAATGGATATTGACCAACTCGCCGAAGCAGTCTACAACCTCGACTTTGAGGACGAGTCAGATCTACTCGCCGAGGAAGCTGATGAAGACGAGGAAACTGAAGAAGACAGACTCCACCAGTTGGTACAAGAACGCACCCGCGAAGCCCTCAATGCAATCCTCACGGACGCCCAAAGAAAGGATCTCAAAGAAAAGAGATGCTTCAACTGCCGCAAGACTGGACACTTCGCCCGCGAATGCCCCACCAAGAAGACAATATATCGCCGATCCGAATTACCCCGCAATTTGGATGCCAGAAACCGGTCAAATGCGATATCCAGAAGAAGACAAGCAAGCTACAGGAAAAAGAACTCGCTATACAACATACTAGAAGATGCAACCGACGAAGAAGTCGAGGACATCTACGAACATTTTGCAAATGAATCCAACCACCCAGATGCCCCTCTGGTTAAGGATTTTGCCTAAGGAGACTAGCCACCACGTCTAGCCCTCCACAAAGACCTCCTTCCATTTCCTATTCACAAAATGATATTAATGTCGTAAAGTTACAGGAATTGTCAGCACGCGTAATACATCTACCCTGTCGAATCCGAAAACACAAGCTCACTAAGGAAGGACCCGAAAGCGTGGAACTACTTGCCCTACTCGACTCAGGAGCAGCAGGAAACTTCATTGACCCCGGAATGGTCAAACAACATTCATTCAAAACAACACCCCTCGATCGACCCATCGAAGTACGAAATGCCGATGGATCTGTTAATGAAAATGGAACAGCCACCCACTACACGACCCTCAACCTAATGGTTAACGGGAAGAATATGGAGATCAAACCAAAAGTAGTCTCCCTCGGAAGCCCAAGACTCATCCTTGGATTCCCTTGGCTTGCAGAACACAACCCAGACATCGACTGGGATGCCAAACAACTACGCTGGAGAAACGAACGTTGGGACAACACTATATTCCGAGAACTCATCCAATCCATGGAACCCGATTGGATCTACAACGACCAACTCAACCACATCTCCACACTAGAACCCACAAGCTTCGAAGAAATCAACTTCAAAGCCTCTGCATCACAATTCCTCGCCGTACAACACGGAGAAAAGAAAGACGACGACCCAAGAAAAGTCGTACCCACGGAATTCCACAAATACCTCCCAGTATTTAGCAAGAAACAAGCCGAACGATTCCCCCCACAACGACCATGGGATCACAAAATCGAACTCAAGGAATCATTCAAACCAATCGCCATGAAGTCCTACCGACTCTCCCTCAATGAAGAAAAGGAACTTGACACGTTCCTAGAAGAAAACCTTCAAAAGGGATACATTCGACCATCCGAATCGCCAATGGCATCACCTTTCTTCTTCGTAGGGAAGAAAGACGGAAAACTACGCCCCTGTCAAGACTACAGGTACCTCAACGAGCATACCGTCAAAAATGCGTACAACCTCCCCCTCATCTCTCATATTCTCGACAAACTCCGAGGATCAAAATACTTTACCAAACTCGACGTACGAGCAGGATACAACAACATCCGCATACGCAAAGGAGATGAATGGAAAGGAGCCTTCAGGACACCCCGAGGATTATTCGAACCCACGGTTATGTTCTTTGGAATGTGTAACTCCCCAGCAACATTCCAAACCATGATGGACTCATTATTCCGAAAACTCATCGACAATGGAGGAGTAATCATTTACATGGACGACATCCTCATTCACGCAAAAACAAAACAAGAACTTCGACGCCTCACAAGAGAAGTACTCAAGATACTCAAGGATAACGATCTATACCTCAAAACCGAGAAATGCGAATTCGAACGACAACGACTCGAATATCTAGGAGTTATTATCACTCCTGACTCAGTTTCGATGGACCCAGCAAAGCTCAAAGGCATCGCTGAATGGCCAACACCAACTACCCCGCGCGACGTACGAAAATTCATAGGATTTTGCAACTTCTATCGAAAATTCATACACCAATACGCCACATGGGCAAAACCTCTCAATGCCCTAATGTCCAAAACCAAGAAATTCGAATGGACAGAAGAATGCCAGAACGCCTTCGATACTCTCAAAAGAAAATTCCAAAGCGAACCGGTATTAATGGTCCCCGACCGAGACAAACCCTTCGAAATCGAATGCGACGCATCACTATTTGCATCAGGAGCAGTCCTACTTCAACGCGACAACAATGGAATTAAACACCCAGTCGCATACTTCTCAAAAGGATTCTCACCAGCCAAACGCAACTATCATTGCTCCAAACAGGAACTCTTCGCCATTATCCGAGCACTCAAAGAATGGCGCCACCACATAGAAGGATCATCACACAAGACCATTGTATGGTCAGATCATGACAACCTTCGCCGCTGGAGAAAACCTGAAGACCTCAGCAGAAGACAAGCCCAATGGATTGCCTACATGCAACGATTTGACATCGAAATCCGACATATCCCTGGAAAGAAAAATGGACCAGCAGACGCCCTTTCCAGACGACCCGATCATGAACCCAAGACAAGAGACAACAAACAGGTCGTTGCACTCCCTGACAAATTCTTCACCTCAGAACAGCCACAACATATCCATATTATCGACAAAAATACTAAACAGGAAATAAAAGAGCTGTGGAAGAAAAAGAAACAGACCGACATCGCCCAAGAAGACGACTCAGGACACCCACGTGTTCAAGGAAAGCTATTTATACCACAAGATCTACACCTCAGACGCCGCTTACTGCAAAGAGTACATGACTCGCCTACCGCAGGACACCCTGGAATCGCAGAAACAACTAGAAAACTCCAGGAATACGCCTACTGGCCCGGGATGCGATCATTTGTCAAAAACTACGTCAAAGGATGTGGTGCTTGCCAACAATACAAGATCAATCGCCACCCCCTAAAACCACCGCTTCAACCTATCCCTGGACCCCGTTCTACCCGTCCATTCTCGAACATCTCGATGGATCTTATCACAGACCTACCCCCGGACGGACCCCATGATTCTATACTGGTCGTGGTCGACCAGCTTACGAAGGGGATAATTCTAGAACCTACTGCGAAAACCGCCAACGCGGACAAGATCGCCGAAATTCTTATCAAACGGCTATTCTCTAGATTTGGCCTTCCCGAGAAAGTTCTCAGTGATCGCGACCCCAGATTCGCCGCCAAATCCATGAAAGAATTCTACAAACAACTCGGAATCGAACAAGCACTCTCTACCGCCTACCACCCCCAGACAGACGGACAAACAGAGCGATTCAATCAAGAAATAGAACTCTACCTTGGCATCTATTGCTCATCGAACCCGAACAAATGGGTAAAGGCACTCCCACTCCTGGAATATGTCCACAACTCGAAAACACATGCCGAACACCAACATACCCCATTTGAACTCCTCTATGGATCAAGCCCCAAAGGATTTCCGACCTCCGAGGAGCCAACGAACATTCCAGCAATAGGAGAGAAGTTTAAATACCTCGCCAAGATACGCCAAGAAGCTCAAGCTGCGCATGAACAAGCCAGACTAAAAATGGCTGCAAGATATAACCGGCCAGATATCAATCTAAAAGTTGGACAGAAGGTTTGGCTCGACAACCGCAACCTCCCAATTCAGTACGCCTCAAAGAAACTGGCCCAACGCCGAGAAGGTCCCTTCACCATAACAAGAAAACTCGGACCTGTAACCTATGAACTAAAATTACCCATCAAATGGAAGATCCACAACAAGTTTCATGCGAGCCTCCTAATGCCTGCAGAAGAGAACGACACACATGGGGAATACAACACAGCCCCACCACCCGACCTTGTAAATGGAGAAGAAGAATACGAGGTCGAGTCAATACTGCGCCACAGAAAATTCCGGAACAAGTATCAATTCCTAGTCAGATGGAAAGGATACCTTCCCACCGAGGATTCCTGGGAGCCAGAAGCAAACCTGGAGAACGCCAAAGAAGTCATTGAAGAATATAAAAGGGCCCACGAATTAGACAACCCCACCAATGACCCAACCACCCAACACTCGACCAACCACTCCAGATCTCCCAGAGCCAGACAATGATGGACGCCTTCTCATCCGGGAAAGAATCATATCCCTGGCGAACCGCGTCGAAGGAAATAGCCAACCTAACCCTGCCACCAATACCGCTGACGACCAACCAGACAGGACCAACAGTCCTTATATCATCCGGCATACCTTCCTTCCCTCCAACCAACCCGAGATACGATCCATCCTTTTACACGAAGTTCCCTTTCATATTACCGGAACCCGTCTTAAACGCAGTCCAGCGATGGTACCCCTGGTCGACACCTGCTGGAAGACATTTACTGCTCTTCTGTATCACAAGCGCCTCGTCCACGACCGAACAACAGAATTCGAAAAACTATGCGCCACTATTCTTTCTAGCGCAACAGAGGAACAGGACCGCAATACCATTTCTGCCATGTTATCAACCGCTCTCACCGAATTCCCGTTCGAGAGTCCGATCCCAAGCCCGAGCAATGGAAGCGGAAGTCAGGACCGCCCTATCCTACCTATCGGGACCACCACCCAACCTTCCAACCCTCCCATGGTGGATACGAGTAACCAACCATCAAGTGCTGTACAAGCTATATCTGCTTCTAATGACGCCCCCATCGGGACTACCACCACTCACTTATCCACCACCCGAACTCGCTGCAATTGCTGCCGTCGATTCGGCCATATCAAAGCAGGATGCCCGCGCTACCAATGTCGATATTGTCGAAAGATTGCCCCAGGCCATTACGAGAAGCACTGCGAGAGAAACCCTTACCAGCATCAACCCGCAAGTATGGTACCTGGCCTGCATCGCCGCCCACGAGGAATACCAAGCAGAGCTCGATCCCTCACATGCGAAACCACAAACAACAATATTCGACACGTTGTTGCAAGCACCGAGCAGCACCCCGCTTCAGCCAGACCCCTCCGCACCCGAATTCAAAATGCCCCCGTCGTCATTCCGACCACCAACGCCACCACCACATCTGTTAGTGGAAGCCACCGACTTCCTGAATCGATCCTTCGGCACACCCGCCACCATTCACTCCAGAGAACCCATCGTCATCGACCTCACCCAAGACCCGCCATCCCCAGACCACCAAGCTACCGAAGCGACTCCCCAGAACCCGACCCATACTTCGACTGGGACCCCATCGCCGAATCAAACATTACAGGAGAGCCTGTCGGACTATACTGAGGATATGTCTGATGAGGACATCAGACCTTACGAAGGGGATAATGTTATGAACAGTCCAGACCGGGAGGAACAAGAATTATTGTTCGACTTTACAAGATGGGTACAGGAGACTACAGACCAGCTACGGGCACAAGAATACGAAGACGAGGAAGGGGAATACTACACCACCATGCAGGACCTGGCGAGAGAAGCAGGAATGGAGATAACCTTGGAGGATATATTGGAATACCCCGAGGACGAGGAAGATAACCATGGACCAACCGATCCAACCTCCGATACGGATGGAAGCACCGAGAGAATGGAGAGCGAGAACGAAGAGGACTCCATGGAGATACAATCGGGAGAAGGAGATTATGAGTCAGAGGAAAGCGATGGAACATCGCACAGCACTAGCGAGAGTACTGACTCATTGTAATATAAATAACGCTAGGATGCCATCAGCCAGGCTGTGCATCATGGTCAGGACTGCGCACGACCAGTAGAACAGCCGAGTAACCTATAACGAGTATATAGCATCTCATAGGTATATAAGGCCTGTACAAGTAGAGATTAAAGCCTCAAGCTTTAATCTTGTTAACAGCGGTCGTTTACCTCTCTGCCTTAACTTGGCGTCTTCCCTCGTTATCTCATTGAGCGCGATCCACTAAGCTCTATAAGGCCAACCGTCTCGGACACCTTGTAGAGTGATTGAAGGCCGTCTCCAGTTATCCTCGGATACAGAAGGAGCACGGATCATAACAGAGTCTGTAGGAATGAGAGGGAATGAGGGAGGGTTTTATCTGGACAGTGAGGGAGTGTATGGAGTATTCTGGCTGTGTTTGCAGTATGAGTGTTTGAAGGGAGGGATATATAATGCATTGGAGGGCACAAGGGTGTTGATAGGGTTAATGGAGGTGTTGCTGAGGTGTCTGGAGTGTCTCCTTACATCCACCCCCCCTTCTAGGTTGTGGCGGCTTGACATGATGGCTTGGATGGGTTGGAATGGAATAGAACTGAACTGGAGAGCTCGTATGAAGCACAGTGTTGCACCGCAAAATCATTTCATTTGTGAAATCACTAGCTAATAAAGTAACTAACTCTCCGTTACTGAATAATATCAGTATATGGCCATGGTCAGACACTGGGTGCGAGAGATTTAGAATACTATCTAAAATATGTGAAGGCGGACATCTCAGAAACAGAACCAGAACACCCAGACAAGTAAAAGTGATGTTAACTAACTTATGGGTGACAAGGCTATGGAAGAATGACTCTGGTATGAATGTACCCAAGCATTGTATCCAATACCATGTTAACTAAGATATTAGTTAAGATACTCATGACTGCACAAAAAGACCCATTTCTTTGCCTCTGCCCTAGAAAGCGGACAAGTCGCAACACCTATGTCATCCGGATGGTACCTAGTCATAATAACAGGTCTGGGAGTGAATCTTGACAAAAGAATGTAGGGATTAGCTGAATGCCCTGACAAGAATGTCCCCTTGAAATGGTTCTGATGATATTGAAACCTAAGGGATCGAATGGGGGTATCCCCGAGGGTACTCAGGGAAGGATGCCCCCTCATAGAAACAAAAAGAGATCAGAAATGATGAACTAGAAAATGAAGATTGATAAGAATAGAATAAGCTAATTAATTCTAGTGTTAGTCTACTACCTGAAGACTATGGAAGTGGACTTTAGAACATTAGGGTTGAAAAGCTCAGGTGTGGAGAGTCCGAGAATAAAATAAAAACCAATAGATAAACGTTAGCGAGGAAACTTGCTAACCTGGCTGGCTGTGATATAAATAGCCAGGCACCTAGGGAGCAAGTCCCTGAGAGCAAATTGATGTTGCTGATATCGGAACTCCTAGAATGATGCTCCTAAATGATGAGGAGACAATAAAATGATGAAGCTGAAGGCTTGTTTCAGGTATACCCATAAGTTAATTGTATATTGTTATAAAAACTCATCTGTAAATTACATGGGAGGCAAGAAACCGCTTGCCTATTTCCCCCCCCGATTGTATGGTCGATTAGGATAGGAATATAAAGCAATGTTATGCGATTTTCTTCGGTCATAAGACCACCAGAGACTTAAAGAGTTATACTCTTTAAAACCAGACCCTTTGAAACGATTGAGATATTGCCAGACCCTTCTGCTTGACTCGAGAACTGAATACGAGTTGCTACACCTCCTCGGTTCTTAAGTAGAAAAGTTCACTAACTTCCGTTTCTTTGGGTTCCTCTTAGAGGCCTTGCCTCAGAAGTATACCATTGAATTGTAGAGCTGTTTAATTGAGAAGCGAACATAGTATGCTAGGGCCCCTTGAAAACGCTGTCCACTAGGTCTATCTAGTTTAAAGATACTTACTGCAGGAGCTTGCTAGAAGCCTGTCTTGCTGAGTAGTATAAAAGTTTTATTGCCTTGTTCAGAAGCTGTAGTACACTAGGGCTTGTTAGATAACGCTCTCCGCTAGGCCTACTAGCTTAAAGACACTTACTGCAGGAGCTTGTCAAAAGCTTGTCTTGCTGGGTAGTGTAAATTTACAGTATTGTCAAGAGAAAAGGACGTAGTACGCTAGGGCCCATTAGAACACGTTGCCTGCTAGGTCTACAGAGGTTCACTGATTGCGAAAGCTTGCATTTTGCCTGACTTATTGAATCATGAAGATATTAGTTAACATATTATATAGTAACAACCATCAAAGTTCCCATTGTATTCAGATAGAACAACTGTCTGTCTAGTTGGAGACTAAGAGAATAACATACCAAAACCCTAAAAACACTAGAATTGAATATATTTCTGGAGATCTGTGACAACCTCTCCCCCACAAACTTATAAAGTTGGAATTAGCAAATCTGTTAATGAACTTCGTTTTCAATCTTGTAAAGTAATCCGCTTTTCAATGGGGCCCTGGGATGTCACTCATAGAAATTTTTGATGAGTCCCAGGGCGCATACATCAGTGGAGTCTTCCCAGGACTTGTGTTCACAGCTGAATCCCTTCCACTTGATCAGAAACTTGAGTTTTTGTCGCACCAGCCGGCTGTCTAGAATCTCCTCTACCTCCCACTCCTCTTTGTCATCAATGACCACCGGATCCAGTGGTGGGGGTAGCCACCAGGTTGGGAATGGGTCATCTGGCATGGGGGAGAGTTTCACAATGTTGAATACTGGATGAAGGCGTCACATGGACTGAGGGAGCTTCAGGCGATAGGCATTGGTGCCGGCTTGTTGTTCTACCTCATAGGGACCAAGTCTGAGGTGGGATAACTTCTTGGATGGTCAGGTGGTTTGGATATTGCTCACATCTAAGTAGACTTGGTCTCCTGGTTTAAGGACAGGGGCTGGGATGTGGCATTGGTTGTAGTACCTTGCCATTTCATCCTTAGAACATACTAGGGTGGCCTTGGCTTCTTCTAGTGTTGCTTTCATCCAGTCCGTGAATTTGTTAACGGTTTCCAGGCATGAGGGTTGTTGATGAGGTTCAAAACCCATTTGGGGGTGTCTACTGGTGTCAAGGAGAAAGAGGGAGTGTTGGGTTGAGGTGTGGACATGGTTGTTGTATTGAAACTTGGCCAGGGGGAGGAGGTCTAACCAGTCATCTTGCCTCTCATTGATGAAGATTCAAAGGTATTGGTCTAACTCCTGATTAACCCTCTCGGTTTGACCATCTGCTTGGGGGTGCCATGCAGTTGTGCTTGCTACTTTAATTCCTAGCTTCTGGTAAAGTTCCTTCGTGAATTCCGTGACAAACTGGGGGCCTCGGTCCCACACTACCTGTTTGGGGAGTCTGTGCAGTTTCCATACATTGTGTAAGAACAGCCATGTGGCTCCTTCTGCAGTCACTGTGGTATAGGTAGGGATGAAATGGGCTCGTTTAGAGGCCAAATTGACCACTGTCATCACAGAATTGTACCCTGCGGAAGGAGGGAGCTCTACAATGAAGTCTATGCTGATAGTGTCCTGACGGGACTTGGGGATGGGCGGGGGGTGGAGTTCTCTGGTCGGGAGGTGATGGTGGGGTTTCACTCAAAGGCACAGGTCGCAAGTGGAGATGTACGTACCGATGAAGTGGGACATCTGTGGCCACCAGTAGTTCTGGGAGACCAGTTCAAGTGTCTTCCAGCAACCTGCATGTCCTCCGACTGGAGAATCGTGGCAGAGAGCCACAATACGGCATCAGAGGTCACTGTCATATCCATGCCAACTCAGAGTCTAATCACTTAAACTTCGGCTTCTCGATTCCACGTGTGCTCCACACAACAACCCTCTGCCCTCCGACTCGGCCCCGACTTGCTCCGACCGCAACCCACTGCCCCGATCACGCGACCACCTCCACACGTGCCGTGGTCACCTGACCCTTGGTGTCTCTAGTTCCAGTCTCCATTTCCCGTCCGTAGTCATGATACGTTATCGGTCTCCATACCTGTACCGGTTTCCATTCCATTCGTAATCTGTTCGTAATCCGTTGTAACTATATCGGCCTCCGCTTCGCTCCGCACGTAATCAGTACAAGTCATAGTTCGTAAGGCCAGTAGTATATATACTGTAGGTACTTGGCTTGTACTCCTCAGTCTGATAATCGATTCGAGCAGCGGACCAGCTCCCTGTTCTCTATCCTCTCCTCTCTTCTGCCTCGCTCCGCTTCGGCCCCGACTTCCGGAAATATGGACTAGGACAGTAGGAGGGCACAGCACATACGCTGAGGCCGCAAGTCCAACCCCCCGCCCGACGTACTCCGCCTCGGTCCCGAAGTCTACGTACTGACTTCGCCCTGTCCCCCGGTTACCTCATATCAAGGTTACCACCCCGACCCTCCGCTTTGGTCCCGACCCGCACCGGCTCTAACAGTATTATCAGACTCACACTCCTCCTGTCCATCACATTTCTGATCCCTTCTAACCATGGTCTCTCGAACAGTCACCCGTACCCGCACTCTCGTGTCCCCGGCTGTTTGCCATAGTAGACGTGTCGCTCGGCAACCCCTTTCCGAAGAACTGCAACCCGACTCCCCGAGGGCTCCTCGCTCTCGTCTACAATCGGTCACACCATCGACTCCCGACCGCTTCTCTGAAGATATCCAACCTTCGTTATTTCGGACTCCCGATGGTCCCGACGAGGGCCCCGACCCCAATCCTGATCCCAGTGACCCTGGTGATCCCGACAACAATCCTGACAATGGGGACGGGCCCCCGGATGACGACGAACCATCAGACAACGGCGACAACAACAACAATGTCCCACCTGGCAACACCCGAGATGACCATGACAGACTCCTACTCCGAGTCTTCCAACACATAGCCGATCAAATGGACGGCCGTGGGAACTCTCAAGCCCCACAGCCTCCTCGGTCTCCCCGTACCAAAGCTCGCGAACCTGACATCTTTACAGGTTCCGACCCTGCCAAACTCAAACCCTTCCTCTTCCAATGTCGGCTCTACTTCCGTACTAACCCGGCCCAGTTCGCTATCCCCACCACCAAGGTCAACTTCGCATTGACATACCTCACAGGCGTGGCACAGCAACACTTCGAAATCGGCCTCGACGAGGCCAACAACCACGGAATAATACACGACTGGATCGAGGACTGGGACCAGTTCACCCTGGAATTACAGACCAATTTCAGTCCCGCGGATCCGACCGGAGAAGCTGCTGAGCAGCTCGACTCCCTCCGAATGCGCTACGACGAGAAGATCACCGTCTACAACGTCGACTTTCTCCGCCTAGCTGGCCAACTCTGTTGGGGCGACGAAGTATTTTGTCACCGCTACTACAAAGGCCTCCCCGACCGCATCCAGGACATCCTGTCCAATCGGCCCGACGGCAAACCTGACACCTTCATCGAAATGCAGGCAGCAGCGATGAAGATCGACGCCCGCTATTGGGAGCGCCAACGCGAGAAGGCCCGCGCCAAAGCCGCTTCGGACCCGACCGCCTCTAGGAAACCTGGGGGCAATCCATCCCCATCCACCTCGTCCAACACCCAACCTGCCGCCAAGCCTGTCAACAGTAACAACAAAGGCAGCACCCCCAACAACAACAACTTCAAGGGTAATCCGCCCAACCCGTCCACCGGTCAGAAATCGGCCCCGCCCAAATCCGACCTTGCTAGTAAACTTGGTAAGGACGGTAAATTAACCCCCGAGGAACGTCAACGACGTTTCGACAATAACCTCTGCCTTGTCTGCGCAGATCCCAATCACAGGGCTGCCAACTGCGACAAGAAGAAATTCCCTGATGCCAAGGCTAAAGGCCGACAGGCTCAGCTCCCCGAGACAGACGCGCCGACTCTCCCGAGCTCGGAAAAATAGTCGGCAGTCCTCAGGCCTCTGCACAGACTGAGGATCGCATTGAACTCTGCTGTGCTCCAGAGAGTTTCCGTCTCAATGCGTCCGCTCTTTCCGACCCAAACTCTTTTCACATTACATTAACTTCTCCTTTAGTTACTTCCTTATCTTCTGTTTCCGCTTCCGTACTCTCCGATTCGGACCCGCTTTCTACAACGAACAATGTAGTTAGTTCTGATTTCTCTTCTCTTTCTCCTTTCAAAGCTCTTGTTGATAGTGGTTCTACTCACTGTTTTGTGGACTCATCTTTTGTTCGTTCTCATAGTATTCCAACCTCATCCATCCCGGCTATTGAACTTCGGTTATTTGATGGGACCTCAAATGCCTACATTACGGAGCTTGCGCAACTGCCTGTATCCTTCCCCTCCGGTGAATCTATCATTTTGGACACTTATGTCACCCGGCTCGACTCTTCCTGTTCTGTGGTCTTAGGACACAACTGGCTCACCCGCTACAATCCGTTGATTGACTGGGCATTGGGCAGTATTACTTTCCGGCCATCCCTACTCGAGAATCCTGCTTCCGTCTCTACCTGCGTCGCACCCGCATTGGCCCCGCCTATGGCCAACCCTGACACTCCTGACCTAGGTTCACCACCCCTGTCCGGGACCTCGTCCCAATCTGTCCCCCTTGCGAAACCGCACATATCCCTGATAAACGCTCCTGCCTTTATCCGCGCTGCCAAGCTCCCTGGCTCCCAACAATTCTGAATTAACCTCTCCGCCGCCTCCGCATCGGCCGCGTCTTCTTCTGTCTCCGATGACCCAGCTGACCTCTCGTCCATCCCCGAGGAATACCACGAGTTCGCAGATGTTTTCAGTAAATCGCGTGCTGACACACTCACTCCACACCGCCCTTACGACCTCCAGATTAACCTAGAGGACAGCGGTCAGCCTCCGGTCGGTACCATTTATTCCCTTTCACAATCAGAGCTTGGAGCTCTACGTGATTTTATTGACGAACATTTGTCCATTGGGTTCATTCGCCCTTCCACTTCTCCTCATGGAGCCCTGGTCCTCTTCGTCAAGAAAAAGGACGGCTCCCTCCGCTTATGTGTTGATTTTAGAGGTCTCAACCGTATTACCAAGAAGGACCGCTACCCCCTTCCGCTCATCTCCGACCTCTTAGACTCTCCTCGCAAAGCCCGCGTATATACCAAAATCGACCTCCGTCACGCTTACCATCTTGTCCGCATTGCTGACGGCGACGAATGGAAGACTGCCTTTCGGACCCGCTACGGCTCCTTCGAATGGATGGTTATGCCTTTCGGTCTCACCAACGCCCCTGCCACTTTCCAGCGGTTCATGAACGATATATTCAAGGACATGCTCGACGTCTGCGTTACCATCTATCTTGACGATATCCTGATATACTCCGACAATCATAGCATCCATCGTGACCAAGTCAAGGAGGTCCTCAAGCGGCTCCGACAACACGGTCTATACGCCCGCCCCGACAAATGCCAGTTCCACTCTGACACAGTGGAATATCTCGCCTACATTCTTTCCCCCGACGGTCTCCGAATGGACCAATCTAAGGTCAAGACCATCCAGGAGTGGCCTGAACCCAAGAAAGTCAAGGACATCCAGTCCTTCTTAGGTTTCGCCAATTTCTATCGTCGCTTCATTCATGGTTACTCCGACATCGTCGTTCTGCTCACTCGCCTCACCCGCAAAGACGTGAAATGGAATTTCACTAACGAATGTCGCGAAGCCTTCAGTTCCCTGAAAGAAGCATTCATATCCGCCCCCGTCCTCACTCCTTGGACCCCCGACGCTCAGATCATTGTTGAGACCGACGCCTCCGACTACGCCCTTGCGGCCATCCTCTCTATCATCGCCGATGATGGTGAGGTTCACCCCGTTGCATTCCATTCCCGCACCTTTAACATGGCCGAACTTAATTATGACACCCACGACAAGGAACTCCTGGCGATATTCGAGGCTTTCCGTATCTGGCGGCACTATCTTGAGGGTGCCCCTCTTACTATTGATGTAGTCACCGACCACAAAAACCTCGAGTACTTCTGCACCACCAAGATCCTTACTCGCCGCCAAGCTCGTTGGTCCGAGTTCCTATCCCAATTCCACCTCGTCATCCGGTTCCGACCCGGCCGCCTCGGCACCAAGCCTGACGCCCTAACTAGACAATGGGACGTCTACCCTAAGGGGGGGAATAGCGACTATGCATCAGTCAACCCGCACAATTTCCGGCCCATATTCACCCATGAGCAGCTCGCGGCCTCCGTCCGCGCCACCACTCTTTACGCCCCTTCCCTTCGCGCTGCTGTAGTCATGGATCTCGACCAGCTACACCGCAATATCCTCGCCGCCCTACCAGCGGATCCGACCGCCTCCGCCCACCTTGCTAGCCCAGAAGGCCGTTGGTCAGTTAATGATAAAGGTTTCCTCCTCTTAGACGACAGAATCTACGTCCCTGACGCCGACAATCTCCGACTTCGGGTCCTCCAGTACAAGCACGATCATGTCCTAGCCGGCCACTTTGGTCAGAATAAAACGCTGGAACTCATCCGGCGTGAATACACCTGGCCTAGTGTCCGCACCTTCGTCAAAGATTTCTGTAAGTCTTGTGTCACCTGTATGAGGTCTAAACCCCAGCGCCACCGCCCCTATGGTCTCCTCAAGCAACTCCCCATCCCTGAACGCCCGTGGAATTCAATCTCCATGGACTTCATCGAAAAACTCCCTGCCTCCTCCGGCTACGATGCCATCCTAGTAATAGTCGACAGACTCACCAAGCAATCCTTATTCATCCCCACCTACGATACCGTCACTTCCTCCAATCTCACCTGCCTATTTGTCCTCCACGTCTTCTCCAAGCACGGCGTACCCGAACATGTTACCTCCGACTGCGGCTCCGAATTCGTTTCCCACTTCTTCCGCTCCCTAGGACAAGCCCTCAACATGAAACTACACTTCACTTCGGGCTATCATCCAGAAGGCGATGGACAGACGGAACGCACCAACCAGACCCTGGAACAATATCTCCGGGTCTATTGTAACTACCAACAGGACAATTGGTCCGAATTACTACCACTAGCTGAGTTTGCTTACAATAACGCCCCTAGTGCCACTACCGGTATCTCCCCGTTCTTCGCTAACAAAGGATACCATCCGAATATCACAGTTCACCCTGAACGCGACCTCGCCTCCGCCCGGGCCCACCATTTTGCTGTTGATCTCAACGACCTACACACCACCTTGAAGTCTGAAATAGCGTTAGCCCAGCAACGCTATCAGGCCTCCGCTGACGCCCGCCGACTCCCCGCCCCGGACTTCAAGGTTGGACAAAAGGTATTCGTAAAAGCCCAATTCTTCCGCACCACCCGTCCTTCCAAAAAACTCTCCGAAAAGTTCCTTGGGCCTTATGAGATCATTGCACAAGCAGGTACCCATTCCTTTACACTCCGACTTCCTGATTCCATGCGTGGGGTACACCCTGTCTTCCATGTTTCCATGCTCGAACCGGCTACGCCTAATACCATACCTGCCCGATCGGACCCGCCACCGGCACCAGTTTCTGTTGACGGTGAACCAGAATACGAGATTGCCCGCATCGTCGATTCGAAGATTGATCGGCGCCGCGCATGCAAGCTCCTCTATAAAGTCATCTGGTTAGGTTATGAAGATACTGAAGAAGAATCCTCGTGGTTACCGGCAACCGAACTTGAACACGCTACTGATCTAGTAGAGGCTTACCACTCCTCTTACCCCTCTAAGCCTGGTCCCCTCCATTCACTCTGAATCTTCCGCTGACCACCCACCACACCAAGAAACAAAAAATATTATTGGACATGTACAAACTACTTGTCCGTATTGTTCCCAGAGGTATGGGGCGGCGCCGCCGCGTCCTCCATCATACCTCGCACCTCCTCTTCCGAAATGCCCCCGATGCTCTCCGACTCCGACTCCTCCGTCTCCGTAATGCCCCTACTCGGCCAATCACCATCCACCTGCGCTTCCCAACGCCGCAGCTGTTCGTAGCGGCCAGCCATCAATTCGAACTTATCCACCCTCTCCCCCAACCGAGCAATGGCCCGTTCGAGCCGCACCTCCATGATATTCACCCGCTTGAGGGTCTTCTGGTGCCCCTCCTCGATGAGTCGCTTCAGCTCTACGTGATCTTTTGGTCAGCAAAACTCGCAGCCAGAAACCCCTACTCACCGTCAAATTGGTGGTCCGGCATATCTCCGGCCCCGCTCGGCTCCGTCTCTTCTTGACCCCCGCATCGTTTCTTCATTTTGCTACACCGTCGGCAACTCCTAGTGTTGCTGGGACCTTTGTCAGCATTTATCATCGTTGGAATTCTTGTAGTTACTTACCCGCCGGCAATCTCACACCGGACCTCATCCCGCTGGCATCTCCAGCACGGGTTATCGCCCCCGAATACGTGTTTGTTGCCCCGCCGCGGGGCCGCCCTCGCCTTCCCCTTTCCCTTTCCCCTTCCCTTCGCATCTGAGTCTTCGGACTCCTCCTCCTCCTCCTCTTCGTCCCTCGCCGCGTCTTCGCCCATGTAATTCAGGTCGGACTCTTCCTGGTCGATTTCCATGGGCTGCTCGGGCAGGCGGCTAGACAAAGCCGTCGTGGTCATCGCAACGAGTCGGGCCCGGATCGCCCGATGTTCGTCCTCAGCAGCTTCCTCTTGCTGCCGCCTGATCTCTTCCGCCCGTCGCTCCCTAGCCCGCTCCTCCGCTTGCCGCTGACGCAGTTCGATCATACGTCGCTGGTCTTCCTCTTGACGCTCTGCCGCCAATCGCCGTTCCTCCTCTCGCCGTTCCTCCTCTCGCCGTTCCTCCTCTTCCAATCTCTCGATCTCCTTCCGCATCCGCTCCTCCTGCTCCGCCTTTTCCCTCAGCAACTGCGCCTTGCGCTCCACCGCGGTTGGTTGTCGAGATGATTGACTGCTCATGGTGGTAGGAAGTCCCCGGCCAAGGCCGCCTTGGGCCTCGAGGCTCGGCCCTAAAGGGGGGGCACTGTCATATCCATGCCAACTCAGAGTCTAATCACTTAAACTTCGGCTTCTCGATTCCACGTGTGCTCCACACAACAACCCTCTGCCCTCCGACTCGGCCCCGACTTGCTCCGACCGCAACCCACTGCCCCGATCACGCGACCACCTCCACACGTGCCATGGTCACCTGACCCTTGGTGTCTCTAGTTCCAGTCTCCATTTCCCGTCCGTAGTCATGATACGTTATCGGTCTCCATACCTGTACCGGTTTCCATTCCATTCGTAATCTGTTCGTAATCCGTTGTAACTATATCGGCCTCCGCTTCGCTCCGCACGTAATCAGTATAAGTCATAGTTCGTAAGGCCAGTAGTATATATACTGTAGGTACTTGGCTTGTACTCCTCAGTCTGATAATCGATTCGAGCAGCGGACCAGCTCCCTGTTCTCTATCCTCTCCTCTCTTCTGCCTCACTCCGCTTCGGCCCCGACTTCCGGAAATACGGACTAGGACAGTAGGAGGGCACAGCACATACGCTGAGGCCGCAAGTCCAACCCCCCGCCCGACATACTCCGCCTTGGTCCCGAAGTCTACGTACTGACTTCGCCCTGTCCCCCGGTTACCTCATATCAAGGTTACCACCCTGACCCTCCGCTTCGGTCCCGACCCGCACCGGCTCTAACAGTCACTGATGTCTGGGACATAGATCCTGCCTTGGAATAAGAGTAGTCCGTCCACCTTTGACCACTTGGAAGAGTGCACAGTTTGGGAGGAGGACTCCTTGAGCCTACAAGCTGCCATTGCCACTGCCTCTTTGGCGGCTTCAGAACAATTTCCTGCTCAGATATCTTGTAGGAGGGTTTGTTCTTCACCAGTGACTTGAATTCCCTCGAGGGCCCGGATGGCAAACTTCTCCCTGGTCAAGAGGACAATGTCCTTGTTGTTGTGAGCTCCGGAGCCATAGTCTGCCCACCAGGATAGGGCATTGATAGGCCGATTTCACGCCTATACATGAATTCCATACTCTGGAACAATTCTCTACATAGAATCATTGGCTATATCATCAAAGAACCCTATAGAGGATTGGTACTATGTCCTGTAGTAGCCAGTTTGACCAAACTGAGGATATTCAAGCCTCAGAAGTGTTCAAACCAGCTCATTATCACTAAGCTTAGTGAACCAAGCTATCAGAATGTTCTCCAGAAGGATTCCAGACTTTACATAGCCTATTGAGTATACTCTGGTCACATCAAGGGACCTTATGAGCAGTTTTCTGATAAACTCGGATTTGTTGGAACCTAAAGAATGTACATAGCAGCTGTCACAGGGGTATTACACCCATAGCGAGCCCAATAATGATGACCGGACCACAGAATGGAACATCCAATGTTCGGGAGGTGACACCCGATGCCCAAAACCCTAGACATATCAAAGACTCATAATTAACAAGTGCTTTGTGGGTCCCGGCACCTTGGCATACTGCCTGACTGAGATTAATTACAATGGATCAAGGGATTGTACATACACCATACATTCCGATCATAATTGATCCGGAGGCTTAACGCGCTCATGTGGATGCAGAATAATGCAGACAAGCACAGAACACATCTGGCTGGATTGCCATTCATCAATCAGAGAAAAACCCATAACCCAGGGCAAGGTAGAAATGCTGCCAAACCTTCCAAAATATTCTGCAGTACCTGTCACAATTAAGCTTATTGTTTTCCATTTCATATTTACTATCTCTCACATGTATCTAAACAATATAAATATGGTCATGCTTGTTTGTGGAGAAGCAAGAGGTCTCACCCCCACTTCCACACACAAGTCTGCAAGCCATGATCAAGAACGGTTTCAGAGGACTATTTAGTGTGCGTTGTTAAGTGTGATTTCTTCGGTTGTCAACCAACCCAGAGACAGAGACAGAGAACAGAGTCCAGAGTTTAGAGTTCCAGAGTGCTTGAGACAGAGACAGAGACAGAGAACAGAGTTCAGAGACCAGAGACCAGAGACTAGAGACCCCGCACTTTGAATTGACAGGGATTGTCCTTTCACTGTTGCACCATATGGCTAAGATAACTTCAACAGCTGTTTGTTAACCTCTAAAAACACTATTCTCTTGAATTTTGCTGTCAGAATGCACCCCCAGAACACCCTAAAAGACGAAACTGTTCATTATCTATCTCATACTACTTGTATTAACTTAAGCTTATTGAATTTCGACTAAGCTTAGTGAGAACAAGCCATTTATCTATATTAAAACCCATGAACGTTTCCACCTTTTCAGTGTCCACCTTCCCCATTGATGTACCAGGTCTGTGATGAAGTTCAAAGTCAAAGCAAGCCAGAGTAAGAGACCAGCAAGCTTGGCGACGATTGAGTTTCTTCACCATCATGAAGTACTCCAGGTTATGGTGATCTGACCAGATTTCTATGGTATGGGGGGCTCCTTCTAAGAAATGCTGCCACTCTTCAAGTGCCTGGATGATTGCCAACATCTCCTTGTCATGGATCTCATAGTTTCGCTGCACTTGGTCCTGAGCCTCTTCGGTCCTGGATTTGTGGGATTCTTCAGAACAAATGCGATTAATGCAGCTGCAGCATTCAGAGAGTGCCTTATAGATCATGGGCATCTCATAAGACAAATGGTAGTTGTTTTGGTAAATTTTGTAGAGCTTGCAGATACAGAAGACATAGTCCTGGTTGACATGAAGCTTGATAGCCTCATTATCCTCCAATAACACTTCAATATAAGCAGACTAGAAATGATTTAGAAACGGCGAGAGAAGCATGGAAAGAGTAGACATACCCCAGGGGTGTCGAACACAAGGAGAGCCTTCTTGACAAGGGGATGAGCGACTTGGCCATTTTGCAGGTGCTGAAGACAACCTTTGGCATTGCTGATGAGATCATCAAGCTCAACCTGGAGATGGGGGATAGAAGAAGCCATTTTCTTGCAAAGGGTGTCTGCTAGAATGAGATGTTGCTCCCTCGCTTTTATAAGGAAAGGCCATTAGCAGTGATGACAAATCATAATGAGTGGATGAAAAGCACCCTCCACCCTAAGCTTATGACCTGAGAGGCCTAGGAAACCTGTAATCTTGAGTAGCCAGCCTTCAACAGACTTGCTGAACCACAGTTGCCTTATTAGGTAACATGTCACCAGGGTCTTGCGGTTATCAGAGTGCACAGGGATTCTGATGGAATGGTGAGGGCACCAATTTCAATTTGGCTAGGGGGGAGATGGGTCCCAAGGGGCGCTTCAGTTTGACAGTTTGATGCAAGCTTTTTTGCAAAGAGCTTTTTCAAACATCGTGGACAGGCTGGTTTGGGCTTGTAAGTAAACCAGAGCAGATGAGCTGGGTCACTACATGTTGCGGATCACTATGCATTGTGGATCACGGCGCGTTGAGGGGTCAATAGGCATCACAGAAGTATCAGAGAAATATCTGATAAGCATATAAGCAGCTGGAAGCCTTAGCTTAGCTCAGGGTCTTCAGAAAGGCCTCAAGCTTAACTCAGAAGGAGACCAAGAGACAAGAATCTTTAATTGTGAATGTATCTACAGGACAAAATAGGATGTTACATTCAAGAGATAAAAGTATAAAAGGGGAGCAGCTAGTTTAAGTTCTCCAAGATAGACTCCGGATCCTGAGTCATCAGGAAAGCAAGGAAGAGAAGTGATTTGAGCTCCTCAAATTCTTCATATGTTGGGACTCCCAGAAAGTTGTTGGCAAACTCAAAGAATGCCTTGACGTCTTCAATGGAGTCGGCCATCCCCATCTTGACAAACGCCATGTTGTTACCTTCCAAGGCTGTCCTGGTAGCTTGCATTTCCTGGACGAACTAATAAACCACCCAATGGTGGTGAAATGCTGAGGCCTTGTAAGCGACGCAGTTTGCCTCCAGGCTGACCAAGCTGGAGGACACAACACATGCAAAAGTGGCCAGATCTAGAAAATAAAGAGAATAAGAAAAGAGAAAAATAGTGAACAGAGAAACTTATGGTATTCACTGGTCAGTGAAGACATGACTAGGGTGTTCGCAATGCCAGCTGAGACTTGCGGATGATCTGCGAAGGTGCAGGGGTAATTATAGAGGTTGCAGCTGTGACACTTCTTACCCTTGCCCAGAGGCTTGCACTCCAACTTACAAGCAGCGCAGGAAGGACACCAAGACCAAGGTGGCATGTACTGGGGTAGATGTCAAAACCTTCAGTAAGGAAACAAGAGAAAACTTGGAGAATGTACCAAAAGCTGGCTAGCTGCCAGCAGCCTAGGAAAGTCCTCACAAAAGAGCAGGACTGGGTGGTGGTATCCATGGTCCCAAATAATGGCAGCCTCAGAGCGTTGAAAGCAAGCTTGGGGAACGTATTTCTTTGTCCACATGTTGGAACTCTTCTTGGACGAAAGGACACATTTTTGATGTGATGGGCCAGCATGAGGAGACTCTTGAGGGATATCCGGAACCACCAGGCTAGGCAAATGAGAAGGGACAGGAGAAGGTGAGGCCAGAAGAGAGTCTTGAAAAACAAACGCCGGCTCCCATGGAACAGAAGATGGCTCCAGGAGAAGTTCCAAATCTGGAGAAGGTGAAATCTCCATGGCACTTGCAGGAGACTCGACTGGAGCACCAGCTAAGTGAGGTGGTGATGGTGTTGGGCACCTAGGCAACCCCAGCACATGTTGCCCATCCAGAGAAGAGGACCAGCTAAAGATTTTAAAGAGGTTGGCTTGAGAGACCTCAGGGACTGGAGAATGCGATGACAAGTTAGAACCCGCCAGGAATAAGGGGAGAGGGGGCAGCATCAATGATTTTGTCTTCTGTTTGCCTTTAAGGGCAGCTGGTATACATGCTAAAGCAGAAGTCAGTGGAAAGAACAAATATATCATGAAAATGACTAAGCTTACATGTTGAAGTAGCAGAAGAGAGTATGGGGGAAGAAGGCCAGTTTGTTGAAGGGCCTGGCACCTCCAAACCTGATGCAATACCCAGGAGAGGGAGCACCAGTAAGTCTTCCCTGTCCAGGGTGCACAGAGAGATGGCAAGAGGGGGCAGCAACATTGAACTGGACAAAGCCTCTGTGGATAATCCACCAGAGGGCCCACCAATGGGGATACCTGATGAGGGTTCTGCGGAAAATCCAGCAGAGCGCTTGTCAGTTGGATTGCACAACAATGCAATGGAAATCATGCAGCTTGGCACTGGAGCAGCCAAGGGAGAGGCTGGTGGAGGAGTTGGTTTGTGGGGCGGAGAGTATGGTGGAGGAGGGGTCCTTGCTACACCCACCTGACAATTTCTGCAAGCTCCTCAAGCTCCTCGCCCTCCTCTAGCCCTCCTAGTATGCAGTGCTGGTGGTTCCCATTGAGGCAAGAGGTTGCAACGTGCTGGTAGGTGAATAGTGAGACCTAAAAGCAGAGAAAACATGAGTGATGACAATGAGAATGGGGGAAAAACGCGACTTACATTGCACGATTGAAGGAGAAGACACATTTCCTGGAGCCATAAGGGCACTCCTTGGCTCAGTGTAGTCTGAAGACAGTGTTAGCAAGACAAGGACAACAGTAAAATGAACATTGCTTACTAGAGGAAGAATCTGAATCTTCATCATAACAAGCTCTCTTGTTGCTGTGCATCTTTCTGTCCATTGTTGCTGTAGGTGGGTGTAGAAGACTGAAAGTTGAGATGAAAATAGACAAGTGAGAAGTGAGAGGGAGAACAAAAGAGAGGAAACGAGACCTTGGGACTTTTAAAAGATCCAATAATGAGATAAAAATTTAAGCTATAGCAACAAGAAGTTGATCTATACATTTAAACTTGATAACATGACATCATTTTGGAATAAGCTTAGCGAAAGTATGCTACTCTCAAAGCTGGTGAACATTCTAGAACATAGAGTGCATCAGAGAGACTCAGATACTGCAAATTTGAAGGAGATAATGACTGAGGACAGTCAGCAATTGGTTAGGGGGAGATGATACACCAATTTCACACCTATACATGAATTCCATACTCCAGAATGATTCTCTACATAGAATCATTGGCTATATCATTAAAGAACCCTATAGAGGATTGGTACTATATCCTGTAGTAGCCAGTTCGACCAAACTGAGGATATTCAAGCCTCAGAAGTGTTCAAACCAGCTCATTATCACTAAGCTTAGTGAACCAAGCTATCAGAACGCTCTCCAGAGGGATTCCAGACTCTACATAGCCTATTGAGTATACTCCGGTCGCATCCAGGGACCTTACAAGCAGTTTTCTGATAAACTCGGATTTGTTGGAACCTAAAGAATGTACATAGCAGCTGTCACAGGTGTATTATGCCCATAGCGAGCCCAATAATGATGACCGGACCATGGAACAGAACGTCCAATGTTCAGGAGGCGACACCCAATGCCCAAAACCCTAGACATATCAAAGACTCATAATTAACAAGTGCTTTGTGGGTCCTGGCACCTTGGCATATTACCTGACTGAGATTAATTACAACGGATCAAGGGATTGTCCATACGCTATACATTCCAATCATAATTGATCCAGAGGCTTAACGCACTTGTATGGATGCAGAATAATGCAGACAAGCATGGAACATGTCTGGCTGGATTGCCATTCATCAATCAGAGAAAAACCCATAACCCAGGGCAAGGTAGAAATCCTGCCAAACCTTCCAAAATATTCTGCAGTACCTGTAACAATTAAGCTTATTGTTTTCTATTTCATATTTACTATCTCTCATATGTATCTAAACAATATAAATATGGTCACACTTGTTCATGGAGAAGCAAGAGGTCTCACCCCTGCTTCCACATGCAAGTCTGCAAGCCATGATCAAGAACGGTTTCAGAGGACTATTTAGTATGCATTGTTAAGTGTGATTTCTTTGGTCGTCAACCAACCCAGAGACAGAGACAGAGAACAGAGTCCAGAGTTTAGAGTTCCAGAGTGCTAGCGACAGAGACAGAGACAGAGAACAGAGTTCAGAGACCAGAGACCAGAGACTAGAGATCCTGCACTTTGAATTGACAGGGATTGTCCTTTCACTGTTGCACCGTACGGCTAAGATAACTTCGACGGCTGTTTGTTAACCTCTAAAAACACTATTCTCTTGAATTTTGCTGTCAGAATGCACCCCCAGAACACCCTAAAAGACGAAACTGTTCATTATCTATCTCATACTACTTGTATTAACTTAAGCTTATCAAATTTCAACTAAGCTTAGTGAGAACAAGCCATTTATCTATATTAAAATCCACAAATGTTTTCACCTTTTCAGTGGGAAAACACATTTAGGGAAAATACAATGTAGGCTGCCTTTGGAATTGGGGTGGTTGAACAAGGCAGTCAATTGGGTGTGGTAGTAGTGGTATAACTGTGGTGACCAGATTGCTATGCAGACTATAGCTCTGGATTAGTGTGGGAGGAAAATGAAAACAGCATGCAACCTACGGCTTGCAAACTTAGCCATGTCTTGCAAATCAGGGTTTGCCAATAGCCTGTCCTCCAGATCGCAATTTGCCCTGAGGTTGTGAGGGCAAGGTGACCCCTGGCCATGGGTCACTCCAAGGTTAAGAGTGGGGAAGGCCCTGTGGCCATGGACAAGCTCATCCTCTGTAAAAGGGGCATGCATACTGGTCTCGGAAAGGGTGGCATATGCTGCTTTGCAGGTGGTGGTCCAGGCTTCATGTGGTGGTTGGCCAGCCAGAACAGCAAAGATTTGGCCCTCCTGATTTCAAATAGGCCAGGGAGTGCTTTGAGAATTTGAGCCAAAGGCACAGTATAAAGAATACCCACTCACCAGCCATTCCAGGCAATATACCTATAGTTATCATTAATCAAAGCCTCTAGGGTTAGAGGGCATGGCTCCATATTTGCAGGTAGTTTGCGTTTAATGGCAGCCCAGTACCCACAGCTGGACACAGGCAGAGAGTCAATTTGAAGCTGTGTATCCACTGCCAAGCTTGCACTTGCCAAGGTTTGGCATATTTTTGGTGATATGGCATGGCCCTCACAGGCAGCTTTTTTGCGGCGTTTATAAAGGTGGAGTTTGTGGGAGTGGAAAAGCCTCGCTGGGCCAGCAGAGGGATCCCAGGGACCATTGGAGGCCCCAGGCAGGGGTAATGGCCTGTGCATGCCAGGATGGTCCTCAGAAGTGCTAGGTGGGGGTGGGGGGTTGCTCCTGCGATGATGGTAGTACCATTTACTGGTGAGATGGGAGGAAAGCAAGTCAGAGGCTGGCTGCTTGGCCATCGAGGCAGGAGTGGGCCCTTTGCCATCCAAGGTGGGAGGCACCGTGGTGTCTTGGGGCTCAGCATCATCTTCTTCGGCTAGAACTGCAGTGTGAAGTAGCAAAGGTAATGAAAAGTTGCCGCATACATTGATGGGCTTGAGCATTGGAACAGAGGGGACAGTACCCAAATTGAATTCTGATTGCAGTGTGTTTGGGGCATTCCCCATCAGAGTACAGCCCCCAGCGTTGCCAGCAGTAGAAGGTGATGTGGACATTGGGGAAGAGAGGGTGCTGTCCAAGTCAAGCTCTGGCTGCAGCACTGAAAGAGCATTCCCCATTGGAGTACAGCTCCCAGTGTTGCCAGCAGCAGAACGCAGCATGGGCTGCTGTGTTGTAGGTCTAAAGTTAGCCTTTTGCAAATTTTTGTGATGCCTCACATGAAATGTTGAAGGCAAACCCTAACCCGGAAAATTGGTCATTCTGAGGGGCTCATAAGGGCCCACTGATTGATTCCCTTGGAATGGCAAAGCTGCCCCCTGATGAAATTTGGTCGTTCTGAGGAGGATCACTAAGGCCCAGCAATTTCCCTCAGGGTGACCAAATTTCCCAGCTTGATGCCCTTTTTATTTACACCAAGCAAGTAGAACACAGCTGCACTCAGCCAGGCTGGCAATGCTTGCCCCTAGTCCAACAGTCCATCTCTCCCACCAACCTGGTCTATTTGCTGACTTCTGCCACAGAGTTGACGATCTCCAGCAGGAGCTGATGGCAAATATCATGGCCATGCCCTGCTGTGAATTTGACCAGTTTGCATGCCACAGCCACCAGAGTTGGTTAGAAATGATTTCATGACATATCATGCCTTGGACGCACCTGGGTTCTGAGCAATTGCTTCATTCAATTTCTAGCCATTGCTCCAAACCAATATTCAACCTGCAGCTCCACCATTCATGCAGCATACCAACCCACAACAGCGAACACCAATCCACTGGCTGCACTAGAAGCAAAACCATGCTTGCGCTAGTAAGAGTCAACAACCATTGCACAGGGCCCAAACACGATGGGTGACTCACACCAGGAATAAATCCCCCTCTTGATTGGCAGAAACCAGAGGGAGCACAGAACAGGCCCTGCATACAATGCACCTGAGCACCAAAAACCTGGGAACAGAGCAAAGTGCACCCCTTCTCTGTCCTCTGGAAAGGCCAACAGGCCAATTATTGGGCATGAGCAAGATCCCACTGTTCCATATCACTTGGTATGCATATCCTGTCTGTTTTTATCATCACTGGGGCAAGTAAACCAGCAGTTAGCTTTTGTGCGATGTTCAGGAATTTGGTGATGTGAGTGTGACAGCGTCTGTCTGTCACTGAGGCTTCAACCCAGATTCTGTAGATAGTATAGAGAAATCAGGTAGAAAATAAGCAATTTAAATAAAACCACTTAACATGTGGACTTGAGATGGTGTGAGGCGATGGGAAGATGTGTTCTGAATGAATTCAGATAGCTGGGATATTGAGGCGAGGTGAAACAAAGCAAAATGAGGTGAGATAGAGAGAAAGGGAGAGATAGAGAGAAAGAAAGAGAGAGAGAGAGAGAGAGAGAGAGAGACATCAGATGTGAGTTAAGATCATGTTCACTGAGGTCCCTTCAGAATACATGCAGTATATATACTCTAGGGACTGTGGAGCTTGTGTATGCTCCGCAAAATTTACAAAGAATATTAAGGAAGCAAGTGGAGAAGGAATAAGGGTGAGGAGGAAGGAATGCACAAGTGAATTGGAAAATACCAACTACTGTTTACCATTCATTTAGAGTGTCCTAGATTTCCATCATATGCTACAGGCAGTGTTCCTCATTCATTACTGAGGGGTAGAGAATGTAGAGACAAGTCAGGAGGAAGGGGGGGGATATTACTGATCCAGAATCATTTGATCCGAAGGCTACATGTCTCCTTTTTAGGAAAGTTGTTGCACTGGTGCTTTGTCCAAATTTTGTTACATCCAAAATCCATTATGGAGAGGTGGTTTACTTGGCTGCATGAGCAGCCGGGCAGCCACCTCTACACTGCTAAGGCCATCCTAAGACCATCAGGGTCTCTGAGCATCTCCAAACTTCAGGTAAATTTTCGTTGACTTGCGCCAGTTGCAGCTGCCCAACATATGCCTCACCTCTTATTCCTCGACCAGAAACCTTTTTGTGTGTTGGAACGTGCAGTGGCTTAGACAGATATTTTAGACACCTTGCCTGCAAGGTGAGATCCCCAGGCAACAGCATAGCACATTTCCCAGCCTTCTTCTCAGCTTCACATGCATGCATGCACATAAGATGATGGAATTTGATACACTGGCCGAGAAGCTAGAAAACAAACATTGACCAAGTGCAGTGCTAAACTTTGGATGCTAACTGCACCTTGCTCTGCCATGAAGGGCAATGGTATTCTTCTGTGGCAGCTTCAAGGGGGTTTTTGAGCCAGGTTCTGCCCTCCTGCAGCATTGGCTGAAATCCCTCAGACCAGTAAACAGTGTTGATGGATGGGCTAGCCCACTGTCCAGGGACAAATAGGTCCAGGTACTGGCAACATCAGCATTGACAAGATTCAAAAAACCAATTCTGGGCATCAATGCCTCCTTTCAGCCAATAAATGACTTGGTGAACCCTGTGCTTGTCTGGAATGATTGGTGGTGATCCAGGTACATGTGTCCACAACTGAGTGTTCTCTATGACCATGGCCTTCCCTCCCTGGGCCAGGTCATCATAGTGATACACCACACCCTGCGTATGGTCGTAAAATTGAGTGGTGAAGTGCCACAGGATTGCAAACAGGCTTGAACTGCCCTCAGAAGAGGTTAACCCAAGGCCCACAAGCTCATATGTGGGAGCTTTTCCCCCAGCTCCTGCCAGATCTTCATCCACCGTTACTTGCAGTTGGGGAGGAATTTTCATATCCATCTGGTCCAACTCATCCTCTTGGAGTATCTCCAAAATCAAAATTACTGGGATGGAGACAAGGATGGACCGGATGTCCTCCTGAATCCCATCACACAGGCAGTTTCCTTCCTGCACCCTCCAGCAGGTTTCCCCAAGGCTGATCCTTTGATGGCTTGAGAAACATCGAAACCACAACTCCAAACTCCCCAAATTAGCCTTGTAGTCTGCCTTTGTGAGCTGAATGGTGAACTTGGGCATAGGCCTCCTGTGAACCTTGAGGTGCAGGCCACCGCTGGTTGCAGAGCCAGTGCACTTGTGGATCTCCAGATAGAGGGGGAAAAAGTATGGAAGGAGGCGGCTGTCTGGGGGCAGAGTTTGCCCATGCCTGCCAGAGTAAGCTCGACGGAAAAGTCCAGAGAACCAGCCCTGCATTTTTCTTTGTGAGGATGCAACAGGCAGAGTGAAAAAGCATCAGGCTTACAAACATGCTATCAGCCACAGTAAGAGTAGCCACTTCTCCAGCAGCCTTCAAGCACTCTCACACTCCATCACACTTCTGGCTGAGCAGATCCGAGATGTTGGAACTGCCCAGGTCAAACCTATGTTGATTTTTGAAAGTGGAAAGAACTTGGGAGAGCTCAGAATCCCTGTTAATGCCCCGAAGGGCTGCATTGAACCCCTCCCACTCTTGGGAAATCACTTGGTAGAGCAGCTCAAGGGATGAATCCAGCCAACAGGAGTTGGCTTTCCAGGGTGTGCATGGAAGCTTTCCTGCACCTGGGGCACCTGGCGGGGTAATCTGACAACCTTCTCCTGCTGCCACTTCCTTCTTCTTTACACCCCATTCATGGGCTAGTGCTGGGGTGGCAGTGCTGTTGCCAGTCATTTCCAGGCCTTGGGGAGGTCCATCTCCTGCAGATTTCTCGGAAACCTTGTCTTGAGGGGAGAAGCCTGCCACCTCCCACCATGCCTCAGATGCATGCCCATACTGCCAGAGAAGGTCTGTCAACATGGAAGGCAGGGTGTTCACCTCCTGGGCATAGTAAAGTCGGGCTGTTTTGGCAGAGTATCCCATCTGAGCATGGATTGTGGTCCGTTCATTGTCCACCACAACTTCAGCCCTGCCTCCAAGCAATGTGTGACTTATCTCCATGCAAATCTGCCAGTAGTTTTGAGCACCCATCCCAGGTGCACCGCTATCCCTGAACCCACAAACTTTCCTTGTGCAGGAGTGCCACCTCCTTCCTATCAAGCAGATATGACAGGTTCCTTGCCAGGGGTCAGACAAAGAAGAGATATTGTTCAAAAATTGTGGACACTCCAGGGGAAAGCTTCCTGGGAAGGAAGAACTCACGGCCCAACACCGTCTCTGACTTTGTTCGCCAAGTGACAAGCCAGAGATCCCAGTGGTCATGGAACATGTTTCATCCCCTGTTGGAGTTGGCAAACTTGAACTCACAAAATTCTGTCAGCTAGGGTGGTGGGCCAGTGGACAGGAAGGCAAGGAGTGCAAGTTTACAATTGATGAAATTGCACTTGTCCGTTACCTGCTGAATCTTTGGCCAATTGGGCAGAAAGGATCCTGGCCCATGGTTGGAGAGATCTGGCAGGAGAAGTCCAAGCCCTTTGTCAGAAAGATGGAGGTTAGTGAGGAACAGCTCTGCTGCCCTCAATCCTCCCTCTTTCGATGGTTCCAGGATAGAGGTAGTTGAGGTGATCGATGTGGATGATGAGCTGCTAGCTGTGAAAGATAGTTTGCAGTTCTTGACCCAGCTATACTGTTGTGCTTCACAGCACCAGTCATTGGGAACAAACTCTGGGATGGCTATCTTAGCCTCCCAGCCCCAGAACAACTCATCTATATCCTCAGCTACCTCCTTGTAAAGTTGCTTCATTCCCTGCCACCAAAGAGGGAGGTTTAGGGAGACCTCCTGATACATGATCCATGATCCATCCTCACTTACCTGGGTTGTGGGTGCCTGATTTGGGGATCTTGGTATGATCTGTGCTCCTTCTGTATTTGAGGATAACTGGAGATGGCCTTCAATCACTCTACAAGCTGTCCGAGACAGTTGGCCTTGCAGAGCTTAGTGGATCATGCTCAATGAGATAACGAGGGAACATGCCAAGTTAAGGCAGAGAGGGTTAATGACCACTGTTAACAAGATTAAAGCTTAAGGCTTTAATCTCTACTTGTACAGGCCTTATATACCTATGAGATACTATATACTCATTATAGGTTATTGGGCTATTCTACTTGTCCTGCGCAGTCTTGACCATGATGCACATCCTAGCTGATGGCATCCTACTGTTATTTATATATTACAATGAGTTAGTGTCCTTGTTCTCCATTCCACTGCTGTATGATGTTCTATTGCTTTCCTCTGACTCATAATTCTCTTCTCCCGATTCTATCTCCATGGATTCTCCTCCATTCTTGGTCTCCACTCTCTTGGTGCTTCCATCCATATTGGAGGTTGGATCGGTTGATCCATGGCTATCTTCTTCATCCTTGGGGTATTCCAGAATATCCTCCAGAGTTATCTCCATTCCTGCTTCTCTTGCCAAGTCCTACATGGTATTGTAGTATTCCCCTTCTTTGTCTTCATATTCCTGTGCTTGCAACTGGTCTGTGGTCTCCTGTACCCATCTTGTAAAGTCAAATAGTTGTTCTTGTTCCTCTCGATCTGGGCTGTTCATAACAGATCTTGCAAGCCAAGTGGCATGCATTTGATACCTGCTCATTGTGTTGAACCAGGAGCTGGCTTCATGCAGCAGATTAGCAGTGGTTTGCTGGAGGACAATCCTAGCACATTCCCCAGGTCTGTCAGCGACCTTTTTGCACCATGGAGGGGGTGGGGGGGGGGGGGGGGGAACTTACCCCTGGAGAGACAATGGCCCATCTTCCTGCCTGGACCTTTTGAACTTCCTCATAGACTGGAAAAGGATGGCCCCACAGATATGATACCTAAGCTTTGCAAACAGCTGGGTGGCTTCATTGGGCATCCTGAAGTTGCCATCCTCCTTGAGGCAATAAATGGCCATGAAACACTCCAGCAGGTCATCCCATCTTGAATGGGAAGCCCCAGCATTGGTGTGGGGATACAGGAAGGGCCATATGAAGTCATGAAAAAGATCAACCACCTCGATCAGGGAGACTTTTCCACCCCAGAGCTTTTCCTGCAGCATCCTCACCCTCTTCTTGTCACCCTTGCTCAGTGGAAAAGTGTAGGTTGGGTGCTGCTTATCCAGGGAGGAGAATATCCCCTGCACAAACTTCAGAAGAACATCTCCATATGATGCCAGCGAGCTGTCTTCGACTGAACTCCAGCACTTAGTATTCCTGTTTTAGAGACCAAGATCAATGAGCGAGGGGTGCTTTCTATGCACATGCATGGAATTGGAAATTGGAGTACTTACAACCGGCCATACAGGAGCAACGTCTGGACCTCAAGCCCGCATTTCCCTAGATGCATTTTGATCAGCTTCATATATTGCAGGATCACATCCACAAGCTGCTTGGCCTCAGCAGTCTTTGGGGGGAATATGAAGCTCCTCATGGCAGCCACCTTGCGCTTGCAAATGAGGTTGGTATGGTATATGAGCTCTCCGTGGCCTTCATCCTCCTCATAGTGGACATCATTTCCGCAATCCCATTTGCCATATCTTTTCCCATCTCCGTTCTTCTTCTTCTTGCCCATGACCTGTAACCCTTACCTTTTGGGCTTGTCATCACTGCAGGCTCCACTGTCTGACCCACAGCACTCCCTCTCTTTTTCTTCTCTGTCTGCATCCATGTCATTTTTGGCTTCATCCCAGTTCTTGCCCTTGCCCTCATACTCATACTTGCCCTCCTCATCCTCACTGTCCTCATCCTCCTCATCCTCTTCACTCCCCCCTGTGCTCTTCATGCCCAATTCAATCTCAGTGTCATTGAGCTCCTCCAGAAATCCCTCATCTTCATCCTCCACACTCTTGACTTCATCATCCCAACCATCTTCCAAGCCATCTTCTGAGCCATCTCCTCCCTGCACCCCAACTGTGGGCACTTTGGCCCCTTGCACCTCCACTGCTTGGTCCTCACCCCCCATCTCTTTCTCTTTCCCCAGGTAGGGTAGAAGGTGCCTGTGCTGTTGAAAAAAGGGAAGGAGAGGGGGCACCTCTTGCTCAGATGTGGGGCCCAGAAGGTGAGATCTCTGCTCTGCCTCCATTAGTGGCAAGCATTTTGTTAGGAAGAGAGAAAAGGCATTGTGGGGGCCTACAGTAGATTTGCTTGGCTGTACTGTGTTCAACAACAAACTCTCCTCCACAGAGAAGTACTTTGTGCTTGGGAAAAGCTTCTGCAATGTCACCAGGGTATAAAGTGAGTCCCCAGCATCCTCCAGTTCCTGGAGAAGATGGGCCTTTTTCCAGTGCCTCCTCATGGGCTTTGGGCCAAGGCAGCAGTAAGAGCACTGGCTGCAGCAGAGACCAGCATAGACCGATAGGCAGGGAATAGGTGCAATGAGCCCATCTGGTTCTGGGTGGTCCTTGAGCTTTCTGCTGGTCAAGAACTGATGGATGTGCTCATCGAAATAAGCTCCAAGCTCCAGGAGTTCCTTCTTCTGCAAAACCTTTGACAGCTGCATGGGAGGGTGTGCAGAGGATTCGCGGCGAATAAGTCCTTGGGCCTTGGGGACAAGGTTGACACCAGTGCCGCAAGATTTATCTGCACAGACCACCAGCAGCATCTTTTTCATCCAGCTTGGTTGAACTACCACCAGGTGAAGCATCTGCAGCAGCTCTACCATGCGTGATGGCAAGGCATCCTTTGGCATCAAGTGCCAGGAAGACTCCTGGATGGTTGGGGGGTGCAATTGGCTACCAATAATCACCTTACCTGGGGTGCTATTGCCATCCTCCTGAGAGAACACTAAGGACCCCTCTGTGCTTTCTTGATTCTTCCTCTTCACTGGAAAGGATGGGAAGGGGTTGAAATGAAGATCCACAGAAAGTATTTCTGCACCTAGGATGAGAGAGGGGAGAAAGCCAGGGCGGTGAGTTTGGGGCAACAAGCCAAGGGCTACCCAAAATAATGGGTGGGGGTGCTCACTTTCAGAGTTGTTGCTAACAGTCCCCTGCCTCCCTCTCTTCCTGCTTGAACCGAATCCAGGCCCTGGTTTCCACTTGGCCATATCCTCCCTCTTTCTCTTTCTTTTGCTTTGCAGCATCTTTGGCTTCTGCTCCTCATTCCTGCTCTCATCCTTGTCCCCATTCTTATTCCCATCCTCCTTCCCATCCTTGTCCCCATCTCCATCCTTATCCTTGTCCTCAACCTTTCCCTCCCTCTCTTTCCAAACACCCTTCCCCTCAGGATCATCAACTTTGGTGCCATCTCTTCGCTTGCACCCTTGCTTCCATGGCACTGCTGGAGGAGGAGTGTTCTCTGTGCAAGCTGAGATGCTTGAGGTATAGTGGTTGCTGTGGTCTTTGATCAGGTGAGCGCGCAGCTTCCCAAGTTCAGGCAGCAATGCTGAGCAGTGGGAGCAGGTAAACTAGCCACAAGGTCCCTCCTGTCAATGGAATTCCTGCAGCCTTCCTGTCGTGCCTAGATCCAGGATTTGAGAAGGGAGTGGATGGTTTATTGGGGGGGGGGGGGGGGGGAGAGAGAAATTCAACACTGTACCTCCTTTTTTGGCATCTTCTTTTGTGTGATAGATCACAACCTTGCTGCAGTGAAATTTCCTGGTGTGCTCCTCCAGGTTTGCAGGACTGCTATCGCAAATGGGATAGAATCTATGGGTAAGGGGGTAGGGGAAGAAGATGAGTACCAAGAAGGCGCTCTTGGGGGGGGGGAAAGATGGTGGGCTCACTTTTTGTGGCCACAGCTCATGATTTTTCGAGAGTAGAAATCTATCTGGAGCAGGAGGAAAGCTGGGGCTGGATCTGTGAATCTGGGAATGGGAGTTGGGAGCAAGAACGTTGAACTTGCTACACCAATACAATGCCATGCTGCTCATCCAAGCTGGGAGGTGATGATTGAATTGAACTATGCCCCCTCCTGATACTGCAAGGGGAGGCAAGTGGACAATGGCTGCTCATATATATAGCATCCTCCCTTGATTCCTCACAGCCACAAACCTTGGACAAGTATTCTAGAGCACCCCAATGCCCTGGTTGGCCCAGATGCTCATGTGAATTTCTTATGGTAGCATTTGATGCCCAGTTAGGGCAAAGATGTAAGTCTTTTGGGAGGCACTCAGACCTGTGTACTGAGGTAAGCCCAACCCCATGGGAAGTCCAACTTCCACGGAGTTAGTTGCTCATGTAAGTTCCCACGGTCACATGATTTTTCTCAGTGTGATCACATGGTCATGTGCATATTCCCTTGGTGAAAAATGTGAGTTATTTTTAGCTTCTTAGGTAAGCTGTTCCACAGATTGCATAGCCACTATTGCAATCCTGATTGATAGGCCTGGAATGCCTGCTGATTGGACGGATGGTAAGTCTGATAGACTAATTGTGTGCCTGATGAGTCCAATAAAGGATGAAATGCGTGGGTGATCATTTTACTAATGACCCCGTTGTGCCCAAGTCCACCAGCTCAGTCGTATATTTCCTTCTTCCCTAACCCTTATGCTTGCTTGGAGTGGCATAGGAAGGAGCTTCCTCTTTAGGACCATGTGAATGGACAACCACTCTGGTATGTGTGTGCTAATAGGTATGTCATGTTCTATTAATAACTCACCCAGGCCTGTCAGCCCAGAATCTCGTGCAATTTCCCACGGTAGCATATGAACCCCAGTTAGGGTGGAACTGTAAGTCTTTTGGAAGGCACTTGGACCTGTGTGCTGAGGTAAGCCAATCAGAGTCAGTCACCCGATGTTTCTTCCCACGGTCACGTGATTTTCTCCATGTGATTCCTAGACATGTGATTTTTCCCTCAGTGAAATAAGTGAGTTATAACTTTAATTAGTAAGTGTTCCATGGAATGCACAGCCACTGTGCTTCCTAGTTGGTAAGATAAGTGTAAGTCTTCTGATTGGTTGGCCAGGTAAGAGTCTGTGGACTAATCGTGCGCCTGACGAGTCTTTATAAGACAAAATGGGTGGGATCATTTAATACTAACGACCCTGTTGCACCCATCTATGCTCACTGGTGTATATTTCCTCCTTCCCTAACCCTAACCTCCTATTTTCACCTGTTATTAATGGGGGGATTACTAACATGTTCCACAGATTTTGATCTATCAATCAAAATCACAATTGATCGCTATCAGCAATAATTGATTGGATGGCAGGTATCTGACGGATATCATGCACCTGATGAGTCTTTATAAGATGAAACAGGTGAGTAGTTGGAAACCCCAACAACCTGTTGCGCCCCACCATCACGACTTGTGTTATAGTCCCCCTTCCCTAACCCTGTAAATTATGTTGAAAGAAATTTATGTTGGATGACAAACACTCATATACTTAGCCCAAAGCTAGCCCTAGCCTATAACCTCTGCACAAAAACTATATAAAATAAACTTAGGGAGGTGACTGTACTTGTTGTAATCTACACTCCATCTCCTTGAGTTTTTGCTCCAATTCATCAGCCCTTTTCCTCTCCCATTCTCCATTCTTCCTTGCTTGCTCCTTTTCCTTCTTCTCCTGTTCCTTTTCCCTCCTCTCCTTATCAACCATCTCCTCAAATTGTCTGCAAACTTCATTCTCTTGCATCTGTCTCCTCTCTTGCTGACCAAGCCAATTCCTATAACTAAGATCTACCTTGATTTCATCAGTCTTATATCAAACTGGACTAGAACAATACACTCACTGCAGAATCAAAGCCTCCTCTGACACCCACAAAAAGTCCAATAACCCAATCCAATGTTGTATTTGATGGTGTCTTGACAACCCAAAATATATTCCACCATTTCCCTATTTTACTCTCACCTCATGAGTGCATATCCTCATCATGTTTCTCCCCTCCAAGACAGTCATCTGGGTGCATGTGTATCAGCAGATAGTATGGATGACCATACCAGCAAACCAGTAGCAATTTTTCGTGAAGAGCTTGTAGAGAGCACTGTTGCTGTGAATGATGCAGGCAAGAATCACCAGTTCATAGAGGTACAAGAATTTGCAATTGGTGAGGGAAGGTTGTTGTTGGTTGTTGGATAGAGAGAGGGGGGAAGAGGAGGGGCCACCAGCTGTCAAGGGTAGTGGGTCATGAGGGGGTACCAGAGCAGTGGTGTCACCAGATCTTGGAAGAGCAGGAGGGACTTCAAGATCAAGTGTGGCAAGATGCTGGGTTTTAGGTGGGATTTTATCAACAAGAGAGATGACATCAGAGGTGAGCTTGGGCCCCTTGATTGCAGTGCTTGAATTGTTGAGTGAGCTTGAGCTAGAATCCATCAGTGTAGGCAGAGCTTCCAACAATATGCCAATGTCCTTGCGAAATGCTTCCAAGCCCTCATACTGTCAATTTACATGGGGTAGCTTCCCCTTTCACTTCTCTTTCTTTGCACTCCTCTTGTTCTCACTGCTCCGGCCTTGCAATCGCTCGAGAACAAGTAACAATTTATCCTCCGATCCCATCCCATCAGTCCCTGTATGAGGCATCCACTTTGCCATTGCAAGCACAAATTTGTGTTTCAGCCCACTGGTATATTTCCTAATCTCGAGCCTGGAGATATACCAGTCCTGTGGTGTTGTTTGGCCAGGTGAGCCACTGTAGAGCTGAAGGAGGCATGATTTGTAACTGTTTAGGGGAACCTGTCCTACTGCTGGGCAAATGAACCAAAATTCCAGGGGATAAAGTTGGTGCACCGGAGCGTCTTCCATGAAACCAAGAAGGCGAAGGAAGGAGCAAACAACATTGCACATGGTGGACATGATTTATAGAGCACTTTGGTGTAGAAGTCAAGTAGTGAGGCCAGCGTGCAGCAGCCAGCCACCCTCATGCCATCACATGAACGTATCCAGTCACACAATGGAAGGAAGAGCTCACCAGGTTTCTTACATAATCCCTGCCACCACTCCACTCAGACCCTGAGTGACCTCTGAAAGCTCCAGCAATTCTGGTGCCATCTCTTCCTTTGTCTCTCTATTCATCTGCATCAAACTCTACTGCATGATCCTCTGTGTTGAGGTTGGATGGATATCTCGTGAGTATTACACATTCATTGAATTCAATGGTTTTGAAGTAGATTGAGGGAGGGCAATGCTCATTCCAATCAAAAATCCTTGGGCACAACTAGTTCCATATAAGCAGGAAGCCTCTGAATCCTTTTGTGATCAGAAGCATGCATCTGCAGCCCTTGTGTTCTTGTTTCAAGAAGCACGTTTGCAGTCTATCCACTGTACTTTGTGACACTACAGAAAGCTGTCAATGACACAAGTCTGTGGCTGGATCCATGAGAGGATGGGGTTTGAGCTTTTTATTGGAACAAGAACAATAAGGCCCAGACATGGAAAAGTTTGACCCTGAGACTGAGGAGGCAGATTCCAATGTTTCTTAGTGTCCTCAAGCAATAATTGTTTCCATGAATGACAAACTCTCTCCAAGCTTGGAAGAAGTTGTTGCAAGAATGTTGGGAGAGTGAGCAGAATGGACCAAGCAGATGGAAGAAAGAGGTCAAGTGCATTTGTGGCAGAGTTTCACATACTTTTACCACTACCATGCACATATATGTCACAGCACATCCCCTGCCCCCGGAACCTTTCATACAGCTATATAGGCCTGGTTGCATGCAATGATGACTCCAAATTTGATTCTGAGCAGACACCATAGACACAGAATATGAAATTTCCTTTGCTTATTGCTCCTCTTTGTTTCTGTTTCAGATAGGATAAGGAGCTAAATGGGTTCCCTGTTCCCCTGGTACCCAACCCAGGCCAATCATCTGCCAGTATGACGCCGGCAGAAGTTGCAATTAATAATCAAACGACCAAGCCATCTATGCTAGAACCATCCCCATGTGCCTCTGTCAGAATGTATCAGACAAAGTAAGGCTGCGTTGCCACCTCAAGGGGAATGGGACAGTATGCATGACTCTGATCCCTCTTCCTCAGATGCACCAGTGCCCCATGCATCAACATCGTGCCTGGTCTGGGATAAGAGGGGACATGGGGACAAGATCTGCACACTACTCAAACCCCACCAATACCCCAACAGCTTCAGGGTCTCGCTGCTCTCAATTGTGATACACAAAATCTGAAGCACTCTAATAACTCACTTAGGTCTAATTGGTCATTTGGCAGTCTGCATCCCTACACTAAGTACATCCAAGTTGTTGACATTCATGAACAAGTTACAAAGTTCCCGAGTGTGTCTGGCATGCTGAGATAATTTGTGTATTTTGTTGATCCCTCCTCTAGAAGGGAGATATTCTAGTAGCTAGTGCAAGCAGGGAACTTGGCCATCTGGGCTTGGATGTGGGAATTATGTGTATGGAATACCTTACGTTTGTTAATATCCTCCCTACCGTTCAACAGATGCAGCCAAACAACAAAAGCATTGTGCAGAATAACAAGCATCATTATAAAAATCAAGAAGCAAACACATGGGTAAGGCACAGGTATACTAGGAGGTAGCAAACCTATCCATGTGATCCTCCACAATGATGCCAGTTTGTCGGCTCATTTCGTTGTGCATTGTGACGGTTCAAGGTGTCAAGGTTGACATGATTGACTGTATCCACCCTTTCCTGACAGCCCTCCTGCCATTGGGCAATGGATGGGGCTCGCACTGATGGGTCCTTGCTATTGACTCTGGGTGGAGCCCCAGCCTTGGCAAGTTCTAGCTTGAATGCACATCGTTCATGTTTGTCCTGCTTTTTGATGAGGTCGACATATGTGGTGATGAGGCCGATCATAGTCTCTGTGCATTGTTCTTGGCGGTGATAATAATCCTTAGCCTCCCGATGAGTTTCTGCCTGGGCTTTGTGGATGTTGTTTAAAATTCTGGCAATGCTGAACAGAAGATCCTTTTGCCCAAGTTTCGCTTTCCCATTCACCAATTCTGGATGGGTGATGGGGTCGACAGCCTCAGGTTGATGAGGCAGGGGCATCAGTGGGGCAGGGGTGGCAGAAGTAACAGGGGTGGTTGTTTCTCCAACAAGAGGCTTGAGTGGATCATCAACAACGATGTTGTGGATAACGGAGATAGCGGCCTTGCAACATTTGGTTGGTTGGACAATGGGTTCATTGTAGTTGTTGTCAGATGGGGGGGCCCTCACCCACTTTTGTTTTCAAACAGAGGCAATGGCGGTGGCGGGCCATTGAACTTCGCATCTGATTTTCTTTTTGTAGCACTCAAAGCAGGCATGTGTTTCACAGGACCAGGTTTCACGTACCCAACAAGTCTGACACTTCCCACAAGGTACGTCTGCACAGATCCAACACATGCCATTCCCATAGATGTAACCGTCAGGGGCGGGCTGGGGCTGCAAATTCTGATCAGAATGACATCCTGGAAAATAAAATAAGACTTACATCTTGTGTCCTCTGAGCAGAATGCAATTTGATCCTGTGTTTGAGAGGCAATTTATCAATGAGAGGGTGTGTGGGGGGTGCTAGAATGATGGTGATGGGTTGAGGCACTGCAGCAGCAGCCAAATTAGTCTATGTGAGTGAGGTAATGGACAGAGAGTACAATACCTTTTTGAGATCGCGTTTGACAGGGGGAATACCTGGGCACCATGACTGACACCACTTCCCCATTTCACACAGCCTTTCCTTTAGTTTTTGAAATGGCATTTGAAGTCTCTGGGGCCATGTTGAGCAGTGGTGTGTTGTTGTTATTTGGGGGGTTTGAGCACTGCATGCTGTCAAAGTATCAGCTATATCCAGCGAATGTTTGCATACCTTGGCCCTAGTGACCTGACTGTCCATCGCTTCATCATCACTATGCTCATTGTGCTCCTCTCCTTTCTCCGGATTCTCTGACCACACCAGAGCCTCTGATTGGGCAATTTGTCATTCAAGTTCTGATATCCTTAAACGTTTTTCATCGAGGCTCATCTTGGGTGCAGATGTGTTCATGACTTGAAGGTTGTGGGGGAGAAGCAGGTGGGTGATTGTAGTTGAGGAGGAGAAGATGCGTTGTCAAGCGGCAAGCTGTTCATGACACAATGAGAGCTTACTAAAAAAAAAAAAGCCTAAGGTTCATTATGTAAAAGAATGAAATATATACATACACAAATCATAACAGTACAGGTGGGAGAAGGGAGACGGAGTTTCAAGCATGGGCAAGGACATTAGTGCGAGTGGGGACTTTGAGGGCAGAGGCAGAGGTGGAGGTACAGGTACACTGTCAAGTTCTTCCAATAATGTAGGCTGGCCAAAACATGTCCCTGCCAACCCCTTGAATGAAGCTTTGCAGCATCTCCACCTGCTATCATTTTCCCTCTGGCCAGCATCATGCAACTTCCTGGCACCCAAGGCTGAAGAGAGAGATGGGTGTACTGCAACATAGAGAAAGCCCTTGTAATCATCAAGAGTGGAAACAATGTGTTTCTCACACTGCTCGGTGCCCAAGAGGGGAAGAAGAGCCAAGATATCCTGTATTCTGTTGGTGATAAGTTCCTCCAAAAGTTGGCATAGGAACTTCGCTGGAATGCATATAAGCACCCAACCACTTGAATTGTTAGGACTCAAGTACATACCTTGAACCATCTGCAAGCAAGAAAAAAGTAGTAGAACTGGCAAGGAGGATAGCCAGTGCTTTATTATAGTTCTTGCAAGTTGGAGTTAGAATGTCATTATAATTATCAGTTTCTACTTGTATGTGCTAATTGATGTCCAATGCATCATTTTTACCCTTGCCTTGACTGGCCACAGTCCAGTATCATCTCTTCAATTCTTCATAAATCTTCACTAACACATTGCACCTGAAAACAATGGGATTGGGATTGTGGGTGTCCAAAGGGTTAACCGCATTCTTGGCAAGCTTGATGCAGAGCAGCATTTGTTCACAAGATTCACGCATTTTGAGTAGTTGAACTTGGTCTTGAATTGCATCCTTGATTTGCTCATGAGCTTCAGCCAGTCGTGTCATGGCTGCAACCAATTCTGTGAGTGCAGCACTGTCATGGGAGTTGCTTGAGCCAGCATTCTGTTTGTTGCCACAAGGGGAGTGGTGGGCATCATGCTGACTGCCATCTTCATTGTCCATGTGCCTTTGCATCTGGCTTGGAATCTCTATATTGTCAACAATAAATGGACAAGGGCACCCAGAGGAGCGACACTTGTAGCATGGGTGGTGTTCAGGGACCCAACAGACTGAGCAGCTACCACATTCAACAGGGGTAGGAATCCAGGGCATTTGGTCCTGGAAAACGTGTACATCAGGATCTGGTGTGGGCTGAATTTTAGGTGAGAAGTATTGGACATGTTGAAAAAAACAAATATAACATACATCCATGTGTGCCCTGGGCAAATACATCTTGATGGCTTGTTGAGGATCAAGGGGTAACGTTGTTGATGGACCAACAACCAGAGTAAAATCTCGAACTGGGTGTCAATGCAAATCAAGCGTAGTTGTGTGAGTCAGCCTCACCATGCTGGACCACTGCCACCTCCTCCGATGAGTTGTTTGAGGCATCGCAGTCACCTTGTTGTATGACACAAGCTCTTGATTTGCCAGTTCTAGCGCTGGGTGGTGGGTGGGCATGTTTGGGCTCTTTGTGCTGGCCCATCTCCTCCTTGGTAACTGGCACCTCCAGCTTCCGTTCCTCCTCAACTTCTTTACACAATTGTGCAAGCTCAGGTTGCAATTGTTGCAGCTCTTGCTCCCTTTCCTCCTCCTCAAGTTCTTTGTGCAACTGTGCGAGCTTGCATTTGTCTTCCTCAATGGAATCAACAGAACACGAAGGTAAATGGGAATTTATAGTAGGGCAGATAGTTGTAAAGGTCATATTGGTGTTTGAGCACATTCATAACACGTGCCCACCAGTCATGTGATTGCTGAAAGGAACCCGCAGCAGGAATCATTTTGGCAGAGGGTTAATAGGTGCAGTACTGGAAGTTCACTTTACACTTACTTTCATTCTTTCAAAGTGCAAGGAGGTGTGAATAGAACAAGCAAACAATAAAAATACAACCTGTCTACAATGAGAGACTAACATTGTGATTATATTCCAAATGGCAAGGATACCAATGGGTCATTGCTGTTGAGGCAAACTTCAAAATCTCATTTGGTGTTTCAGAGGATGGGGCTAATGGCTTTTTGGCCATATGATTCAACAGAGTATGGAATTAAAGTACAACATCTGCTACTCATCAACGCATTTGTGAAGCTTGTTCAAAGCAGCACACCACTTGGCTTCATTGAGGCTGGTAACAGCGACGGGTGCTCCAAGTCATGCCACCATGAGCTGTTCCTTTCTGCATTGAAGTTGGAGGAGTCGCTTGCCCTGGTGGAGACACCTCTTGTGGTAGGTGGCAAGTGCCAGTCGATTGCGAACATCTTTCTGCTTGCACTTGACATGCTCACCCTCATGGGATTCATAGAGGAGCTTGACAAATTTCGCTATTTTGCCCAAGTATGCCATGGCACTGGAAATATCACTCTCCTTGCTTCCAACACTTGAGGCCCGCTGGTGATCTATGGCAAGTTTCTACAGTTTGTGGCATACACACAAATGATCATGTACAAATCAGTTCCAGGGTCATTGATTTTACTTTGGGTGGTAGATGGATCACTTTTGAGGCTGCCAATGTTTTTGGGGGTGGAGTGTCTGATATGACTATGACATCTACTGACTCCTGTGGACAATACATAAGGGAGGGAGTGATAAGGGCTAGTGGTGTTAACATGCCTGCCACTGTTTCCCAGTTTTCTTGGCATAATGGCAAATATCAGATTGCATAATGAGATAAGAGAGAGAAAGGAGGGTATAAGAAATAATGACAGAGTGCCAATATTTGGATGGTTCTTTGTACCTGCAAAGTTTCTTAGCTAATGCATCTAACTTTATCAGTTGACAGGAACATTTGACGATGAAGAAGGAAACAAAATTCCAGTCATTGATAAGTACAATAATCGCTGATAGATGGGACAAATTAATTAGGAGTGGATGGCAGTTGTCAATCTAGTAGATGATCTTCACTGCCATTGGCCATCATAAGGGTTTGACAGGCTGGCAGGCATACGGGCAGCAGGGACTACAAAGTATTATTGATGATGCAACCACAAGCTATCCTAAAGGATGTATTCTGGCCAGGTTCTCCATAAACAGAAATCATAACTGCTAAGATGAGTAAAACAGGGGGCAGTTGATTGACTTCTGTCTTTTCAATCAACCATTTTGTCCAAACATTAGCCTCATAGTCGATGATGCGATTGTCTATCTGGTTCAGGGGGCAACGGAGGTCACAGCTTGTAACTCCTCATGGAAATTGCACTCAAAGGTTTGGAACACCTAGTAACTCATATGGAGCATCGGGAACGGAAATATGTACTGTTGTAATGGAAGTTTATCCCCACAGGCAACCTGTGTAATCTTCCATGCAAACATGAGATGCCCAGTGAATAAGAGGGCAGCAATTGTATAAGTAATCGTTCAGCCTGCTGCTCATTTCTGATTTTTTCGCAATGATGAGAGGAGAATGTAATGAGATATGGGACTCAGAAATTCTGCACAAGGATTGTCATTGTCAGGGACCTGAGTAAAGAGGAGGTACCAGAGGGACATAATTGCATCTTGAGCACCAGGCATTGTTGGGTTAGGTTGAATTGTGTGGGGAATAGAGCCAGAAGGTTCACCTTCATTGTCAGACTTGTTGGACCCACCACTGACACTGTAAGACCCAGGGGGTCATAAAAAACAACCCCTGATTCTGACATAAGGGGTGGTCAATTCCCACCATATATGGAAATATTAGTGTTGCAAATATTCATTGATAATGTAGCAATTTACACACCCTAGTACACTTAATTATCACACTTAATGGAGGAATGTTGCTTCGTTCAAGGTTGTGAGGGGTCGTAATTTGCTTTGAATTATTAAAGATTTACAACCTTTGTTCAGAAGGAAACTGAAGAAAATTCTATCCTTATTCCAAAGAAAATCATGACCTTTGTTCTGGGGTAAATCATGGCAATTAGTCAGTAGAAGAGACAACAATCTCAGTTGTCATAGGATAGCCTAGTATAATATGTCATTGACAAAACCGTTCCAATGACTTAAAATGATTACAAAATTCATAATTGCCTAATTTGGAAGTATTACATGACGCAACTTTGCAGAGTCAGATATGACATATTTGGCTATTTTATTTACTGAGCTATTACTACTTTAAGTCAAAAGTACAAAACATTGGAATGGTTTTGTGGGTCACTGTAAAGACAAGAATGTCATCTAGATACACCACAATGACACCTTCTGCAATAATATCTCAGAAAATATTGTTCATCATTGTTTGGAAGGTAGTGGGGCTGTTGGTAAGTCTGAAGAACATTACTAGAGGCTTGAAAAGCCCCCAGTTAGTATGGAAGGCTGCCTTCCACTTGTCTCTGGGCTTAATCCAAATGTTGTTGAAACCCCACCAAATGTCCAGTTTGGTGAAGTATCTAGCACCTTGGAGCTGATTAACAAGTTCCAAAATGAGTGGAAGCGGATATTTATTCTTCATGGTGATTGCATTAAGGGTGCGATAGTCTTGGACTAGCCAGAGCAAACCATCTTTCTTCTTGATAAAGAACACTGGAGAAGCCATGGGGGATTTTGATGTGTGAATCCTTCCAGTGGCCAAGTTCTCCTGAATGAAGGAATCAAGTTCAGACTGCTCAGAGGGGGCTAGGGGGTATATCTTACAGCCCACAGGTGTTGCTCCAGGGGTGAGTTTAATGGTGTGGTCCCAAGCCCTTTGTTCCAGGAGGGAGTCAAAGGACTTCTTCTCAAAGATAGAAGAGAAGTCTTGGAGGTGTTTAGGGATGAGACTGAGGGGACTGGAGGTTTTGAGGGATGTTTGGGATGGTTGTGAGTTGCATTGGAAGGCCTCCACAAGCCTCTGAGAGGTAGTACCAGTTGCTTGGATGAGTTGAGGGTCCAGATGGAGGACAGTGGCCCAGATGTGCTTGCCATCTACTGTCCCTTGTTCATATTTTGGTTGGAGGCCCAGGATCTCTTGGATGTCCTCCCAGTCTTCACTCCAAAGTGGGTGGGAGCCTTCTGAGCAGGCGGAGATCACTTGGATTTCAGCTTTTTGGATCTTCCACTCAGTTCTCCATTGTTCCTTACATAGTGTGCAACACCTGTCTGGGCAACGAGTCATCTGGACTTTGCCTGTCTGCCAGTTCACCTCTGGATTATGCTCTTTCAGCCATGAAAAACCCAACAATAAGACTTGCCTCCTGAGTGACATGACAGCAAGGGTGGTGTGCTCCAAGTGGGACTTGTAGCAGAGAGTAATGTCTAAAACTTTGGTGATCAAGCCTGCTTCATTCTCTATGCCATCAATGTTGAAGACCGGGATGGGCTGGGAAAGAGAGTGAGTATTGAGGCAATTCCTCTGTACAAAGTCACAATCAATGAAGCAGCTAGTTGCCCCACTGTCTAAGAGGGCCTGAGTTACCTTCCTCTCTGCTGTGTCCATTGTCTCTAGTTCCACAGTCAGATGAAGCAACCACCGAGACTCCATAGAGGATATTTTGAACATGGAGGGTAGACATTGCTCCCATTTCAGCCATCTCAGTCGTTTAGGTAGTGAGGAGTTTGGAGAGGGTATGTCTGGTACAGGGATAGAGTTTTGGGCAGAGACAGTATCGTTTATTGGGTCTATGGGTAATATACTGTACCTACTCCCTGTAGGTGGCTGGGGCATACTGTTTACTGACTGCTTGGAGCAAAATCCACCTCTTCTTTGCTACCTGGGTATTCTGATGACACCTGAGCTTCCACAGCATCCTTCTCCACCAGCAGTTTTTGAATTAAAGCCTCCTTCTCCTCTAGATCTAAGAAGCAAACATCAAAACGCTGGGGGCATTTGGACTTGATGTGGCCTGGTTGGTGGCATCTATAACACACCACCAGCATTGTTAATGTCTTCCTGGTTGCATCAATGTCCATTGGGACAGGTTTGGTCAGAGTAGGTGCAACGTGGGTAAAGGAGCAGACCAGGGGAAGAGGGTTTGACATTGATGTGATAGGGGTGGTGGCAGAGGTCTTGAAGAGTGTTTTGAATTGACTGGATCACCTCAGTGAGGACCAGCTCAGAGTCTGCCTACCTAGTCATCATAGCTGCCACATCCTGCTGGAGCTGAGCAATCATAGCCAGAGGGTCTGAAGGCCTATTCTCTGATACATTTTGCTGTGACATGAGTGGGGGACAAGGTTGGACAGGGGGAGAGAGTAGTATTGAGTGATAGGATGCTATGGGATCAGAAAACATGTTTTTTCAATGGTGTAGGGCCTGTGGACACAAGACTGGTCTCTTTGGGGGATCCTATTCTTCTGTTAGGATGACCTGTGGGGCTCAGGTGACTCAGGGAGCCAAAGTGATGCTGCAGGGAAATCCCAAGTGATATTAGACTATGAATTATGTACAGGACACATACCTGCAGGGAATTCCTAAGAGAATAGGATGAGGAAACCCCTGCAGGCGAAAACTAGGTATATACCTAACTTATATAATCAATATAAATTGGACCAGGCTTAGCTGTGGTGTCTAGGTGTTACACAAGGCCTGGTGTGGTTGAAACAAATGTGGGAGGTGAATATGACAGTCTAGAGTCTGTAGAAATGAGAGGGAATGAGGGAGGGTTTTAACTGGACAGTGAGGGAAAGTATGGAGTGTTCTGGCTGTGTTTGGAGCATAAGCATTTGAAGGGAGGGGTATATAATGCATTGGGGGGCATAGGGGTGTCAATAGGGTTGGTGGAGGTACTACTGGGGTGTTTGGAGTGTCCCCTTACACTTACATACTTGTGCAAATTGTGATCTTGCAATTTGTTTACTATTTTATTTCTATTCTCATTCAGTAGAATTTCAGTTACCTGGTATATGGACACATAGCTAGGCTTTTCTCAGTACTCATGCATACAACAAGTGACTGAGTCTTATATTCTTACACATCATCAGTATGATGATTATTCAGGCTTCTTGGGACATTTTTGACCCCTCCTTTTGATAGAAAACAAGTTCTGGCCTTTTTACAATAGCTCTCCTTTAAGGCCTTAGAGATGAATTGGGGTATGGTGATTGCATTATGCTCCATTGAAGCAAGCACAATGCAGAAGGGATTTGTGGAGGTCATTGAGTAGGACTTCTAATCATTCACAAGTATGTGGGTTTACATTTTTCTGATAAGAGTTTATCATTTCCTATTACAGATGTGGGAAGATTTATCATTTTATCATTGCAACAGTAACACCAGGTCTCATTTTGGCAGGTGGTGGTGCATGCCCTGCTCAATTTGGCAGTGGTGAGTGTGGTTCCCATACATCTGAGGTCGTTGGTGATGGCATGGTGATGGCATAGTGATGGCTGTATGATGGCCAGGCAACGGATGGTATTGGTAAACAAATGTACACTATATTTCGTGCCAGTCGTCGGGATCATTAACTTACAAAGTTTCAGTTAAACTTCAGAAAAAAATTACATAATCAGCATCCTGGCGCCTGGGAAGGAGTCTGGAATTATAGGTTTTTTTCGAGACTTAGTTCGGCCTTGGGCATCATGCACATTCCAATGCTCCCCAAAGTCCGAAATAATCTGTTGTAAAACATGGTCAGATGGGAAGCAGGAACACCTGAGGTGACAGGAAGACATACGTGATAAATGTTTGCATCATGTTGTCTAAATTCTTGTGTCCACAACTCCTCACGATGACGTAGAACTTCCCATGCATGCGATGGAAACCTGAATGCAGCTCGAATGCAGTCGAATACACGGCTGGGTACAGACATGGGATGGGGCCTGCATATCCGTCTGTTGTAAAATACCATCGGGATTGTCTCAGTCCCTTCGGTGGTGTGGAATGAGAGAGTGAACCAAGACATGCTCACTCACTTTCTATTTTTTTGCATTTTCCCCTATTCTTTGAAACATGGAAGCTTAGCAAACCCCCTCCCGATTTGGAACTGACCGGTCAAACGCGTAGGACCTCCAAGACCATGTACTGTAGTAAAACAAGAGTTTGACCGTTGATCAACCCCTGGTGGGACTTGGAACACGATCACCTGATATAACCGATAGCAATAACTCGAATTACATAAAATATATACTTAGGGGTAACGATTATCCGGGCGAAGGCAACATACTTTGTCCATTCTCCTCATTCGCGCCCCGCTGTTGCATCTGCTGAGCCTTCAAAGCGCGTATAGACGCCAGTCTGTTCTTTTTTGGCGACGCAGCTGTGGGAGCCGGCGTCGGAGGAGGTTGTGGTGCAGCTTCCGCAGTGGGCGCGTCCGAAGAATCGGCAATCCCGGCCCCAGTTTTCGACTTGGTGCCCCTGGTAGCTTTACCCTCTCCCTGAGAAGGATCACCATCATCACTACGTTTCCGCTTCATTCCTACCTTCGCAGCTTCTTCCCCCTTGGCGGCGGTATAATCCTCCACCTTTATATCCTTCAGAAACACGATCATCGTCTTCCCCACCTTGGTATTTAACCGAATATCCACATGCTCCTTCCGCACCACCCTTCGCATCTCACCAATAGCCCTCCCAAGCGCCTCCCTGTCCATCTTGTCCTTCCACACCGCGATCAACAAACAAATACAGATAAACTCGATTGGTGACACTTTTGACTTTCCTGTCCCATGGGTGATCTTGAACACTCCATTCACATCATCGTCATTAGTCATCTCTTCCAGCACTTGGAACGTCTGGAGCACGACCTTGCGAAAGGTGGGAGGTACAGAGGATGGGTCGGACAGATAAGCCTCCAGTTGGGGAATGGATCCGGAGTGGTTAAGGGAAGCGGGGGAGACGAGGTAGCGGTCAATGCACCAGAAAACAGTGGCGAGACAGCGGAAGTCGGTTCCGCGGGAACGGTCCCAGTCGAGGGCGGTGTTGGAGCCGAGACCTCTATCTTCGTCCCTGAAGAATTTCGATTGGACTTCGCGGACGAAGTCAGCGCGGGGAGTTTTTACGACGCCGAGCTTTTCTGTGGAGCTGTTAGATGGGGAAGGGGAAGGGGAAGGGAGAGAGGATGAGCGAACCGGCGGGTGTCAGTGCCATGCCAAGTTGGACGCGCTAGGAGCGGGTGGGGGTGAGTAGGTAGGTTGGGTGGAGGCGAGATGTGAGGTACCTGGAAGATTTCGCGCTCGTCTTTGTCAATAATATCCGAATACTCAACACACACGATTTGTTTGTTGGCGAAGAGGCGGCGGTACTTCTCTGGAAGGATTTGTCGCTTTTGCTTCTTGCCGGTTTGTGATTTGGGGCTGTCTTTGTACCAGTACTTGTCACCTGTTGTACTTGATGGTCATGAGCGAGTGTGAGAACGAGCGAGCAGGGTGGTCAAGCATACCGGTCCCTGTCTGAATTCGGACAGAGTGAGGAAAAGAATGGTATCAGGGAGCAAGACTCACGATAGATCTGTGGAAAGCGTTAAATTCTGAGATGCGGATAATATACACGAGTACTCACCAGACCAAGCATGAACCTAATACGCAGTCAGTATTAAATGTTGTCGGAGGAACGCTGAACTTGCCTGTATATGGAAGTCAGACGTTGTTTCCCGTCAATGCATACCTTGGATTCCGATCCGTCTTCATGGGCATTTACAGCTGCACTAGGTTAGTTTTACGCGAGGCAGAGTGCAGACGCTCTCACAAAAGATGACAGGCGGAATGTAGAAATTGCGGAATACAGAGTCGATGAGTCCGACCTGTTTCACTTCCGGCCAAACGACATCTGATGTAGAGTGAGGTGGGTTGCACAACTCGCGTAGCCATGCAGAACAAACCGCGCTGATATTCCGGTTCGAGGTCTATGTCTCCACTGAGAATCTGGTCTGCACGGCCCGTGTCAGTGTTAGAAGGACAGGGTGGCGCCAAAGGACGATACCGAAGAGGGCCTGGGCGGTGTATGTTGTCGCGCGAGGAGCCTTGAGTGCGTTTGTAATCTTGTAGGGTTCCTTCACTTTTGATTTCTTCGGTTTCTTGCGCGCGTCCTCCCAGTCAGAGGCATCAAGCTCTGAGAGGCCAGAGTAGTCGTCGTCTGACATTGTTGTTTGTCTCTGTTTACCTCATCCCCACTCGTTTCTCGTTGAACGCCGGCCACAGCTCGCGCCGACCCACACAGCTATGGACCACGAAGGGCTCCGCACCCCAGCCATCCAACCACGCAGGCCAGGCCTGCGCTCGACAGCAGTGAAACGCGACTCACTTGCCGCAGAGCTTGAACGAGGTACAGTTTTCTCTCCATCTGTTCATAATTCAAATAACCCAGGGCAGATCCCCAGTATTCGACTGCAAAGAGGCAGCAGCGCACACAGGTCTTTGCAAATAACGTGAGCCATGCGAGTCTTGAGCGCCAGCTGCTTGCTGCTCAGACGGCAAGAGTGGAACTTGAGACGAAACTGCGCGAGAAGGAGCTGCAGGTTGAACGGCTTGAGCGGGACAGACGGTATTTTGCAGACAGGGAGCGTGAAGAGCGCGAGGAGAGGGAACGTGAACAACAAGAACGGGAGGATGAAAAGGTTGGCTTCGTCCTCTCTGCAAGAAATCAACTTTCTCATATTGTCCCAGCGCAAGTCAGACAACGATCTCCGGACTCTACGCACTGAGCTCTCAGCACTCAGAGAGGAGCATGCAGACTTACAGGACCAACACTCCGCCCTCTCCCGCTCAACCACTCAGACCATCGCCTCCCAAAAGTCTCTTTCCACAAGCCTTACACACCAAGTATCTCTCCTCGAACAGGAGCTCGTAGAAACACGTACCCTCGCCGATACTCGCCAAACTGCACTCCAGGATGTCCAGGAACAACTGGAGGAGCTCAACTCCAAACAGGCCTCGCTCGTTCAACACACAGCGGACGAGGAGAATATGGCGATCGTCCGTGAGGAGCTTCACCGCCAGGCCGACTACCTCCATCAACTCGAGTCGACTAATGCCCGTCTTTCGTCTGAGCTCACCGTCCTCCGCGAGCGCCATACCAGTGTAGAGGTATTACGCGAGAAAAACCGCAGCCTTGAAGCTAAACTTCAAGTGACCGACGAACTTCGGCAAAAAACCATTCGTCTAGAAGCAGAGCTTGAGGCAGCGCGTCACGAACGTGAAGAATGGTATGTCCTGTGTCATCTTTCATCGGTTCCGTCATCCCTGACGCGCCTTGCAGGGCTTCACGTAGTACTGAAATCCCCACAACACCCTCGAAAACCCCTATCGCAATAACACAAACACTCTCCGACCTCCGCCTTGCCCACGCTCGTCTCCTCGAAGACCACGGCGCGACCATGGCCTCTCTTCGGCAACGTGAATCCGAATATTCCGACCTCGAACGACGATATTCCGAATCTATACAACTCTCAGAGAAATTTCAAGTTGACGTTCATGCGCTAAGGGATAGAGCTCAACGACGCGACGTGCAGCTACGTTTAGCTGAACGCGAGGTTGGGTTTCTCCAAGCCTTGGTGGTACGCAGAAATTCTGTTCTGCTGCTTTGCATAACTACTCACGCACGCCCAGGCAAGTTTTAATGCAGAAGAAGCTCATCTAGACGATGCCAAGATTGACACGACCAAAGTCCAGCGAATCGAGCACCTTGAGGCACTCCTCGAAGACTACAAGTCCACCAACGCTCAACTCACAGAAGAAGTCGAGAACCTCCAGTCCCGATCCGCCCACCTCGCTCCATCCGCCGACCTCGAGAAAGAACGCCAAGAGAATCGAGCGCTTCAACAAGCACTCGAAGAAGCTCAGAAGGAATCTGCCAGCCACCTTGACAAGGTCGAGACACTCGAACAAGAGCTCTTCGAGCTATCTGGGGAGATCGCTGGAGGGCGACATGTACCCCCTAACACACGTGTCCTCTCCCTCTGCGACAACCCTGAGCAACAATGGTTCGATCTGCGGCAACAGAGCCTCGACCGGCTCAAGTCCGAAAACGACGCTCTCCTGAAACGGCTGCACGAGCTCGAATCGTCTGGGCTGCGCCCTTTACCCCGGGAGGCCCAATGCGACAAGGATGAAGAGCTGGTACCGAGGGAGAGTTACGATATCATCACACGGGAAAAATCTGAACTTGAGGAGCTCGTACAGCAGAAAGAGAAGCGGCTACTACGTCTGCAACAAATATTCACATCCAAGAGCGCCGAGTTTCGGGAAGCCATTGCTTCAATCCTTGGCGTCAAGCTTGCCTTTTACCCTAATGGGCAGGTGAAGGTGACATCGATGTTTGATCTCAACGCGTCCTTCGTCTTTCAGCCTCCTGCGGATAGGAGAGGGGAGGAAGGGGCGATGAAGATGCAGTTGATTGCACAGGGCGAAGGGGGCCCACAGGATTTACCGAGCATCATGCGTTATTGGATCGAGAATGAGCAATGTATACCCGGGTTTATGGCTAGTGTGACTTTGGAATGTTATGAGAAGAGCAAGCAGGCTGGAGGGGAGGAGGGTCAAGGGTTTTGAGTTAGTCTTATGGATTTGTTATCGTACCATTAGCGAATTGACTTATCAGATAATCCTCTCCCCCCACGCCCTCGATGGTATACTCAGTGTCCACCCCTCTGCCTCATGATCCGAGCCACCTCACTCTCTCAACTAGAGGCACTTGACCGCCTTTCAAAGACCTCTGCGGCCTGTTGGCCACAAAATCTCCTGGGACCTCAGGTTTTAACCAAAATACTCAGCACTTAACGCCTGCACTCGCTAATGCCGGAACTTGTTGAGCCTTGGCTTCTCGCTCGGTTAGCTTTAACCCACGCACGTTGTCTACGCGAGGACCCGGAAATCAAAAAGCGAGGCTAGGGCAAGATCCCTGTTCCACTACATACCCACCCGGCTCTACCCACTCTGACTTGTAGGTCCCCCATTACCAACAAGCTTTCTGCGTATCTTTGTCTGTCCGAATCCTTGACAAGGATACCTCCTTCACTCATAACACTCGCCGTCACCGTTACTAAGAGTCTGAGGACACGACCAACCCCCTGGTCATTTAACTGTGATTAATGACTACCTGCGTATCTGAAGCCATCCCCAACTCCTCTACACTTGGCTGCTTCCATCCTGCGTTCAACGATGCAGAAGCGGATGTCATCCTTTCCTCGAGCGAGGGTACCCTCTTCCGCGTTCCGTCCTTTACACTCAAGATGACATCAGGCTACTTCCGCTCCCTCCTTGCTCAAACCAGAGTTGACGACAGCATGGACATCGACTCTAAAACCAAACCACTAACAAATTACCATCGTCCCCACCACCACCAAAGTACCCCCATACCCATCCTCTCACCAGATCCACCCCTAGAACGCGTCCTCCGCATGCTCAGTGGGCTCGAAACACGACCCTGGGCATCCTTCACAGAACTCGAGGACGCCATTGATCTTATTGTCCAGTGGGACGCCCCCGGCCCGCTCTCTATCATCCGCGCCTCCTGCACCGCCCCGCTCTTCCTCGCCCACCCGCTCCGGCTCTACGCACTCGGAAGTCGTTTCGGTTGGGAGGAGATCATCCAAATCGCATCGGGGCTCACCCTCTCTACCAACCTCTTTCCTTCTGATAATGAACCTTCGACATCCGAGGTTCAACAACAGCTCCACCGGCTATCAGCGCCGGCTTTGATGAGGCTGCTTGCGTTCCACAGGAAGAGGCGGGATGAGTTCCGGCTGTTGTTGGACTCGAGTGACATGTTCAATGCGGGGAATGCGGCGCATTACTATTGCGCGGGATGCGGTGAGGAGGTGGATAACAGTTCGTGGAGGGAGTTGAAGGCGAGGATGGTGTGGGATATGGATCGGTGTGCAAGTGGGGAGGGTGTGCTTGGGTTGGAGATGGAGGAGTGGGAAGAGGCGGCGAGGTGTTGGGGGGCTGTTTGTCGGAAGGAGGGGTGTGGGAGGGTGTATTATGATAAGATGTGTACGTTGAGAGATATAAAGGCATGTATTGAGAGGTTGCCAAAGACCGTTTGATACAGGGTACAATTCATGATACATTCGTTATATGCATACATGTTGGAGAGGAGTCGTTTGATACGTAAGAGAATATTAGACTGTTTGTGATATCTCAGAGGTTGAGGTTGATGGGAGTGCAGCCAAGGGCAACAGCCCCTTCTGTGATGGACGTTATTCAATCGTACACTCCCACAAGAGCACGAGACTACTCACTGAAAGAGTTCTTGGAGCAGCAAACTGGCGTGGCATTGCTATAGGAGTACATCTATCAATGGCTGTACATCAAGTGATTATTGAGAGGCTCACCAGTTGGATCCAGCACCAATACCGATAACACTGATGGGGGTGCAGGTAAGCCCGACAAGGCCTTGAACAGAGCCGACTGCGATTCCTAATAGGCCTAACTCGTTCTGCACCGCTTGGGAGTCTGCTTTCTGCACCTGTTTGCCTATGCAACCAATTTAGTCCCATCGAACCCCGTAGACTAGTAGTGATGGCGTACAGCAATTAAGTTGCCCGACATTGCAGACATTCTTGCCACCTTTACCACCGCCGTAGCCACCACCATGTCCACCATGGCCACCTCCACCATGTCCACCCCCACCTCCACCATGGCCACCTCCACCTCCACCATGGCCACCATGGCCGCCACCTCCACCACCGCCATGACCTCCGTAGCCTCCGCCTCCGCCACCACCATGACCGCCGTGGCCACCACCTCCACCACCACCATGACCACCGTGGCCTCCACCTCCGCCACCACCATGGCCACCACCGTGACCACCATGACTACCACCACCCCCATGACCACCACCACCACCATGGCCACCGCCACCTGGAGCAGGCTTAGATGGATAGGGTGCGGGCTTGGGTGGAAGAGGTGCAGGCTTAGGCGGAGGGGGGACTGGCTTGCCGTCGCCACCGCCTGGCTTGCCTCCACCATTATCGTAGCATGACCCACCACAAGCCACAGCCGCGAATGCAGTAGTGGCGTAGGTAAGTGCAACGAGAACAGTCACAGTCAAGAGACGCATCGCAATATGAATGTAGAGTTGAAACTGAGCTCGCACGAAGCTGAATTTTCCTCGAGGTACCAGAGGGGATTTTATACATGTCCCGTGTTCACAAAAGGTATTGTTTTGGAGAGATCCTACCCCAACATGCCGCCCATTCATGTCATGTGGTAGACAAGAATAGGTTCCCAGAAAGGGCTCAATATCTGGTGGTTGGGTGTTCGAGTGTGCTGCTTCGCCATACCAGTGCTCAGAATCGTGGGGGCTAGAGCGGGGTTAAAGGAATCCTCGAGGCATCCAGGAGTTCAGCGTGGCTCTGAACAATTCCGAAGAGTTTACGAGAGTCGTGCTAGAAGATGTTAATATACAGGGGAAAGCAGTGAGGCCTGGATATTTTTGAGCCGGGGAGTCAAGGTGCAGGAAGAATCAGGCACGTCCCATCTTCATGAAGGTCAAAGCAAAAGCGACCGTATAGTGGGTGGCAGAATGGTTTCACGACAATCCCGTTGGGTTCATTTTCTGGGCCAATGCATATTACTTGGTTGGTTATTTGAGCCAAGCAGAATATCTCGCGCCGTACAATAACAGTGATGGAAAACGGACCGGGGTTAGGGATCGGCACTAGAACATCGAGTTTATGGTAGAAGATATCGCATGTCGTGGTGTTCGACAAGGAAGAAGTTTCGTGCATGGGCCCCAGGAGTCGAGATTAACGAATAAAGAAATCGGGAATTGCATGCTCCTATGTGATACCGTCGTTTGGGGTCGGAATCAGTATAGCAAAGAACTCGAGAGAAGAGGCCAGAAGAGCTGCGAATGAAGAGCAGCGGGGACGGTGCGCGCTTCTAGCAATTTGCGATTGGTTCCCACGAATTCAGGGATGTAGCAGTTCGCGGGGAGAGCCGAATCCTGAGCGCTGAACGAGTGGCTAGGTGACACTCGTCCCTTCATTTGTGGTTCAGGATTTGACTGGAACGATTATCTCTCTCCACAACGGCTGAGGGAGACTCTCATGTTGCACACTTCGAGCCGTATGCTCAGCATCCACCGGCAGTATTTCACAAGTCTTCAGGTGGTACCGTGGTATAATTAGCCCCCCTTGGTGACCTACTCCAGGAACAATGACTAAGGCATTTTCATCCATCCCCCTGAATCGATTTTGTAAATGACACTTGTGTAACGCAACAATATGAGGTTGCCCACTTTTACTTTCCGACTTACGAGCCTGTTCCTAAGTTCTTCTAACGACAATTATGTTACGCCGTCATCACTCACCGCTCAACCACTGACCTATTAACCGTTGCATGAATGGTGGTGTGAAGTTGCCGCAGGGCAGATAGGATGCACATTCGCGGCCCGTTTCGATATTATATATTCAGTAACCGTCGATATCGCCCCTTCTCCGTAGGAAACCGGGCAGCGAACTGAAGGAGTAGCCAGAATAACGACGAACGCGGCAGGACCATTGTCTCCACACCCCATTTATCGGTCATTATACCTATACCGGGTTAAAGGCCTCAACGCTCATTAAGGTCCAGGAGATTTTGCCAAGTAAACGGAACCAGAAAGCCTAGGTAAATCTTAAGCACCGCCCCCGATGTATTATTCGTAATTCCGGCTTCGGTACATCTTGGGCTGAGCTGAACTCAAGTGATTCTTGAATGTTTTGGAACGCGCTGTGGTTGGTATCTGCGAGAACCCATGCTTTGTGTACTCTTGTTCGTGGAGAGTCCCTTAGTGAATAAGGGATCAGACGAAAAACTTTCGGGAAACGAAGTAGCATGAGAGGATGGAGGCATATCCTGTGGGTCTGCGTGTTTGTCCCCGAGCGCCGACACCTCCGTTGCTACTGTCCATGTCATGACGTCACGCACTGCAGACTTTTGCAAATGCAATAGCAGCCCCGTAGTTAAGTTGACTGAGCGATTGACTGCATTAGGCGGGCACATCGTAATGCAAAAATAGAATCTCGCTCAAAGCCAATATCTCGCCGAAATATAGGATCTAGTTCATACTTGTCTCTACCCCTGTTAATGGAAGGAGTTTCTCTTGGGGGTCCTCGTATAGTGTGCAGTACGAGTGGGTCATGATGTTCTTGGGAAGACTCCTACATCGGTTCCAATGGTCTGGAATAGGGATATAGAGCGGGGCCAAAGAAATGCTGACTCGCTCGTGGAATAAGAATGCCTCGGAGAAGCCCCGTAGAGCCTGCCGACAGGGACTGAGCCAGAAGATCGGTGTAATTTCCACGCCGAGAGCTCCTGGGCTGTAGGTAGGACGGTTATTCGGCAAGGAAATGGTGTGTGTGTGTGTGTGGGGGGGGGGGGGGGGGGGGACCGGTATTATGCCACATCCTTGTTAAGCCCGGTGATCGGGCTCCAGTCGCAGTAGTCTCCTGAATGAGCCTCCTCAATGCTCCTGGACAGCGTCATCAGTGCAACTATTTCTCGAGGCCTTTGCTCTTTCAGATGTATGTACGACTTGAATATTGTCGATGTAAGCACCTATGATTCTAACAATAGATAGCTGTGAAGGGAAGAGTATCCGACTCTAAGACAATGAGGGCGAGGTTTGATCGACAAAGCGACCATGGGCTCGTCTTCTCGACCTCGTAAAATTGATGTTACAGCCCCAGAGTGAGTAAGGGAAAGGTTGAGGGAACCTTCGAGGGAAAATGGAGAGTGACTTGAGCGAGGAAGGTAGAATACATATTGCGTCGTTGTCCGATTAGCCTTGCCACAGCGGAGACATCCCGTCATTAGGAACTCCGGCGTCTAAGTACAGGTGTGGTACGTAAGTACATAACGAAAATGTGTTAAGGGCAGGATTTCGCGTGCAGCGGAATTCTGTTCCTTACAGTTGTTCCTTCTAGGCCAACTCTCTTCTTTAAGAAGAAACTGGTGCTTGAGCTAAATTCCATGAAAAAAATGAATGAGAGCTACAGGAAAGAAGTACCTACACTCGAGCTCGTCTCCAGTCCGGCGGGATCAAAGACAAGGGATGGAACGGTGCTTCTATTTTTCCGAAGCGGCATTACTCTCGAGTCTCGAGTGCATTGCATTGCAGTCCCTCCAAACAAAATTCCTGTTGCCCAATCTTGTCCCTCTTATCGGACAAACAACTCGTTCCAAGGATCGACTCATATAAAAAGGTTCCTCAGACCCAAGTACTCAACAGTAGCTAAAACTGCGTTCTTTTATATTAGATTTCTCATCTTACTCCTACCGGATCACTGGACATGTCCCCCCACAAGGTGAATGTTCCACTCCCATTGTCCGCATTGCAGAATACCATCACCATGTCTTCCGCAGATAATTTCCTGCACCAACGCGTACTATGAGACGTACCGCGACGGGCTAGAAGAGTTTTTTGATCATTTTATCTGCCAGCAAGCCCAACACTACCAGGTTCTCGACGACGTCGCGATTATGGTTCGCGAAATCCTCGATTACTGGGAGATCATCTCATCGAATTTGATCATTATGTCGGAGATTGACTTCCTCACATCGTCGATGATGGACAGCGCTCTGGACAGCATGAAGGCGTGTAATCCACTTGGGAACTTCGAGACTTTGTTTTACAAATATGTTTTCAAAGGTCCAACCGTCGATGGCCCCAGGATACCCCCTGTTCACACGGAGTATGAGTGGAATCTCGCGGCATACGCTGTTCTGGTCTTTCCTCCTGACTTGAATCTGAAGGAATGGATACAAGTGGTTCCTGATTTTATGCATTACATTAATTACACAAGGCGAGCGAGCCTCCCACATATGTTCAGCCTTATTATTTAACCCGCATACCGTTCCAGTGACCTTCTATCATTTTTCAAGGAAGAACTTGCAAGAGAAACGCTCAACTTTATCTCTCTAAGCGCAAGCTCACATGAGATTCGATGATTGGGGCACTGAAGGAGCTCGCAGGTGGGACCGCGCAGCCTTGCAACTGTGGTGCCGGACTGCTCCGAAGCTGGCCTAGCACTTTCGAGGCCTACAGAGCCTTTGCTGTTAGATATGTTGGGTTTCACGCACTGTCCGTACGTTACAAGTTGGATCAGCTGTAAATGTATATTCATCAAAATTTGGATTGCGTATCGGCGTTTAATCAGAGCGGTTGGGGAGGAGGGGATCCGTTAGGGGAGGGTCTATCCCCGCTGACTACTCAACCAAAGCTTAGCCTTTGTACCCTCTCAATTTCGTGTTGGTTCCATTCGGGTACCGGTGTCAATTGAGCGGAAGTTAGCGCAACTAAACCTTATACAGTGCTGACTGGAAGCTTCAGTGTCTTTAGCGGTACAAGCAAGGAGTATCACCTGAGAAGGGTTTTAAGACATAACATAGATATATACGCACAGCTCTTTCTTATTTCTTATATACTGTAGATAAGCCATGCCTACTGTACCATCTGTAGGGGTTGCAGGTCCTTACAGACCCAATTAAGCCTTCTTTTTACCTTCGCCTGTGGACTCCTATTTTTATTCCCATCGCACACCACCCCGGACAGCCGTCTTTCCCTCTTAGCCCAACGGTCTTCATCTTTTGACTTACAGACCAAAAGCTGAGTTTTCATGTGAGTTATGTGCCCTGACCTATCGACATATACATTATACATTCCCCTCTCCCGGCACCCACGCGATGGCAAGTCCCAGTAACCTTAAGGCCCCAACACCCGCATTCAATCCCCGAACCAGCCAAATGCGGCGCGCCAGCGCGGCCTTAGGTCCGGTTGACGCTCGCAACCATGACACAGTCCAAACCTCCTACGAATCGAACGATCAAAATGGGACTGGGTGCACGATTTTGCGGTCCTTGCAACGATTATCGCAATTCTGCCGCAAGTAATTACAATGGTGGGGGGACTTATGCGGGTTTCGCCCTTGCGAAGGGGCTCACCAGAGGGCTTAACCGCTGCCCTAACCCGCCTTGGCTCATGCAGCGACAGAATTAGACTACCTAGCTTAGGGTGTGGGGGAGTATGAATCAATATATTAATTGATCTGCCGGACCGGCTAGCGCGCCGGGGTGCTTCCGGGACCCCGTACAGGTAGGTAGGATGGGGGGTTGGGCCTGGGGCATCCCTCCCACTCGGACCCCCCATGGCATGGTGCCTGATGAGAGGCCGGCCCACTGCGTAGTGTTTTACACTACGGCTTTTCCGTCTGTCTGTGTGTGTGTAATTCCTTAGCTGGATCCTTACTTAAGCATCAAGCCGGCCGTCTCCGAAGATAGGGCAGCAAGCTGCGAAAGTGCGAGGCGAACCAAGAGGAGGGTTATTACGACTTGTGACACGCATCACGTGGGCGCGGTTGTTCTTGCCGTCCTTCCCTTCCACCAACAACATGGACCCTCTCGTCGACAACAACATACATGTCAGGAAGGATGAGACTACCTGCGAATCCATCCAATACCGGCAATGCTCACACTGCCGAAAGCCTGATGTTCCTCTAACGGATCGCTTCAAAACCTGCTTGCGATGCCGCGAAAAATTCAGGATTCGAAACCAAAAGAGAGCCGACGCGAAAGCCCCGCTATCGAGCATCTCTACTGCCTTGACGGATCAGCAATTCAATAAACCTGCCAAACGCAACGCCGAAGATACCAGCAATGGGTCAGGAGGGAAAGAGCATAAGCGGGCACGAAACACTAGTCAAGGCCCTCTAAATGGGGTCCTACTAGCACCGAAAACTGTAGGCGCGCGGCCTTTCCCCAAGGAGTTCGTGCTGATCCGCATTGTCTGAACTTTCAGTCTTGCAAGATACCCACGCGCCCTGACATCTTAGAATATCAGGGAGCACCTTTGTTGTACTCGGCTGCGAAGGCTGCCTCGTCGGAGGCTCCTTTGTGCAACTTTTCTGGGCGTCATTCTATTGTGCGATGCGAGCAAATCGACAATGTTCGACGCGCCAAACTCGTTACGAACGACCTTCGGAAGCTTGTGAAGTTGTCGTTCAAGTACGTCAATTCATTCTGCCGGCTGCGCCCATTGCTCAAATGTTGTAGGCATTCCCTGCCTCTCAGCCGTATTAACAAAGGCAACATAGCTCGGATGGTGTACAGCTGCACCTGCAAGTCTTCAGTAACAAAGGGGTTGTCCCACCCATCAGGCCGGAAGTCAACCGGGGCTATCGGTCTGAGCAATGCCCTCAATTCCACTCAACCAAACGAGAATATTCATACTAAGGAGGTTTCCTGTGGTGGCTTCATCATCGTCACTGCTCAAGACGATTCTTCTCACTTCTTGGGCATTCCGGGCCAGCAGATCATTATACAGATATCCCACTGAACATCATTTCTCCCTTCCTAGGCTATTTCCGTCCTAACCGTATCGTAAACTTGATAATGCTGTTATTCTTGTGTCATAATAGTAAAATGTTTCTTTTCTAGCGCTCGGAAGTCCTTAACCCCACTCCGATCTAAGCATCTAAGTGGCTGTTTTTCGCCCTCTTCTCCGTTCAAAAACCGAAGAGGCTAACCCTCCTGCACATTGTTTCTAGACAACGAGGCTCACATATGTCAACCTTGATGCCGAGGAAAAGCTTTATCGACAGCTCAAGACCCAATTCGTAGGACTCACGTCATATGGAGTATTAGAAATGCTTAGGTATTTAGCACACTTAGCACTCCACCAACCAAAAGCTGGCGAGTAAGATTACACACATTTTGTTAGTATAGCTTTGAGGCATACACTACAATTGGTACATGTCGGAGGCGGGATAATACATGTGCTTCAGGGCGCTCGTTTGGAGACAGACATATATTATCCTGGCATTTGAAACAAACGCTAAACGCGCCGCCTCCAGTCGCAAGCCAAAAATAACACCTTTGTATAAGAACGTAGGACAATACATTGTATATGCTCCTATTATGCGTTAGCTGTGTTTCCTTTGCCTAAGAGCTACCGTAAATCCCGTACTTGTCTTCCACCCAAACGCGCCGCAACCGGGCTGAAGTCACCCTAGAAGTCCGAAATGAGTAAATATCTCCGCCCACGCATTATCCGTGCGACGATGGAGTTCCGCTAGGACCTTTCGCATACGGAAAGCCATTCGTTCGCTTCCGCGTTTCCCCGCCGATCCAAAGGTTATAAAAGGTGCCAATTTTCAACCGTAGACTCTCCAGTTGAAAACAATCACTCAGCTTTCCAGACAACCTACCTCTCTCACCATTCAAATCACCATGTACTCCAAGCTCGCTGTCTTCATCGCCGCTGCTGCCCTCGTCTCTGCTGTCCCCACACCTGGTGACGAGCCAGCCGGTAGCACTACCAACAAGTGCAACGTCGGCACTCTTCAATGCTGTATGTTCATTGTCTATCCTTCGCTCCTCTGCGACGACTCTGAATCACACTCCCTTAGGCAAATCCGTTCAGGATGCCAAATCATCTGAGGTCCAAAACGCAGTCGGTGCCCTTAACATTCCCATCGGAGCCGTCCAGGGCCTCGTTGGTCTCACCTGCAACCCGATCAGCGTCATTGCCATTGGCGCTGGTTCTAACTGGTAAATGAGATATAATCTAGGCTGGCCTCCTCTCTAACCCGCTTTCCACAGCAATGCCACCCCTGTTTGCTGCAAGAAAAACCAATTCAGTAAGTTTTGTTCTTTTTTTCCAGATCAATCAAACTCTGGGTGCTGACGATTCGGAAAGACGGCGCCGTCGCCCTCGGTTGTACCCCCATCAACCTCAACCTCTAAGTCTTCCTATCGGGTGTGGAGTGAATGAGCCGGGTCTGGGATGTGATGCGGCCTTGTTTGGACGCATGATGATTGCTACGATTGATGTGAAATATGTATAGACGTTGTGACATGACTGTTATCTTTCCGATGCGGCTGGGTCCAATATTCGAGGCGGCCGTTGTTGCGTCAGAGAACCTGAAATCCCCCGTTGTGAGTTGGACGTGAGTCGTATGGTAGGTTGGTGTTATGCTATATCCTGATGAGTATACTTTCATCATGACCCCATTCTACAAGGTGGCCAGCGGCTGCGTAGAGAGTCACCCCGGCTCGTACCACCGTTTCCGATGACCATTATGACGCGTAATTAAAATTAAATTAAGTTCCCTATATACTGAGCGATCGAACGGGTCAAGAAGAGATACAGGCGCACAGTGGGAGCGAGTGTCTGAAATGGAGAAAAATGTCGCAATGCGTCCGCCGCCAACTTACCATTGACTGACGTATGCGGAATGTGCAGGAGCATGAGGATAAGTACCGTGGATCTTATCTAATGACTTTAATTGGTTGCGACCGCGCTCGATTAGCGAACGAAGCCAAGAAACTCGGAGGAGCAGCCGCCGCCATCCCATTATAATTGAAAACCCGCGCAACCCCTATATGTAGTATCATCCTTGAAATGTGTTGTGATCAGGGAGCTATGTAATTAACAGGGTTCCGACGGATCTCGGTCCATTGTGAAGAATAATCTGCATTACGTGCAACCTGATATATAATCATCAGGGAGGCAATAGGCTGAAATTAAATCACATCAAATTGCTGGGACAGCATGGAGAATAATCTGCGGCTTACTTGTGAGTGGATCCAGAGCTGAAACGAGATATTTCCCAGAGGAAAAAGAGGGATGGTGATAATCGCAAAAATATCAACGGCGATAATTAGGGTGGCAGACTCCACCAGAACTGTTAAGACGTTGAGATATGGGAGCGGGTTCTGCCTGCCAAATGCTCTAGATACCATGCGTCGATGCTGTATGATGACGGTGATGATGCTTAGAGTAATAGCGGCGTTGAGAAATGCTGAAATGCCGAACTGAACGAGAATTAGAATGGCGACGGTTCCGCCGAGTTCACTCGATCTAATGAAAAGGACAGCTAAAGCTATGCCCGTGACTGTGAAATGTTCATATATCTTTCATCATCCAATGCTTCAAAGGCTTACATATCGTCGCCACGTAGATTGATAGCGGGACAAGCCACAGTGCAGCCCGGGCCCCGCCTCCATGGCTCTTGGTAATGGCGTAACACCTCCAGACCTACGTGAGTGATGTCAGGTACAACCTCTGGCTACAAGGAAATAGTACTTACAAGAAGGCCATCGGTCAATAGATTGATTATGAGAAAGACGATGTCGATATGTCCTATATACGGGTTCGGTGGTTGAAGATAGTCCGAGTCACAGGAAACATCCAGGACGCCATTAATGGTCACCCTGATATCCATAGCTTCTGCAATAGTCCCAACGATGATGACGAGCACAACATAAACCCTCAGTGCCTTGTTTACACGAGGGTTTCTACCATTATGTTTGCGCAACAGATTGATACATGTGCAACCCAGTAGGATCAGAATGCCATATGCGATACCACAAAAGATGCATCCCAATAGCCAAGTGGTTTTTACCTCCTTGACGGTATGCGGGGCTGTGGAGGAGCAGTAATTCATGGGCGAAGAGCACGAGCATTAATGGTGTTGAGATTAGTGATGGAGACATTTTATGGATATTAAAATATCTTGTGGTACGTGGGAGCGAGAATGCTTGTCAGTCAGTTCGCTTACCAAAATTAATTGGTTTGTGGTCCTGTCATCTTTGTCCTTTGTTCCACACCTGGCAGGAAATATGTATTGTAGAAGCTGTGGGGAACGGCTAGAGGTGGGCAAGAGCCCAGGGGGCTTCCCTACTCGACAGGATGGTGCAGCCAGGGATTGAGAAAAGCTGTGATGGGCGGCAGGGTACGCCCGTGACGTTGTTTCCAGGCCCTAGGATTGAAGCAACGGGGCTGCACGGAAACGGTGCAAATGATTGGGTGAGCGGGGTGAAGTGCGAAAGGAGCACTGCGCCAGCCAGCAGCAACGGCGGAGTGAGGAGTGTCAGACGGAGAGGGTCGCATCCGCTGTGACAATTACACCACTCTACTTCGTTGCTATTTTACGTTCGGCTGTAGGCTCACACATTGTTCGGCCAGGCCCCACAGACGTTTGACGTGGGGGACGTAGGCAGGTTGACATTCACGGAGTCGTATATACCCTAACGACCACTACGTACATGGGCGCTTAGTTTTAAGCACCTCCGATTGAAATTCGAGGCATTGCTAACCTAGAACCGAAGCTTGATGTCTTTTGGCCTAGTGGTCCAAGTAAAGACCGCACCCGTCTGCAGTCGGTGGTCGCACTTTTAACTTTTCCCCAGACGCCACCGCATGGAGAGACCGGGCGCTGGAAGTGTCAAGGAACGCTGTACCTTTTAAAAAGGCCCACTCCGCCACCTATTGTATTGTGGCGCAGAAGATCAGTACCGGCGCTCCGTGGTACCTTACAACTGCCACGAAAGGGAACATATCCTAGCATCAGCCTTTATTTCGATATTCGTATAGAGGACCCTGGACTTCTTGTGCTGTGAGGGGTCCGGATAAAATAAGATATGAATTACAAATTGCAAGTGATGTAGGATGCTTTGATGCCGATAAGTTAAACTTTGATTAATAACACATTTACAGTTGTAGCTGATCCAATTTATACCGTACGGACAGTGCATGAAACCCAACATATCCGACGGCAAATGCTCTGTAGGCCTCGAAAGCTCTAGGAAAACTTCGGAGCAGACTCGCACCACGGTTGTAAGCCTGCACAGTTTCATCTGCGAGCTTCTTCAGTGCTTCAACCTTCGAAATCCCATGTGAGCTCGCGCTTAGAGAGACAAAGTTGAGCGTTTCTCCCGCAAGTTCTTCCTTGAAGAATGATAGGAGGTCGCTGGAACGGTATGTGAGTTAAACAATAGGGCTGAACATATGTGGGAGGCTCGCTCACTTTGTATAATTAATGTAGTGCATAAAATCAGGGACCACTTGTATCCATTTCTTCAGATTCAAGTCGGGAGGAAAGACCATAACAGCATATGCCCGCGAGATCCCACTCATACTCCGCATGAACAGGGGGTATCCTGGGGCCATCGACGGTTGGACCTTTGAAAACATATTTGTAAAACAAAGTCTCGAAGTTCCCAAGTGGATTACACACCTTCATGCCATCCAGAGCGCTGTCCATCATTGATGATGTGAGGAAGTCGATCTCCGACATGATGATCAGGTTCGACGAGATGACTTCCCAATAATCGGGGATTTCGCGAATCATAAGCACGACGTCGTCGAGAACCTTGTAGCGTTGGGGTTGCTGGCAGATAAAACGATCAAAAAACTCTTCTAGTCCATCGCGGTAGGTCTCATAGTAATCATCGATGTGGGTCAGGAGACTTGTCCAGAGTGCAATGAATACTCTGGCGGAATGATTCTCCAAGTGTCGATAGCCGGTATCCCCAATCGCGATTCCTACGTCCAGAGGTTTCTTCAAGAGCTCCAGGTCAAAACCTCGCCTCGAAGCTTCAGCGTAACAAGCTGCGTTGAAAGTGTGATCCAGGCATACGTCGTTTGGGTATGCGATATCGCACTGCTGCAGGAACTCGGTCAAGATGTCCCTTATCTGCTTTGTATCTGCAGGAGGCATGGTAGTGATATTCTACGACGCGGTTGAGAAATGGCAGCAGACAATCGGAGATGAATATTCACCTTGTGGGAGGACATGTCTAGTGATCTAATAGAAATGAGGTGAAAAGTCTAATGTGAAAGAGTACGGTGCTGGCTACTGTTGAGTTGGGTCTAGGGAACCTTTTTATACGAGTCAATCCTCGGAAGGAATCGTTTGTCCGATGGTCGAGGCAGCAGGAATGTTGTTTGGAGAGACTCCACTGCACTGCATTCGAGAGCGACAGAGCCGGATGCCAGCCCTCTGACTCCACGATCATGCCCGACAACCCTGCCTTACCCCAGCATGTGTGATTAGCTTCATGTTTAAAATATGAATCTTGAACGTCGAATCCTTGATACTAAAAATTCGCAATGAGCGAAGAACCCTAGAGGGTGAAAATGTAGTGGGTGCTGCCAATTCCACTGTTGTCTGGGACTCCTCTCATGTTCGTGTACTTCGTGCTAACAACCGCAGATGTGAAGAAGCTGTACGTTTTAGCTTGACCGCATATTAATTCAAGACAAACGCCGGTCACAGGGTTAGCCGGAGAGCTCCGGCCCCGCTTCCTCTAGAGGCCGAAGCAACTAGATACGGGAAAGAAGTTGGCCGGGTAGTGCCGTAGAAGCACAGCCGGTAGTGAGAAATCTCCTATAAAAATTATACACCAACGAGACGGCCCAATGAGCCTGCTTGAATAATTTTGACCCGTACAACCCATGCGCTCGGTTGGTACGACTGGACAAGATGCACTTAACCAGCTAATTCAAAACGTTGATGACGCTTTTTTGGCTGGTGACAGCAGTGACCTATTTGTGCTCCTCGTTGTTACATGCGGCACCCAGAACAGTCTAAACAGGGATACTTGGCTCTACGACTCTTAGCAGCCACTGCATATTTACATCTTTCCGTGCAGGTTTGGGCACACAGGCTCCGAGATATGCAGAGTTGAGTATTGATCACACATCGTGAGATGGATCAACCTTCTATTGCTATTTAAAATGCCATCTGAACCTAAAATTCCAGAAGTTCATCCATTCCACATGTCCTACGTCCGTCCCCTGAGCTTTTGATTGCCCGAGGGCCATGTCTGTGCAGCAGGCTTAATCAAAATGCCGGTTCGGAAAGTGGAGGCACCTTTCCATCCCTTGTCTTTGATCCCGTCGGACTGTAGACGAGCCTGAGTGTAGGTATCTTTCTCCTGCAGCTCTCATTCATTTTTCCAAGTGGTATCTAGCTCAAGATTCTCCTTGAAGAAAGTTTGCCTGAAAGGAACAACCATTTATTGTTGGAATCCCACGCACCCACATCGACGGTATCCAATCCTCTACCCACATCTGAAATGGCGGAGGCCTCAAGCAGGGGACTACTGCAGCTGGAACCCTACAACATGGCTTAACAAGGACGTGGCATGTTACCGTGTCCCCTACATCACTGGCTTGCTGAATAGCCGTCCCACCTGCAGCCCGGGAGCCCTCGGGGTGGGGATTATATTGATCTTCTGGCTCAGTCTCCGTCGGCAGGCTCTGGGGACTGGTCCGAGGCATTCTTACTCCACAGGCGGGCCGCCATCTCTCCGGTCCCGCTCTATATCCCTATTCTAGAGCATTGAAACCGATACTGGAGTCTTCCCAAGAACACCATAACTCACTCATACTGCACACTATACGAGGGCCTCCAAGAAAATATCCTTCAATTAACAGGGGTGGAGGCAAGTGAAAAATCACATCGTATTAACATTTCGGGGAGATATGGGCTTTTCGTGCGATTCTATTTTTGCGTTACGGTGTACCTGTTTAGTGTGGTCGTCCTTGCCCAGTCGACTTAACTATGAGACTGAAATTGCATCCGCAACAGTCTACGCATCCCAATAACCAAGTGGTCTTCATCTCGTTGACAGTTTACGGAGCTATAGGGGAGCAGTAATCCATGGGCAAAGAAGATGACCATAAACAGTGGTGAAGTTCAGGATTGGAGACATTTTACGAATATTGAAATATCTTGTGGTACGTGGAAGCGAGAATGTGTCAGTCAGTCTGCTTGCCAACATATATTCCTGTCATCTTTGGCCTTTGTTCCACGTCTGGCAGGTTTACGTTCACAGAGTAGTATATATCCTAACGCCTAACTACTATGTACATCGCCGCTTATGCCAAAGCACCTCCAATCGAAAGACGAGGCATTGCTAACCCAGAAGCAAAGTTTGAAGTGCTTTGGCCTAGCGATCCAAGTAAAGAACGCACCCATCCGTAGTCACTGTCGCAGTTTTGTCCAGATGCCGCTGCATTGAGGGGCCGTGCGCTAGAAGCGTCAACGAACACTGCACCTTGAAAAGGCCTACTCCGCCACCAATTGTATTCTGGCACAGAACACCAGTAACAGCATTAACTTGATGGGTGACAGGTGCCACGCAAGGGGAGCAAGAATCCCAGCACCGACATCTACATATGGGAGTACTCACGCCGAACCATTCATAGCAATGAGCGAATGCTCACTTCACCCTACCTCAATGTTGCATATCCTTGGTGTATGGATGTTCCCATCCGTGCACTTCCGGATCTGCACAATATCATAACTCTTGAAACTTCCATCAGCCAGGCCAAAGCATTCTCCTGCGGCTGTATATCTCAGCATCCTTATGCCACACGCATGCACCTAACGCATACCTTGATCTTTCAACACAATCCTCCTGTCATCCAAGTAAGGTGGTAGTGCTGGGCTCGTCAACGGGTGTAGGGACAGCAGAGGCGAGGGCGGCAGCGGCGATGAAGATAGCGAGTTTGGAGTACATGGTGATTGAATGGTGAGACAGGTGGGTTGTCTAGAAAGCTGAGTGATTGGTTTCAACTGGAGAACCCGCTTATCGGTGGGGAATTGCAGAGGTGAACGAATGGCTGCCCGTATGCGAAAGCCCCTAGCGGAGCTCCACCGTCGCATGGATAATGCGTGGGTGGAGATGTCTGTTCGCTTCGGACTGCTAAGGTGGGCCCAAACTGATTGCAACGCCTTTAGGTGGAAGACGAGTATGGAATTTACGATAGCTCTTGGGCAAAGGAAACACGGCTAATGCATAATAGGAGCATATACCTTGTATTGTTCTACGTTCTTACACAAAAATGTTATTTTTGGCTTGCGATTGGAGGTGGCGCGTCTAGCGTCTGTTCCAAATACCAAGATGGTGTCTCTGTCTCCAAATGGGCGCCATGAAGCACATGTATCACCTCGTAACATGTCAATGGTCGGTTGCTGTTGCATTCTGATAAGATCGTACCGAGGTTTGGGAAGCGGAAGGAAGTTGGTGGAGGGGATGAAGTAGGCCGACAGCGGGAAGGATTGGTTATGAGAAGAATGGCTGAGTGGGATCCACGTACATTGTATGTCGAATGTTCCAGAATTCATCCTCCCCTAAGCCCAGCCGGGAGTGACAGTGAGATAGGAAAACATTCCTCCTGGATACAGGTCTTATGCTGGCATAATACAGTTCCTCGGCTGTCTACTCCATGACACAACGCCCTCTTCATCGACTTTCTCTGCAGATCCACTTACCCACGCCCTGATCACAACGATAAACCCGATGCGCGACCTTCGTGTAAATGCTTCGCTTTGGTCCCATTCACGCATCCTACGGTCTGTAAACATCTTTTGAAATACTGGTCTTGGTTCTGGGCTCCCAAGGAGGAAGCAATACACAAAGCACGTAAATTTTATTTTAGAACAATTACAAAACAGCGATGGCTGGAGCTGAAAACTTAGTACTTGGCACATCGGCAAAAGCTGGTGGACGAAATTAATGCTTATCAAGATGCCCAAGAAATATCCCAGGTCGAAGCATGGCAACAACAAGATCCATCGACCTCAGGGACGGGTACAGGTGCCCCTCGAACGGCTTCCAAGTCACCAAAGGATTCGGGTATTGTAGAACCGCCGCTACGGGCATTGATTGACACGTCAGTATCATATCCCCCCGATTGTCTCGTGCTCGTAACGCATGTCATAGCCCGCTCTAAATAGGCCCCAGCGGCTGTAACAGAGCCACCCCAGTTACTATGGCCTTGGGCGTACAAACATGGTGGCATTTATTGTATATAAGCTCCTACTCCTACTACAGGTTTCAATGACCTCTTGGCGGAGAATAATTACGCCAAACCAAAATGCTTTAAATGTCGGATGATCCGATGAATCAAGCTATCAGGTGCGGGCCTACAACCCGAAATAGTGTCTGAAATGAACAAAGACATTACAGAAACCACGAGCACTCGTTGCTGAATTTCTGCGAGCTGTGGCGAACGCGGAATATGCAAAAGCGCAACGATTACGTCTTTGTTCAAAAGCCCCCCCACGATTGATCTTATCTGATGATTTCAACCGATTTCAACTGCGCCCGATGAGCAAACGAGGTTGGGGTGGATCACGGAGAACTTGACACATCCACCGCAGTCTCCACCTTGTTGCTGAAATAGTCGACATTACGTGCAACCCGAAAAATAATCATCAGGGAGGCTATGGGCTGAATCACAGTTATAGCCTTCCACGGCTCTCGAAGTAGTCTGTTACTTACCTGTGAGTGCACCCAGAGCTGGAATGCAATGTTTCCCACAGGAGTCAGAGGGATGGCGATAATCGCAAAAACATCAACGGCAAGAATTAGGGCGGCCGACTCCACCAGAACGGTTAAGATGTTGAGATATGGAAGCGGATTGTGCTTTCCAAAGGCTTTAGACACCATCCGGCGATGCTGCAGGATGAGGGTAATGATGCTTAGGGCAATAAGAGTATTAAGAAATGCCGAAATGCCGAATTGAACGAGAATTAGAATATCGCCGGTCCCGCCACGTTTACTCGACCTGATGAAAACGATAGTTAGGGTTATCCCCGTGACTGCGAGAAATGTTCATGTCTCTCTCATGGTCTGGTTACTTCCAAGGCTTACCGATCATCCCTAGATAGGCCGATAGGGGGACGAGCCACAACGCAGACCGGGTCTTGCTTCCTAGGCTCTTGGTAATGGCATAACATCTCCAAACCTAAATGACAGTGGTGTGAGGTACAGTTGGCTACAAGGAGGTGACACCCACAAGAAGACCATCGGTCATTAGGTTGATTATGAGAAAGACTATGTCGATATACCCTATATATGGGTTCGGTGGTTGGAGATAATCCGAGCCGCAGGAAGCATCCAGCACGCCATTAATAGTCACCCTGATATCCATAACCTCCGCAATGGTCGCAGCAACGATCACGAGCACAACATATACCCTCAATACCTTATTTACACACGGGTTTCTACCCTCCTGTTTGCGGAGCAGATTGATACATGCGCATCCTAGTAGGACCAGAATGCCATATGCGACGCCACAAAAAATGCATCCCAATAGCCATGTAGTCTTTATCTGCTTGATGGTGTACGGGACTGTGGAGGAGCAGTAATCTTCCATGGGCAACAAGAGGTGAGGGACGAACGGAGATGAGATTCTGCAGAGGGGATATTTTATGGATACTGAAATATCTGGGCCTTGGGGGGTGAGAATATAGATCTGTCAGTCCGCTTGCCAACGCTTTATTTATAATGCCCGGGCAAGCCTCTTTGATGTTTGATGTGAAGACCCCACGCGGGCTGATGTCCGCGCAGTCGCATACCCTAACGACCACTACGTACATGTACTTTTACCAAGGGACCTCCGATTGAGATTCAAGATATCATTGGCCCTGGAGCCTCTGCTCGAGGTGCTCTGACCCAGCGACCCGAGTGAAGGACACGCCTATCCACAGTCGACGGTTGCAAACTTTCCCCAGATACCGCCACTCGGAGAGCCCGGGCGCTAGAAGTGTCAACAGAACACCGCACCCTGGAAAAACACCCACGTGCCGCATTCCGGTCCATCCATGGTGATCTCCAAAGTTGATGCATCCATGATATTCACTGCCGGCACTGCCCTGGTATCTACCGGTGGCCGCGAAGGGAAACAAAGTCAAGCACCAGCACTTTTCAGACAGACATTCGTATGGCAGGACCTTGGGCTTCAGACCCGGCGAGCTATCGGGTGACGATGAATTAACACTTACTTACCCCACTGTAGGCATCGCAAATCTGGACGGAGGAAGTGAAACACGCTTGGAGAGTGGACGTGCAGCCTGGGGCCTGAGCACAGAGTGCTTGAGCGCCCACATGCTAGGCACAATTCTGCTGTTGCCATTCGTTATGCTCTGATTTGCAGATGGTTTCTCCACTTGTGTATTGTTATGTTTCACTTCTTCTAACATGACGATCACTCAAATATGTAATAATACATTGAGTTCTCCAGTATACGCAGCGTGAGACTCAAACAGGATATTCATGAATAAACCCGAATGGAGGCGAAATCAAAGAAAGCATTGGAAAATGAACCTGGGTTGTTGTTGACAAAGTCTACAAGTGTCCACATTAGCTTTTACAACACCCGCGAACTAGACACAAAACCCGGAATTCAAAGCAACAAGACTTACCAACACAAGTGGATGGACAACCACTCTGTCCGTACACCGACCCAGCCCAATCTCCGCCTAGTGGTGTCGGGTAAGTCAATGCCTGCCCTAATATCTGAAACAGAGTGGACGCACAAAGGGTCAAGTTGATAATGATATTGTGGTTACTAAAATGTTGAGCCAGGTTACAGGATCGTGCTGGGGAAGAAAGCGACGGGAGTACCCTGTGAGAGGTATGCCCTCAGTCAATGCGTATATATTGCATGAAACCCAACTGCGCTCACCCAGTTGTCAGGGTTAACACTCCCAGCACCATTCCTGACTTCGGCAGGGACAGATCCGGAGTTGCGTGGCCAGAAAAAGACTTTGATGAAGCTGGAAGAGCGCTCTACAGCGTACCTAATCATATTCCCAGACTGATGAGTAATCTGGTGTGCGGACGCCATAGAAACATTGACGGTGCGCACCATCCTCCACCGTTGCTATTGAATGATGGGCCGTAGCTGTTGGTAGTCGGGAACCTCACTCCACAACCAGTATTGCCGTTGACCTGAGTGTTGCAGTCAAGCTGCCCAGAGGTACTGTAATGGCATATTACTCGTATATAATCCGAATGTTAATGATCAACCAGCGACGCACCCCTGTTTGGGACCTTGAAGCAGGCATAGTGCATCCTTGTTACATTGTTAATCCTTCTGTAGTATCCCGTATGGCATTTGGTAACTAACCTGCGTTCGTGTGGAGTGTGGCAGCATTGGGAGCTTGGTCGTTTACACCTTCGACGATGTCGATTTCTCCCTACGTGGGATCACTGAGAATGCAGTCAACAAGGTACCGAGGAAGGCAGCTCACGCCATTAGGCCACTGAGATTCATTCGTTTCCCAGACTGCCGGCCATGTTCTGGTCACGAGGTCAGCTCAATTCCTGCAATGTGAAAAATAAAATAGGCGGGTAACGTACGCGCATCCTTGAGGCATGTGGCGAATATCGAAGCTGAAGAACAGATGTGTGATCAGCCCTATGGCTGACGACTAACTGGGGGTTGTCGTACTCACACAGCAACATGTGTAGTGTATGTCTTCCGTGACCTGATCCTTACAGAATTCCTGCCGGCACCGCTGGCACTTAACTTATTTTTAAAATCGGCACGAAGAACGAAGGTGTTTCCGCTGGCGAAGGTCAGGTTTTGGGACTGTGCGGTGGCCTGGTTAACATAGTTTCTGTTTCGACCCATGGTGTGATAGTCAGGTAAATGATTGTCACAATGAATAAGAAGAGTATATCATACACCCGTCCGTGAGTGGGATCCGCGATAGCTTGGAATTCAAAGAAACTGAAGAACGTGGAGCCGATAACGGTATCTGATAGGGGGTATGTAGCTGCAAACGCCGATGTAAAAAGGGCGGGTAGTAGTAAAACCAGAGAAGGTCGCATGGTGTTCGATGTATGAGAATTTGCGAAAGAGGGCGAACAGGTCCAAAGGGGCGAGGGTAGACAAGGGACGACGAGAGAGGTTTATATGTGATGATGGTCGCATTCTTTCTAAGGTAAGAATCAGGAGTATTTCGAGTCCAGACTATGAACCGCTGGATATTGGTACGGATCGTATTTCCGGAGAGTTATCAGGCTTCCTTTCTCTTGCACTTCGTAAATAGATCTAATTCGGCTGAATTACGGGGTTTATGTTGGAACTACGTATTCCTCAGAAAGCGATGGACAGTGTGTGTAAACTTGACCCCTCAACATGATTTCGTTCTCACAAGGGGTCAGGACCCATCTAGGGTATGCGTGCAGAGAGTAAAGCTTCCCCGAGAGTTATGTATCAAGCATGTATATGGAAGTGAGTGCAGTGCTATATTCGAACAACTGCCGCTGCGAGGATACAGTTGTACGTGATCAACCATAATTCAAGCACTTGATCTGAATATCTCCGAATAGTCCGAGATGCGCTGCGGTAGGCATGCGCTATGTGGTTCATGTGCTCGTGCATATGAGCTCACGAGTTACCTTCGAGTCAGCCAGCATGATTGAAGAAGGGAGTCGGACGAGCAGGCGATTGCTATGTTTGATATGCTGCCACGTGGTCCACGGAGTCTCATGAGGGGGAACCTGACCACCGTTCTGTCTTTAGTTGGCTTCAGTGCTTAGCAACTACTGCCCATTTACTGCGTTGTCGAGATGCTGGTCAATAGGCTGGTACATTTCCTAACCGCATGCTGACCATACCCCGTGATTCAGCCTCCCGAAAAAGATGGGAATAAAACTTGGCGGGGTAAATACAAGTCAAATGCTCACACGGGCGACACTCACCCAGGTTCCTTTTCTGTTAGTGGGCGGTCCTGATTTCTGTTCCGCACGGATAGTCTTCTACGATTTTCGGCATAGGTGCCGATGCTGTACGAGGACCATGATGTCGCTCCTTCTTTTGCGGTCCTATCATCCGCAAATCCAACAGTTGAGCGGCGATTTGTTAAAACGAAAGCATGATCAGGATGATCCCCCACGCGGAGCCTTTAACGGGAACTTCTCGGCATCTTTCCACCTCCTGAAGTCGACGACCAGGTGGTCTGCGAGAACTACTACATGTCGAACGAGTTGTGGTGGCTCATGTTTCACAATATGCTCGCTTGCTTCTAGTATTGTGTCCTGTTGTGAATCTATTGAACTGATGGCGGCAGGGCAGGCGTTTATATAAGCGCTGGAAACTTTGAAGCGCTTATCAAGGGTCCATTCAATGATGCAAATTCTCAGGGTTCAAAAATCCAACAGGGGCACTAGCCGGAGGGACAATACCCCTCCCCTTGCACCTCGTGAGCTTTGGCCTAATAATCCCAAACCCTACCGCCTTTGTATCACCACCGAATATCAGGCATTAGCTCAAATCATCTTGTGAGGCATTTTCTTTGCGCTAGTTACCTGCAATTGAAGTTGGTTGAATGTATTCCTTCCTATTGTGCGTCGACTGCTGCTGGAGACGAACAGGAGCTGAGAATTCAAACTAGATCGAGTTTCCTTATCCTTCCGCACCTAATACCTTTCGCAGCCGCTCTGCGACTTCGAGAAGGTCTCCTTCTGGCATGATGGGAGACACTACGCGGCCGACACCGAAAGACATCCTCTTCGTGAACTTCGCCCGTGAGGACGGTGACCCAAATCGAGTGGATTTGCTGTTGTATAACGTAGCACTGGGGAACGATACGCTGAGTTTGGGGAATTTGGACCCTATGCGCGACTGCGAAAGTTGGGTTTGAGATACCATGGGTCTCACCTGGGTAAGTCACCACTGATGTTTCTAGGCCAATGGTGTTTGCCAACAGCTGAACAACCTTGGTCGGGCAGTAATTTTCGGGTAGCGCGCTGTGACCTCCACGTAAGTTTTTTCCTTGAGCTTAGAGCGGACACGTTAATCAGGACTCACGAAGTTTGCACATGCAGCAACCAACAGTTTATAAACGAGTCGTCCATCTTTCAAATATATGGCATCGGCGCGAACCTTCAAGCTCCATACCTCTGCCTTTGTCAACTGCGTGAGTCACTTTACTGTCGTTCCGGCTCGAACCTAGATTGAAACCCTCTCCCTTTCTTGCAGAACAACACCAACATCAACCAAGCCCTCCACCGCCGCAGCCAATAACCGGACAGGTCGCACAGGGATCATTATCGGCGCAACGCTTGGGGGAATAGTATTCGTACTGTCCGGCCTAATGCTTATATTCCTCTTGCAACGCAAAAGATGGCCGAGACAAGAGATGGCACAAGCGTCGCTTTCCAAAACTCATCTTGTTCCCGACCACATAGAGAGACCGTCTAGCCCCTCTAGCCCGGCTCCGAATTCTAGAATGTCATCAAGATCTGCACAAGCAGCTGCGACTCGAGCCGAGGTGCTCAGAAGGGAGAGAGAAAGACTGGATAAGGAGATAACCGAGCTTAAGGGTACAACTCGTATTTTGACCACAGCATAGGGCCCGGCGAGGGTGGGTAGGAGATACGAATGGGTTGGGGTGAGGCATGGGAGGTTGTCAAAGAGCGGACCGGATGGCTTGAGATGGGGGGGGGTATAAATGTACATACTTGGGGGTATGAGATGTATAGGTATGAGGTGCCACGAGCGACAATGTTTTTTTTTCTTGACCCGACGCGCACAAATGTTCGTCTGTGGAGAGAAAGAGGCAGACTCTCTGTCACAGCGGGGGTCGGAGGGGGTTCTGGGGCACCTGTACATCCCTTTCCCTCTTCCCCCTCCCTCTTCAAACTTTGACCTTCCTTGTCCTAACCCTCCCTCTTTCTAGTCTTCCTTCCAATTCCCCCCTTATCACTGTCTGACTCCGATCCTGTCTCCACCTCCGAATACTATCTCGAGTCCCGCTCATTCTCTGGATGTCCCCTTTAGTGAGGTCGCCCGCCGACGGCGTCCTTTCACATTCTTTGGGTTACCCAATAATCTGCCACACCCACAGCTATATCCCATGCAAGTGACACCCTCGACATCATTCCGCACTAATTCGGATCCTAAAACAAGAAGCAGTTCTGCGCAGGTTTCATCAGTGATCCCACCTCCGGTGATTCTTTGGATCGACACCCAGATGCAGTAGCCTAGAATGATGAGAGTGGAGGGCATCTTTCAGGCAAAAGCACTCTGGTGATGAACTTCCCCTCTGGCTCCGATGGCATCATCCCCAAGCAACTAGCCTGGGCTTCGTGCAAGGGAAGTCCGGGGCGCTGGTCAATAAGGTGGGAGCTGCAGCGAAATCCTGGCTGCTTGAAGACGACCTGTCGTGCTCGTAGGAGTCGTACAGCTTAAAGAGAGTAATATTACCCATGCACCGTCCTGTCTATTCGTTTGGCAATCATTTTACGTACAAGAGTACATTTCGAATCACTTGATTTATCCAACAAACCACTCGTTGTTCTGATTCTTTGTCTTAGGAAATGCTCCTGGAAAACAAGCCAGAACTGCATTTTGTGACGAACGATCGATGCATCGTTGACGTGCCGACGACACAGCATGCCAAATTTACTCCACCTACTACATGGGTAAGAATGCATTTAAGTGTACAAGCAACATTTATCTTGATTCAATCCCATCTCATAATTCTTGTTCGACCAGCGGGCACTACAATTCTGACACGCTATGGCTGCGCTTGACTCCACCCATGGCATGTTGTTCATTGCCCTCGTTCTTGGAACATGGTAAGAGGCATTGGACACCATGCACAAAGGCCGATCATGGCAACTTGACTCTTATTACGACCCGATAGCCTATACGGAGTGAATGTGAGCCGATGTCCGATCCTCCTTCCACTGATTTGCTTCACAATGTGCGTGTGCAGCTCGTGCAAATGTATAACTATTACAGAAGATTCCCTCATGATCGGATAGTTCCGAAGATAACCGTGAGTTCAATGGCTCTTGTTGTGCTTCATATACCTGAGATATGATTCGTGAACCGTACCTAGGTTGTCCTGGCCATGTACGCCCGAGTGATCGGCGAGCGTGATGCATCTTAATCAAATTGCTCTTAGGCTTTTGGATACTATTGGCACTGTGTGCACTGCTCAAGGGGTATACTGGTATCTTGTGACGCACTATGGTGATCCCTCAGCATTGGAAATCATTGATATGTGCGTCCGTTCAAATGGGTACTTACAACTTGCTAATGGTGTGCCCCGGCTTCAAGAGGACTTGACGTACGTACCAACATATACTTGACCATAGAATGTCCCACGGATGATCATGTGAAAACAGCTCCAGAGCTTGTGCCAGGTGAGACGCAGGAGTTTATTTTCCAACTTTAATTTGCTGATCATTATGGTTACTGGTATCGTAGGTCTTGGTGACCTTCATCGTGCAATGGTGGGAATTCTTGCAGCGCAGAATATACTTGTGGCTGACAACATTGTCCTGTAGCTTCTTCGGTTATGCCGTTTGGAGTGGTGCGCACAAGTCCTCATTTAGACAAACATTCCTAAAATAATTTCAATGCGTCGTCAGTCTCGAACAAAAGTTTAATGGTTACTGGATTCATCGTAAGTAGAGTTACTTCAGGCAAACGAGTTTGTAAACCGATTCTATCTCAGTGCATCCTTGCAATCACTACCTTGGGTACGTGGGGCGTTCGTCCCGAAACCGGCTCTGCAGTGGCTTTGGCTGATCACGGTGGTTCCCAGTTCTGGGACTCGGTATGTATTTTTATAGCCGGTGTAGCTTCCGGTAGCATTGAAACACCATAAAAGTGATGACGCAGAGTATTTTCATTGATATTTATTTTGCTGCACTGGAAGTTTCCTAGGCGACAGGTGAATCACAATCCAAACCAACGTGTACCTGCTGGTCGCCTCACCGATGCCTGTCTTAGATTCTAGTCGGGCTTAAATTTGGTTTCGCTGCGCTCTGTGATGTTTCAATCACAGTTTCTCCTCTGCTATTATTTCCGCTTCTACAAGGGAGGCTTCAAGGAGTAGGCGTCCTTTTAGTTCTTCCACCCATTTGTTTGGTCCCATTGATTCTTGCTGCACAGGACCGACACCCTTCTGGATAAACTAGTGATTTACACCATCAATCGTGGAATTGCGACAGCGTAAGCACCCGGTTCTCCTTCACCTGTTATTCTTGGGATGACTCAATGAATATTTGCGCAGCACCATCCAAATACTCATTATGACTGTCGTGTGTGCATACATCATCATCGGGCGATTTTCCTCTCATTCATAAGTTTTCAGTACATTGCCATGCCGCGAAACCTTGTATGGGCTCCCTTCCATGCGGTTATAAGCAAAAGTGTGTCGGTCACCCGCAAACACTCTCTCTTTTGAAGATGGGGGTTGATAGGTTCTCTCATATCCAGTTCACATCACCACGCTATTGGCGACGTGAGTCGGTTACAAACTTCCATATGCGAAAAACACCCTCCTCAACGTAGCAAACACCCAGGCTAAATCGCCGTGATTCACATAAGGATAATATCATGCAGGTACATTCCGTACAGCTCGAGTCAGGCATTGTAGGTATATCGATATGTACCGACCAATCTATGCGAGTTGACACCTTTGCGGTGAGCACTCTCGGTGGCATCAAATCCTTTGATGACTCTGATGAATAGCAGATGCGTGGGATCGCTGAGGCGTCTACCAGAGACACTGTCGGAGAGGATATCTTGGAGGTTTCATCACAGTGAATAAAGCATTGAGTAGGAATTAATTCAAAGTGATAGCTGCATACATTTTTCTGTATGGCATCTGCATAGTACACCTGGCAATCCGGTTCATAATTTATTTTCCACACGTTCATTGAGGTCCGTTCAATATATTGGAACCTGGAGTTGGAAAAACTTCACATAGCCACCCGAGTCGCCCTGGTGGTCTTCATCGGGTTTTATCAACAGGGATGCGCTAAGCGACCCGTGCCACCACCATGTTGTGGGGGTGGCGATCCGTCGGCATTGACAATTATTCTTTCCGCATCAAACACCAAATGGTTATCAGAAGTAGAAACATTTGGGAAGGGAGCAGGGAAAGAAGCATTCGTTGCCTGGGAAAGCCTCGAGGACACGCCACGTGACAATTCGAGGTGGAAAGAGACCTTGGGAACAAAGGTAATTACGTCGTTCTGATGCTCAGCTCTGTGTTGCGTACCAGTTGGCGGCGCACCTTCATAAGCAATGTACGCTCCTATGCCTCTCTGAGTCCTCCTCAGCCCGAGAAAATTCGCAATATTGCGATTATAGCACATGGTACGCACCAGTTTTTTTTAACCAGACTTCATATCAAGACTCAAGTATCCTCCTAGTCGATCATGGAAAAACCACACTCGTTGACCAACTTCTCCGTCAATCCGGAACCATCAAACAACTCTCTCAGACAGAACAAATCCTGCATACTCCTAATGCAGCAACGGCCGTCGCCGACGCGGGTATTGAAGATGGCTTCATCACGCGTGTAATGGATTCAAATGACCTCGAGCGCGAACGTGGCATCACCATCCTCTCAAAATGCACGAGTATCAACTACAACGGAAACATTATCAATATTGTGGACACGCCTGGACACGCAGACTTTGGCGGGGAGGTCGAGCGGATTATGAGTATGGTGGATGGGGTTGCGCTCGTGGTGGACGCTACGGAGGGTCCAATGACTCAAACTCGGTTCGTCTTGAGCAAGGCTCTAAGTCGGGGTCTCAGGTATGTTGTTATCCGCAGCGCGGGTCAACTCATTAACGATTTGCATGGCACAGACCCTTGGTTGTCATCAACAAGGTGGACAGACCTACCTCACGGATTCCACAGGTGGAAAGCGACTTGTTCGATCTCTTTGCTACCCTTGGCGCAACAGACGAACAAGCAGAATATCCGCTATTGTACGCCTCAGCGAAACAAGGCTGGGCATCCGATGCTATCCCACAAACACCACCTCCAAACCCCGACATGGAATCGCTCTTCGGCCTCATCCTCTCACACGTCCCACCTCCAACTCATCTCTCACCCTCTGGTCCATTTTCCATGCTCACCATCCAAATCGAAAACGATCCTTATCTAGGAGCTCTTTACCTCGGTCGTGTGCATAGTGGTTCCCTCAGCCTGGGCGACACACTTTTTGCGATCGACTCTGAGGGCAACAAAGTTGGCGAAGGCAAGGTGAAACGGATCTTGGGAAGGAGAGGGTTGGAGAGGGAGGAAAAGGATGTGGTTGGTGCTGGAGAGATCGTGAGCATAGCAGGTATCAAAGGCGGTGGTGTCAATGTGACTCTGGTACACCCCGATGGCTGGGGTGAACAGGGCCCGCAACCTCTTCCTGTGCGTTATCGTTAGCCATAATTGTTTTTTTTGTTCAGTCGGCTCATGCCTATCAACAGACAACGCCCATTGATCCTCCCACCATCTCCATGTACATTTATCCCAACGACTCACCTCTAGCAGGAAAAGACGGGAACAAACTCACATCCCAGCTCATCCGCGAACGTATCCTAAAAGAAGCCCAAACCAATGTCGCACTCAAAGTCCTCCCAGGTCCCACAGCCGAGTCCATTGAAGTCAGAGGGCGCGGAGTCCTCCACCTCGGAGTCCTACTCGAAACCCTCCGTCGCGAAGGTTTCGAACTGAGCGTTGGATCTCCCAAAGCCGTCATGATCCCGAATCCCGACGCATCTGACAAAAAGGGCAATGCGGGCATGCTTGAACCCATTGAGGAGTGTACTATCATCGTCAAGGAAGAGTATGCGGGTACTGTTGTTCAGAAGTTGACGATGCGCAAGGCCTCGATGATTTCTTATGATTCGGGTTCGCATGGTGGTGAGGGTGAGGGTTGGGTGAGGATTATCATGGATGTTCCCTCGCGTGGGTTGATTGGGTATCTCGCTGGGGAGTTCAAGAATGATGTGCATGGGCAGGGGACGTTGAACCATATCTTCAAAGGTTATGAACCTTGGAAGGGAGAGGTGGATACGGGGAGGAGAGGGAGCTTGATATCCATGATAGATGGCGTGAGTTCTGCTTACGCTATGGCCCCCTTGCAAGCGCGTGGGACGATGTTCATTTCACCCCGGCACACAAGGTTAGTGGGACCCTAGATTCCTCTTGACAATTCAGTTCTTCATCTCATGTTCCGCCGGGAATTTTTTTTGCAGTATACCCTGGCATGGTGATTGGAGAAGCTGGCAAGGTTCAAGATCTATACCTCAATCCCTGTCTCAAAAAACAGCTCACGAATATCCGCGCCGCTGGGGCGGATGAAAAAATTGTCCTGGGTTCTCCTAGGATTATGACTCTAGAAGAGGCTCTAAGCTATATGGGTGATGACGAGATGGTCGAAATTACGCCTAAGAGTATTCGGCTGAGGAAGGTGATTCTGGATCCTACGAAGAGGATGCGAGGAGGAAAGGGACGGGGAGCGTAGTAGAGCTATTCTTATCACCTATATTTAGATCGCCTAGACTTATCTTGATAGACTTAGCGTACAATAATTAATCCTTCATTGTCCTCCCAGACCGCCGCCACCCGTTCGGATGCTTAGGGGGACCGCGACGGATTTTAATATTGTGTTGCACTAAACGCCGAACTGGTTCGTCTGAGGAAAATACGACAGCGTCTTGCACGCGGCCGGACATGGAAGCCACTGGAATGTCGTGCGTTTGACACCTGAGACATAACTTCTGAGGGTCGCAAGCTCTGAGTTTGGCCATCTCGGAGCCGAAGACGCAGGGGATAAAAAAAAAACCAATAACCATATTGTTGTATAGCCCATGTATACTACTTGGGAGGCGAAATAGCTGAGAGATGAACATATTGAGCTCCTTTCTTGTGGTAAAGCGATGCAGGCGGGGCTCTCGACTCAAAAGGGAACGTGAGTCCACGGACACTCGAAGGGTCGAGGGTACGCCTCCGCTTCCGGGCCCTGTCAGGGAACCCGGTTTTCACGTGGCAATGATGAAATATTTCCAACGCGCGGGACAGGTCAAAGGGGCCGTGTAAAAGCCCTGTCATATTGGACTCTAGACGCTTTCTGCGTATGGGATTCATTTTGCAACATGTCCGTGGTGTGGCCGAATTGGACACTATTAAATACAGTAGAGACAGGACTAATTCATGGAAGCCAAAGACGAAAAAATCGATCAATTGTCACTGCAGTTTGGAAACTGGTGTTAGACCGCAGTTGGTTACAGTTCCAGCGAACGAATGCTGTTGAGACAGTGTCAATCCTGGGATGGGGTGGTGCGCTCTAAGTGGTATAGCGGAAGAACTGGATGCAGAGCCATCACGTTAATTAATTTCGAGCCTAGAACTGAATGGAAAAGAAAAAAACTTACGGAAGCATTGTCGCCCTTCTCGCGCTCAAGATACTTCACCTCATCGGTGTAAGCATCAAGGGTCAAGCCCTGAGCCGTCATAGCAGCATCGCGCCTCGCGTTCTCCCGGACGAGCCAGAAGTGCATAAAGATGCAAAGAACCGTGCTCATGGTGATAGTGCCGATGAGAAGACCATGGCCAGAGAAATAACGGGGGGCGTCACCAGCGCGGAAACTGAAGCCGGAAAGAATACCACCGAGGTTACCAAAGCCTATGGTAAAAAACATGAGGAGACTTATTGGAGGATTTACTACCCTGACTTACCAACATGCATAGCAATACCTACGGCACGCTTGGTAGCACCGCCAATGTTATTGCCGTTCCATGCAACACCTTGAGAAACGTTGGGGTAGATACTAGGCAGGGATAAAAATTAGAATAATTTGATCACCAATCTTGGTGTGAAGGACCTACCCGGAGACAGCGAGGAAAGTACCGATGTACTGGACGACAGGCCGGTGCGTCGAAATCAACATCACAAAGCCAAGGATCGCAATGATATTGAAGCTGATCATGTAAATCCCACGCTTTCCCGACCTGTCGGCAGCATGGCCACCAGCGATAGTGGCAATGCAACCAACGACATAGGGAGGGACACTCATGAGCTGTGATTCGTCGTTGCTATATCCCATGCCACGGACAATGGTTGGCAAAAAGAGAGAGATGGAGTAAAGAGGTGTGTAGATTCCTGAGGAAATATGAATATCATGTAATGGAACAAGAATGATTCAAAAACACGAACCGAAGGTGATCACCATATGCACCCAGATCTTCCAGTCCTTGATCGCATCCCAGACGTATTTCGTGGAAAACTCATCAGCTAGACAGCTCCTATCCTGCTTCAGGCGTTCCTTGACCTCAGTCTTCTCTTCCTCAGTCAAGAAGCGAGCCCTACGAGGAAAGAACATAAGCCAGAAATCCAAATTACAAAGACAAGTTACCTACGTATCAGGACTATCGGTGACGGCCCATTTAGCGAAGAGCGCAACCACAACCGTGGCCACACCTTCGATGATGAAAATCCAAGACCAACCGGGCCTTCCACCTGCACCATCCAATTCAGAGATCCCACGCGCGAGGAGACCGCCAAAAGCACCAGCTAGGGTAGCAGCCGAGAAGAAAATAGCCATGCGGAGGCCACACTCATGTCGCCTGTACCAGAGAGTAATATACCAGGTGACACCAGGGAAAAGACCACCCTCAGCAACACCGAGTGCCATTCTGGCAAACAGGAGACCGATGAAGCTGCGGATGAAGCCCATCAAAATCATACCTGAAAGTCAACAGTGTCCTAAGCTAATGAATCCAAACACGACAACGCAAAACATACATGTTCCCCAGGTAGTCATCATGATGCAAAGCCACAGTGAAGGACTTGTGCGCTTCATCATGATGTTGCTCGGAATTTCTGCGGCAACATAAAATGGAAAGAAAACGGAGAGGGCGATCTGTGTACCAAGAGTGATCAACAACATAAGTCACAGCGAACGAGACAATGTGGAATACTGACATTAAAATCCAAGCCTTTCAATCCCAAATCCTTTTCCAAGCCTGCCAAGCGAGCGTTTCCAACGTTCGAACGGTCTAAGAAAGAGAGTCTGTAACGAGCGAAAAACGTCAACAAGAGCCATCTCCGAACACAACTCGAGCTCACAGGTATAGTAAAGCAAGGAAAGGGATGAGATGTAAGTCAAGCTTCCTCAGCAACTGCGCGGTCCTGCCCTTGTCGAAAGTAGTACTGGAGGCCTCAAGGGAACTTAAGGAACGCGTGTTCCGGATGTGCTCTACCTGAGCCTTCTCGGTGAGTGATTGAGAGTCAGCGACCGGTTTCTCTGACATGGCGCCAAATAGTGCCAGAGAGTACTGGAGGGAAGCAGGAAGACCCTAACCCCTGAACTGTCCAAAATTGATCGAGCTTTATGCTGCGACAGTAGCTAAAAAGCCGCCAGGGCTGAGATATCTTTGAATGCGCGGAGAGGGCCGGTTCCATTCCTTGACGGACACAGCTCGGTAAGGGTTTTGGCGCTTAAGTATATTGTGTTAGTTCAAGAACCGAACCAAGGGAATCTGACGCCCGGTTCCGTCACCTCTGCTAAGTTGGGCCCGATGAACGAACGTGAAACTCGTGTTGACCCCGATTCAAAGTATGGCGTCACAACCACAATCGAAGGTGTAGTTCATATTCGCTTTCTGAGGGCAAATTGTGTGCGAAGTGAGCCCTAGAAGAGCGAGTGGTTGATCATCTTCGGCGATTCTTGGCTCTATGTACATATGACAGACGGTATGGTTACTTCATGCTAGCGTTCCGGTCGGACCCATTTGATTTCGGGACCAGCTGGCTGGAGCCTCAGACGAAGAGACTATGTCTTTACAACCCTCGTTGCGGGCCGACCACTCAACGAAGGGGATAGCGGCGTAGCTCCTCCTAGAGGCGATGACACTGCATTAAACTGAAGAGGGTCAGACTCTCCTACAAGGCGATCGCGTCGGTGCGGAAATGGCTACGCGAAGCAAGCCGAAACAAGCCGAAACCGAAGCGAAAACAAACGAAACACAATGAAACAAGGCGCGAGCGTGATCGGCGAAACGATCACTGGGCTTCAAAAACCTCGGGAACGCGTTATAAGGGTTGGAGAAGTAGAGGACGAGATAAGGAGATGAATTCCGGGTCTATTGTTGACTGGAGAACTCGTCTCCGAGGTTCCTACTTTATATGCACGAAAACTATGAGTAATTAAATTTTTCCTGCACCGAAATGGCGAGGAAAATGTCGGGTACTAAAGCTAGGTCATATCTGGGATGTAGGGAACGTGAAACAGGAGAATCGCGAAGTTTTTCTCGGCTACGCTATCCAAAGATTAGGGAACAGGAAACGATAGGATAAAAGAGGTGATATGCGAAGCACAGAGAAAACTAAAAGAGGGAGGAAATTTTACTCTACGATCGAGCTCGTGAAACGGAATGGAGGAATGAATAAGAAAATTTGTCTACCCTTGAACATATGCAGCTATCGACGGGACGGATACGCCGACGAATAACAGTGTAAAGTGTACTCTGCATCGATTTTTCGTCACAAAATGCAGTTCTGTTTTGTCTTCTGGGGCACTTCCTGGGGCAGGGAGTCGGAGCAGCAAGAAGTTTGTTGGATAAAGCAAGTGATTCGAAATCCATTTTTGTACGTGTAAATGATTCTCCAGGTGAGTAGACAGGGCGGTGGGTGGGTGGCATTTCTTTCCTTAAGCTGTATGATTCCTACTAGCGCAACGGGTTGCCTTCAAACAGTCAAGTTTGGCTGTCGGAAGATTGAGGCTGGAATTACCATTGTAAAGTAACTGGATTGATGCTGTAGCTCCCACCTTATTGACCAGCGCCCCGGACTTCTCTTACACGAAGCCGTTGCCCGGGGATGATGCTATTGGAGCCGGAGGGAAATTGATCACCAGAGTGCCTTTGCCGAAATATGTCTTCCACCTTCATCATGAATTATCTCTAGGCTAACGCATCTGGGTATCGATCCACAGAATCACCGGAGATGGGATCACTGGTGAAACCTGCGCAGAACTGCTTCTTGATAGGATCCGAATTGTGCGGGATGATGTCGAGGATGTCATTTGCATGGCGTATGGCAGTGGGTGTGGCAGATTATTCAGTGACCCATGAAGCGGTGAGAGTGCAGACAACACCCTCACTCGCAGCAGAGCGGATGCTCAGTTCCAACTTGCTTGTTGGATCTCTGCTCTGAGTTGCACTTGCTTGTCTTACGCACCAGCCTTTGTTGAATATCCTGCCACCCCCCTTCCCCCCTTCAGTCTGCTGCGGTGCCACGAAGGTAATTTCCAGCTCTCAACGCTTATATATTTTGGTCGTACTGACAAACCCAGGAGTGGCAGACGTGGCAGACGCAGGTGGTGCATGGACTCGTTAATGGTATTGGGCTTGGACCATGGGTCCATAGTGAAGGTCAGAGTGTTTGATTTATTCGTAATAATGCAGAAAACACTAGCCCGCTAATCTGTGGGCATTAAAACACAGGTTGATGTCCCAACCCATGTAAATAACCAAATACACGTGTCTTTGCGTTCATGTCGTTCACAGGGCTTGAGCCTGGCTCAAAAGGCGATATGCACAGTAAGTACGGAAAGTGACTCACCCGCTTCACGGCCAGATGGTGTAGTATGCGGTGTTGACAAGGAGTTGGATTGAGGCGGAAATAGTGGCTGTCGGATCCCTCCATGACAGGTATGCGGGTGAACTGGTTTAGTATAACCGTGATTCAAAATACCCTACTGGCCAGCAACGCAGAACCAGATGGATCGTAAAACAAGATTTTGATGACGGTTGTAGAGGGATTGGTCCAACCCAGCAATTAAAGAAACCATTTGAATGGTCTCGGAATATGTGGTCAATGATTGCTCCATATCTCCTGCTGCTCGATAGATGAGAGCAACTAATTGAGCAGAATTGAGTTGGGTGGGTGGAACCCTGTGATGGCACTAGCTGCATGGCAAAAGCAGTAAAGGGCTTTACTCATGTCTTCCTCGTTCCCAGTATGTGAGCATTGAGATATAAAAGGATTTCCTAGCTCACTAAGCCAGACCGGCGGATGCGAATGGCTGGGTGGAGCTAAGGGAACAGCTTTCTGCATTGCAGATACTGCTTCTTGTATGTCCGAAATTTCGCCCACATGTTCGAATCGAGTTCTGAATGAGCGACCCAGGTTGTTCAGAAAACCAGGGAGGAGTGAATGATCAGGGGGAGTGAATGATCAGGAGGAGTGAGCTCGACTGCTCTCCGCAGCGCAGATATAGCTTCCTAGAGATCCTTAAGGTCTCCAGCACATTTAAATTAAGCCTGGAATAATATCCCAAGATTGTTCAGGTGGACAGGCATGTTGGGATGGTCGGATGGAGTAAGCTCGATCGCATTCTGTGTCATGGATGTGGCCCCCCTGAGATTGATGAGATCACCTACTCATTCGAAACGAGTTTGAAGTGAAATTGAAAGATTGTTGAGCATATCAGGCAGGAGTGCGTGGTTGGGAGGAGTGAGCTCTACAGACTTCTGTTGTGCAGACACCACTTCATGGATATCGGCAAGGTCACCTGTACTGTGGAACCAAATTCTGAATGAATATATAAGATTGCTTAGCCAGGTTCCAATGCTCAGGGGGTGTGAGCTGGATCACTTTCTCCAGTGCAGACACTGCCTCGTGAATACCCCCAAGGTTGCCTGCACATTCAAACCGAATATGAAGCAACATTGCAAGATGCCAAGCCGGGGAAGTAGGGACATAGGTTTGATTACTCTCTCCAAAGCAGATACTGCCTGATCAAGGTCTGCAAGGTCACCTGTGAATTTGAACCTAGCCCTGAATGCAATTCCAAGATTATTTAACCAGTTGGGTATGTCTATATGACCAGGAGGAGTGAGCTCAAGTGCACTTTTGGACGTAGATATTGCCTCCTGGATATCCATATGATTGCCATTATGCTCAAACCCATTTACAGGTGAATTGCCAAGACTGTTGAGCCAAGAAGGCAAATCTGGATGGTCAGGAGGGGTGAGTCTGACTGCTCATACCACTAACGTGACCCATGTGTGGGCCTCACGTGATACGCCTCGCGACTAACGCGTCAATTAGGATAGCAGAGTGACCCAAGGCTACGTATTATTACTACAATCCCTCAACTTCCCTTCCCACACCCACTGGCTGTACTCATAGACATTACGTGATGGCACACATACCCCTGACGCCACAGAAAACCAGAGAGAATGTACCAAAGGATGTTTATTCCAACAGGTGAGTGCATATATGCGGTCAAGGCTCACCACTGAGCCAAGCACAGGACCATTGAGAATCCCACCAGTACCCTTGCTGGCACCACTGGCTCCCCCCATGCTAGCCCTAGCACGGCCACCAATCCACCTGCTGGGACCAGTGATGCACCCACCACAACTATTGATCCCCCACCCACCACCACCGGCCCCTCCATCCTGGAGGCCGCTCCGAACCGTTCAGCTAGAAATTTTCATATGGTTGGCAGGGACCGTGGAGCTCAGAAGTGATGATGATCAAGCCCAGGATGGGTGCCTACACCGTCCCAGAACACTCTGGGATCATATTGCCTGCATGGCCATGGTTGGAATCATTATCATGGCCATTTTAACAGTCATAAAGTTTATACTCAACATTGCTGGTGTACTCAAAGTGCAGTAAGGGTCTTTTCAATCCCAGCGGTGCGTGTTAAAGATATGTATATGTATGGAGAGAATCTGAAATAGGATAATGCCCAGACCTGATGGACAGTACTGTACAATTTGTAAGTATGGATACTCCTACAGCATATATATTCATCGAAAACTTCCATCCCAGGGTCAAGGACACAGAAGATGAGAGAAAGACCAAACAACCATACCTCAGCAAACCAGGCATAGCTCATGAGTACTGCCTGGAAGGTGAAATAGCTGAGAGATGAATATGTTGAGCTCCTTGCTTGTAGTAAAGCAATGCAGCGTAGGTCTCAACCTGAAATAATAATATGAATCAACGGAAATTTGAAGGGTCAAGGGGTATGCTTCTGCTTCCGGGCCTTGTCAGGAAACCCTCAAGCAGTGATGGAGAACATGACAATAACACAGAAGCGATCCTCTTCAAGCCTTTTTCTGTGAGTCTGGAGATGACAATGATTTTCTAGGGCAACACTCAGCAGAGTTAATTTTGAGGATAGTCCGGAATTACAGGTTTTTTTCGAGACTAAATTGGGAGTTGGGCACCAGGCATATTCCGATGCTCCCTGCAGTCCGAAATAATCTATTAGAGAACACGATTAGATGGGAAGCAGGGCCACTCAAGTTGACAGGGAGATGTACACAATAAATGTTTGCACCACGACGTATATGTTCTTCTCTCCACTAGTCATGACGATGGCATACTATTTCCCATCCGTCTGGTCTATAACATGGTAACCTGAATGCAGCTCAAATGCGGTCGACTACATGGCTTGGTGCGGACATGGCTGATGGGAGGTTAGGGCACACATATCCGTCTGTCGTAAGAATAGCATCAGGATTGTTTCAGTGACTCCTGTGTGGAATGACGAGCATGGGGAACCAAGACGTATCCACTCGTTAGGAGTTAAATCCTTTTCCTGTCTTTGTCGTATATTAATATGCCAAAGGGAGAACTTGTCTGCCTTGTAAATTTTGTTAGGGCTAATATACACGGCGGGACGACCATTCATCAGAGGCTATGTACAAAAGTGCAGGGAGTGGATGGTGAATAAGGAAAAATAATACCACCAGAACTTCGGCTGCGAATGAGCTCGAGTGCTCTTTCGAACGTAGAGATTGCCTCCTGGATATCCTTATGATCGCCATTACGCTCGAACCGGTTTACGGGTGAATTACCAACACTGTTGAGCCAAGAAGGCAAATCTAGATGGTCAGGGGGGGTGAGTCTGACCGCTCTCTGTTGTGCAGATATTGCCTCCTGAAGATCCGCAAGATCGCCGGTATATTCGAATCGAAGTTCTAACAAAATACCAAGGTGGTTAAGCGAGCCAGGCATGTCTGCATGGTCATGCCGAGTGAGCTCGACCGCTTTGTGATGTGCAGATATCGCCTTGTGAATATCCGAGAGGTTGCCACCCGCACGTAGGAACCGAATTCTGAATGATCTTCCAAGATTGTAGAGCCGGGTAGGCAGGAGTGCGTGGTCATGGGAAGTAAGCTCGACTGCTTTCTGCTGTGCAGATATCGCTTCTTGAAGATCTGCAAGGTCGCCTGTGCTTTTGAACTGGATTAGGAGCGACTCTCCTTGATGGTCGAGCGAGCGGGGTAAGTCTTCGTGCTCAAGGGTAGCCTCAAGCTCAACAGACGCCTGGCTCCTGGATATTGTCTCCACACTGCTTGGGAGTGTCCCCTAGTCATCTTCACTTCAAATTGTACTCATTAAAGCTGCAAAGTCATGCTCACCGTGGTCTGACCTCCGTCCGTCCTCCATTCTGTATAGGTAGATAGACACGTATGTGAAATATCGGTGACAGGAATCGAAATCGTGGAAAAGCGACTTGGTGAGTATTTGGTTGAGAGCGAGTGACTCTTTATCGAACTATGTTATCTGTGGCAGTGTCCGGACCTAGTGATATTCATCTCTCTGACTCGTACAAGACTGATTGAAGATACGAGTGGACGGCGAGGTCATGTGCGTAGCTGAACACTGCCATATATACAATTCATTCATTATCCGCAATAAGGTTCCTTCCAGGTGCCAGACTTGCCACTTGACGAATACTAGATGGCACTTTTCCTCTATTTTCCCTGGTGCCGTATGTGCGGTTGCACCTGGTTGCCCACGGCATGCGAGGGTCCTCCTTGCATGTACAAGTAGGCCCCTGGAAAATCCCTATGTGGGTGTGAGGAGAACATGGGCAAAATTTGACCCTCAGATCGGATCCACGCCCCAGGTTTTTGAGGGACAGGAAGGCCAAATATTGGAGGCTCCAGCTTGAACAAGATCCCGGTGACCAGCGGAGATCGGGGCCGCTGTGGGGACAGATACCACGCTTGACCTCATCTCGCACAGCTCGGATCCTATCAAGAGGCAGTTCTGTGCAGGTTTCATCAGTGGTCTCACCTTCCGGTGATTCTTTGGATCGATACCCAGACGCAGTAGCCTAGAATAATGAGAGTGGAGGGCATATTTCGGCAAAAGCACTCCGGCGATCAATTTCCCTCCAGCTCCAATGGCACCATCCCCAGGCAACAGCTAAGCTTCGTGTAAGAGAAGTCTGGGGTCGCTGGTCAATAAGGTGGGAGCTACAGCATCAATTCAGTTGCTTTACAATGGTAATTCCAGCCTCAAACTTCCGACAGCCAAACCCTGACGGCCTGTTGCGCTAGTAGAAATCGTACAGCTTAAGGAAAGAAATACCACCCACCCACCGCCCTGTCTATTCACCTGGAGAACCATTTACACGTACAAAAACGGATTTCAAATCACTTGCTTCATCCAACAAACTTCTTGCTGCTCTGACTCCATGCCTTAGGAAGTGCCCCAGAAGACAAAACAGAACTACATTTTGTGACGAACAATCGATGCATTGTTGATGTGCAGGCGGCACACATGCCGGATTTATTTCGTCCCCATATGGGTAAGGATGCATTTCGGTGTACTATCCAGCGCTAATTCAATCCCATCTTACAACTCCTACTCAACCAGCGGGCACCACGCTTCCGACAGGTGACTTTCGCTGGACAACCGTTATGGCTGCGCTCGACTCCACTCATGGCATGTTGTTCGTTGGCCTCGTTCTCGCAACATGGCAAGAGGCAATGGTTACCACGCACAAAGGTCGATCATGATAACCTGAATTTTTTACAACCCAATGGCCTATACGGAGTGAATGTGAGTCACGTCCGATCTCCCTACCACTAATTTACTTCACGAAGGTACATACCAACATATACCTGCCGTAGCATGTCCCACTAATGATCACGCGAGAACAAATTGAGTTTGTGAGCATGGTGAGATGTAGAGTACACTTTACACCGGTGATAGCGAATTCGCTATGGTCACTGGTATTGCAGGTCTTGGAAACCCTCAGAGGGTTGAATTTGAGACATACTCTAGGAGTGTTCTCAATGTGACGCAATGTTGAGACATCCTGGTTTCTTATCGCGCCGTCACCTTCGCACCCGAAGTTCTGGTGGTATTATTTTTCCTTACTCACCATCCACTCCCTGCACTTTTGCCCGTAGCCTTTGATGAACATGTATATTAGCCCTAACAAAATTTACAAGGCAGACTGGTTCTCCCTTTGGCATATTAATATGCAACAAAGACAGGAAAAGGTTTTAACTCCTAACGAGTGGATATGTCTTGGTTCCCCATGCTCGTCATTCCACACAGGGGTAACTGAAACAATCCTGATGTTACTTTACGACAGACGGATATGTGTGCCCCAACCTCTCATCAGCCATGTCCACACCAAGCCGCATAGTCGACCGCATTCGAGCTGCATTCAGGTCGCCATGTTATAGATCCGATGGGTGGGAAATACTATGCCATCGTCGTGACTTGTGGAGAGAAGAACATACACGCCGTGGTGCAAACATTTACCGTGTACATCTTCCTGTCACCTTGAGTGGCCCTGCTTCCCATCTAATTGTGTTCTCTAATAGATTATTTCGGACTGCAGGGAGCATTGGAATATGCCTGATGCCAAACTCCCGATCAGGTCTCGAAAAAAACCTGTAATTCCGGACTATCCTCAAAATTAACTCTGCTGAGTGTTGCCCTAGAAAATCATTGTCATCTCCAGACTCACAGAAAAAGGCTTGAAGAGGATCACTTCTGTGTTATTGTCATGTCCTCCATCACTGCTTGCAGAACTGAGGAAATGGCAACAGGTCTGTTTTTCTTTTTTTTCAGTGTCCCATGCCTGCTACTCACAAATCTGCTTCTCTTCTCAGGCTGAACATGTACTAAGTAGGCATACTGCCCACCTTAATTGCTGGCACAGGACTTACCTTCAGATCCATCAGGTTGCATTCGTTATGCCTCTAGGATGTTCCGGGTGAATAATGCCTATGCTGAGGGTGTAGATCCATCAGCCGATGAAATTTGTGATGCCTTGCTTGCCACTGTTATCAACTTCTCTATTCCACAAGCTGGACCAGCACAACCACAGCCTGATGACTACAAATGCATTATGGATCAGCAAGTACTCTGGGATGAGCTGGGTATGCAAGATTGTTACTCATCACTTCCTGCTGATGCCTGCCAAATTGTGAATCTCAGTATGGAAGAATGGCGTGCAGACCTTCCATTGTTTCCTGGCCCAGTTCGAGATTTAGCCCATGACTGGAGCCTTCGGGGAATTAAAGGATGAAGTGGTGGATGTGTGGAGGTGTATTAACATGATGAGAGACTGCTAAAGATACATATGCATGTTGATTTAGTGTCATCTTACTAGAAATAAATAGATCATGTTATGGGAGCCTGTCTGTACTTTGGCCATGACAATGAATACAGCTGTGGCTGAATGGATGGATGTCAGGTACCAACCTCCTATCAGCCTTGATAGGAATATATGCATATGCCTTGTGGTCACAGCTTTTGCTGAGATTTTCACTGTCAGGGTGGCTAGAGGAAGGGATTAGGATAGAGAATGTGTAAGAGTGCATGTGTTATGATTCATCTTTACTTTGACTTATGACTTGGACTTCTTACACCAAAAGTCTTTAGTTGCAATATACTAAAGCAATACAAATATCTTTTTATCTTTTATTTGTTTTATTTGTTTATTATGTAACCACTTTTACTTTGATTTTTTACATAATATTGTCTTGACATTATCTTGTTTTTCATACTATTAACTATTGATAGATAACTATGAATAGGTAGTGATTCTTGGGTAGTTAAACATAGTTTGCTTCTAAGAAGTTCACTCTAACTTCTTAGAGGTAGTCAAACTTCTTTGATACAGAAACACATGTATTATTAGTTACTATGAAAGGTATATAAGACTTTTAGACAACCAAGAGTGTTACTTGGGTTAGGGGTGGGCATAGTGAATTTACTGCTACCACTACTGTACCCTCTGCACTAGTATCACAGTAAAGTGATGTTAATGTGTGGTAATGTATCTGCCAGGCCCCTTCTACCACATCCCAGGAAGGCTCTCCAGTTATAGGCCTTCCTATCCACCCAGACTGGATTACATTAGTCTAGGATCCCAAGTCCTATGATGCCAACTCTGCCCAATGCCCTAAGGTATCTGCCTATGTCCACAAACACCTATCCTGGTGGTGCCCCTCCTTCTGTAGAGACCTGTTAGGGGAAGTAAGGTGCACTGGAACCAAGTTGATATTCAGGTGCCAATCATAATTGGCACATACACTACTTAAGTACAGTAATGGCCCGCACACAGACTGGGTAGCAAACACTACTTAAACTACCAGAGATAACATATGCAAGACAAGAGATGGCACAAGCATCGCTTTCCAAAACTCACCTTGTTCCCAATGGCATGGAGAGACTGTCTAGCCTCTCTAGCCCAGCTCCGAATTCTCAAATGTCCTCAAGATCTGCATAAGTAGCTATGACTTGAGCTGAGGTGCTCAGAAGGGAGAGAGAAAGGCTGGATAAGGAGATAACCAAGCTTAAGGGTACAACTCATATTTTTACCACAGCATAAGGCCTGGCAAGGGTGGGTAGGAGATGCAAATGGGTTGGGGTGAGGCAGGGGAGGTTGTCAAAGAGTGGACTGGATGGCTTAAGATGGGGGGGTATCAATGTACATACTTGGGGGTATGAGATGTATAGATATGAGGTGCTATGTGAGTGAAATTGTTTTTCTTTTTGACCTGATGCACACAAATGTTTGTCTGTGGAGAGAGAGAGGCAGACTCTTGGCCACAGCGGGGGTTGGAGGTTCTGGGGCTCCTGTACATCCCTTCCCCTCTTCCCCCTCCCTATTCAAACTTGACCTTCCTTGTCCTGACCTCCCTCTTTCCAGCCTTTCTTCCAATTCCCCCCTCATCACTGCCTGACTCTGATCCTGTCTCCACCTCCAAATACTATCTCAAGTCCCACTCATTCTCTGGATGTACTCTTTTAGTGAGGTTGCCTGCCAACAGCATTCTTTCACACTCTTTGGGTTACCTAATAATCTGCCACACCCACAGCTATATGCCATGCAAGTGACATCCTTGACATCATTCCACACTATTTGGATCCTAAAACAAGAATCAGTTCTGTGCAGGTTTCATCAGTGATCCCACCTCTGGTGATTCTTTGGATTGACATCCAGATGCAATAGCCTAGAATGATGAGAGTGGAGGGCATATTTCAGCAAAAGCACTCTGGTGATGAACTTCCCTCCAGCTCCAATGGCATCATCCCCAAGCAATAGCTGGGCCTCGTGCAAGGGAAGTCTGGGACACTGGCCAATAAGGTGGGAGCTGCAGCAAAATCCTGGCTGCTTGAAGATGACCTGTTGTGCTCATAGGAGTTGTACAGCTTAAAGAGAGTAATATTACCCATGCACCATCCTATCTATTTGTCTGGCAATCATTTTACATACAAGAGTACATTTTGAATCACTTGATTTATCTAACAAACCACTTGTTGTTCTGATTCTTTGTCTTAGGAAATGCTCTGGAAAACAAGCCAGAACTGCATTTTGTAACAAATGATCAATGCATTGTTGATGTGCTGATGACACAGCATACCAAATCTACTCCACCACTACATAGGTAAGAATGCATTTAAGTGTACAAGCAACATTTATCTTGATTCAATCCCATTTCACAATTCTTGTTTGACCAGCAGGTACTACAATTCTGACAGGTGGCTTTTGCTGGACAATTGCTATGGCTGTGCTTGACTCCACCCATGGCATGTTGTTCATTGCCCTCATTCTCAGGAACATGGTAAGAGGCATTGGGCACCATGCACAAAGGCTGATCATGGCAACTTGACTCTTATTACAACCCGATAGCCTATACAGAGTGAATGTGAGCCAATGTTTGATCCTCCTTCCACTAATTTGCTTCATGATGTGTGTGTGCAGCTTGTGCAGATGTACAACTATTACAGAAGATTCCCTCAAAATGGTATACAACAGTGTTAGATATATGACTGTATGCCAGATTGGTCTCAGGGATGGGAGTGGCTGAAGGCCAAGGTTGGGCTTGGACATTGGGCATCACCTAGAGAGGCTGAGCCCAGACACCAAACCACAGACCCCTAGACATACCTTACATAAGGGGGTGCATACATCCCAGTCCCCTTACAAGATCTGGTTGACCACAGAGATATTCTTTTGCTTTCCCTCTTCCCTTCCATGGGCCCAGTCCATTTGGTCAATGTCTACTTGGATGACCAGAGCTCAGCCCTCTCTATTCTAGAGAACTGTGTAGGCAGTCGACCTCTATGCCACTATATGGGTGGAGACTTCAACATCTGGTCCTCTGATTGGGATCCCAACTTTGACTCAGTTCCTCAGGCTGCTACTTGCCTAGAGGACCTGGCATTTGACCTTGGCCTTGCTTGTTCCCTACCAGAAACCTCTGGGCCCACTCACTTTCCACAAGACTATTCCAAGTCCCCTACTGTCATTGACCTGATCTTCATTCCCTTTGGACTCACTGGCTCACTTCCATACTCCATCTTGGCTGACCAACACAGGCCCTCAGACCATGCTCCCCTAACCATCTCCCTTCCTGTTACTCCTGAGGATCCCAGTGTTACTCAGCAGTTCTTGAAGTCTGGGTCTGAAGAGGAGGAGGCCTTTCTCACTATGATCACTAGTGACTGCAGTGCCCTGGTCCCCCCTCTTTCTGGTGTGGAGGGTGAGGTTGACAGGGTAGCTGATGATATTGGTGCTATCTTTGACAAGGCCTAGGCTGTTCACTCCAAACCTTGTCAACTTTGCTTTCACTCTAAGCCTTGGTGGAATGCTGCCTGCACTGAGGCCAAGGCTCTCTTTCAGGCATCTGGGAGTGATGAGAGCCATGCTGCCTTCCAGTGTTGTACTCAGGCAGCATGTATGTTACCTGGGTTAGGGGTTCGCTCTTGAGTAGCCTGATGTTCAAGGCAAGATATCTATACAAACTTGGTCTTGTCCTACTAGGCATGACTTGGAGACAACAGAGCACTATAAGTCCAGCTGGTTTATGGGCAAAGAGGTATAGGAGGCAAGAACTGTATAACACTAAGATAAGGATACATAGTGATGTACTGTGGCTGTACCCCTACTATAAACATCTGGACCTGAGTGATTATGAGTCAGAGATAAGAGTAAGTCATAAGCTATTTATAGTCCTTCTGATGTATACTACTGATTGTTTCAGAGTGACATATGACATGAGACATTTGAACTAAATGTAACTGTCCTTTTGATAATGCTTCTGATAACATTAGGTCCATTTTTAGAGTTGTATTCCATCACAACTTGTTAGTTTCCTTCCTCCAGGTATGTATTCAGCAAGGTAGTAAGGTTTATAGTAATTGACTTGGGGGTTTTTGGTAGAGTCTGGATGAGGGGGAATGACTGGGGAGAAGGTGGGAGTGGGAGTTCTGTGTAGGTTGAGCACAGTGGTGGTTCCTGGGGATGGGGGTTGTCCTGGATAGAAGATATCATATAAGAGTCATCTGAAGTGGGGGCTTTCTATTCTTTCCTTGGCAGGAGTAATTTGATTTTCTTCAGAAGGAGCTGCCACACCACTGTAAGGCTTTGCTGGCAGTCGATTGTGCCATGGTCAGAGATGTAAGGGGAACTCTGGGTCATTGCCCACAACTGCAAATTCGGAATTCTGATCCCCAGACTCCCTTACCTTTGGAAATCTAACCCCCAACCTCCCTGCACTTGGAAATGCAATTCCCAGCCTCCCAATACTCGGAAATGCGATTTCCAGCCTCCCTGGGCCTGGAAATTGGTCCCCTAGCACCCCAGCACTCGGAATTCCCTCCTATACCCCTCCAACACAGATGCAAACCCTCACTGGCATGCATGACCCTATCTCAAGCCTATTCCCAGCTATACTTACTTTAGGCACCCCTGACACCTCATGGCCATTTATGTAGAGTAGATTACTCAACTTGGACCTTACGGCAGGTAGTATAAGTAGTGTAGGTAAGCTTGAAGAAACCTTACTTGATTCTCTAAGGTTTCTCCCTGCTCAGGTATGTACTTGGTAGAAGTCTGGAAATGATACTAAGGTTTCTCCCTGCTCAGTCAATGCAATGTGGCAACCAGGTCACCCTTACAGAAGAATTGAGTCTATTCCCAGAGGACTGGCCATTAACAACACCCAGACAAGTTACACCACTTCTTCTGTGCCAACCATACCCTTCCTCTACCCCCCAGTGCCCTTGCCATCATGTCCCAAGAGCAGCAGCAGCAACCACTAACTCAAATGACCATTGAGGAGGCCATAGGCTCACCACTCACAGACATGGCAGCAGTACAGGCCCAACAAGCTGAAGCCAAACAGAACATGATGGACATGGTTGAAAAGCAGATTACTTTATGAGATTGAAAACGAAGGTTGTTAACAGGTTTGCTAATTCTGACTTTATAAGTTTGTGGGGGAGAGGTTGTCACAGATCTCCAGAAATATATTCAATTCTAGTGTTTTTAGGTTTTTGGTACATTATTCTCTTAGTCTCCAACTAGACAGACAGTTGTTCTATCTGAATACAATGGGAACTTTGACGGTCATTACTATATAATATGTTAACTGTTATGATCCGTGCTCCTTCTGTATCCGAGGATAACTGGAGACGGCCTTCAATCACTCTACAAGGTGTCCGAGACGGTTGGCCTTATAGAGCTTAGTGGATCACGCTCAATGAGATAACGAGGGAAGACGCCAAGTTAAGGCAGAGAGGTAAACGACCGCTGTTAACAAGATTAAAGCTTAGGGCTTTAATCTCTACTTGTACAGGCCTTATATACCTATGAGGTGCTATATACTCGTTATAGGTTACTTGGCTGTTCTACTGGTCGTGCGCAGTCCTGACCATGATGCACATCCTGGCTGATGGCATCCTAGTGTTATTTATATTACAATGAGTCAGTACTCTTGCTACTGCTGTGCGATGTTCCATCGCTTTCCTCTGACTCATAATCTTCTTCTCCCGATTGTATCTCCATGGAGTCCTCTCCGTTCTCGCTTTCCATTCTCTCGGTGCTTCCATCCGTATCGGAGGTTGGGTCGGTTGATCCATGGTTATCTTCCTCGTCCTCGGGGTATTCCAATATATCCTCCAATAACTAATATCTTCATGATTTGATAAGTCAGGCAAAATGCAAGCTTTTGCAATCAGTGAACCCCCGTAGACCTAGCAGACAACATGTTCTAATGGGCCCTAGCATACTATGTCCTTTTCTCTTGACAATACTGTAAAATTACACTACCCAGCGAGACAGGCTTTTGACAAGCTTTTGCAGTAAGTGTCTTTAAGCTAGTAGGCCTAGTGAACGGCATTATCTAACGGGCCCTAGCACACTACAGCTTCTGAACAAGGCAATAAAACTTTTATACTACTCAGCGAGACAGGCTTCTAGCAAGCTCCTGTAGTAAGTATCTTTAAACTAGATAGACCTAGTGGACAGCGTTTTCAATGGGCCCTAGTGTACTATGTTTGCTTCTCAATTAAACAGCTCTACAATTCAATGGTATACTTCTGAGGCAATGCCTCTAAGAGGAACCCAAAGAAACGGAAGTTAGTGAACTTTCTACTTAAGAACAGAAGAGGCATAGCAACTTGTATTCAGTTCTTGAGTCAAGCAGAAGGGTCTGTCAATATCTCAATCATTTCAAAGGGTCTGGTTTTAAAGAGTATAACTCTTTAAGTCTCTGGTGGTCTTATGACCGAAGAAAATTGCATAAAATTGCTTTATATTCCTATCCTAATTGACCATACAATCAGGGGGGGAAATAGGCAAGCAGTTTCTTGCCTCCCATGTAATTTACAGACAAGTTTTTATAACAATATACAATTAACTTATGGGTATACCTGAAACAAGCCTTCAGCTTCATCATTTTATTGTCTCCTCATCATTTGGGAGCATCATTCTAGGAGTTCCGATATCAGCAACATCAATTTGCTCTCAGGGGCTTGCTCCCTAGGTGCCTGGCTATTTATATCACAGCCAGCCAGGTTAGCAAGTTTCCTTGCTAATGTTTATCTATTGGTTTTTTATTTTATTCTTTGACTCTCCACACCTAAGTTTTCAACCCTAATGTTCTAAAGTCCACTTCCATAGTCTTCAGGTAGTAGACTAACACTAGAATTAATTAGCTTATTCTATTCTTATCAATCTTCATTTTCTAGTTCATCATTTCTGATCTCTTTTTGTTTCTATGAGGGGGCATCCTTCCCTGAGTACCCTCTGGGATACCCCCATTTGATCCCTTAGGTTTCAATATCATCAGAACCATTCCAAGGGGACATTCTTGTCAGGGCATTAGCTAATCCCTACATTCTTTTGTCAAGATTCACTTCTGGACCTGTTATTATGACTAGGTACCATCCGGATGACATAGGTGTTGCGACTCATCTGCTTTCTAGGGCAGAGGCAAAGAAATGGGTCTTTTGTGCAGTCATGAGTATCTTAACTAATATCTTAGTTAACACAGTATTGGATACAATGCTTGGGTACATTCATACCAGAGTCATTCTTCCATAGCCTTATCACCAATAAGTTAGTTAACATCACCTTTACTTGTCTGGGTGTTCTGGTTCTGTTTCTGAGATGTCCACCTTCACATATTTTAGATATTATTCTAAATCTCTTGCACCCAGTGTCTGACCATGGCCATATACTGATATTATTCAGTAATGGAGAGTTAGTTACTCTATTAGCTAGTGATTTCACAAATGAAATGATTTTGTGGCACAACACATGTGAATAACATACATGACATGCTCTGAAACCTTTATGGACTCAATAGGACAACAGCACCCCAACACCCCCCCCTCCATCTCAGCCATGCCCCTCAACAGAGCAGAGTATGAGTCCTGAGCCACTGCCCATGAACCCCCCCCTCCTGCTCTCTGCCCCCATCCACCATCACCTCTACCAAGGCCAAGGTGGCAATCCCACCTGAATTTGACAGAGAATGCGCTAAGGGTCATGCATTTCTGAATGCATGCCAGCTCTACATCAGGCTCTCAGCAGGATCAATTCTGTTCTGATGAACAGAAAATACTGTGGACCCTCTCTTACATGAAGTTGGGATGCACAGTGCAGTGGGCCAATGAGCTGTTCCATTTGGAGGCTAGCATTGGCAGGTTTCCCTTTACAGACTGGTGGGACTTCACAGAACAATTAAGAGTTGGTTTTTTCCTGTCAATGCAGAAGCTGATGTACTAAATACATTGGAGTCCACATCGTACTACTAAAGAGAGTGCACTGTCGAAGACTACCTGGACACTTTCAAGATCCTCATCTCTGAGTCTGGGTACCAAGACCCTTGGGTCATTGTGGTCAAATTCCACCAAGGTCTATGCCCTTCCATCCAAAATGCCATTGCCACCCTCCTAGCAGGCCACCCCTCAGACTCAGACCCAGAGGCTTGGTACTCAGCAGCATGATGGGTAGACCAAGCCCAGATGGCAAATGAGGCATTCTGCTCCAATGCTCACTCCCCACTCCCACCCCCCTCCAAGCCTCCCACAGGGTATGTCAGACTCCCCCCCTCTGTGCTGACAATCAGACCTTTGGCCCCTCCATGCCCCCCTACCCACTTAAACCCTTCCCTGGGAAATCCAGTCCCTATGGACATCGATGCCTCCAAGCAGAGATCAGGACTTCCCCCACTCTGCTACTGCTATAAAAGGCCAGGACATATGAAGGCTGAGTGTCCACTCTGTCATGACATCTGGTACATGGATCTGGAGAATGAGCAGAGGGGAATCAAGATGGATCCCTAGCGAACTGGAAATCAAGGGTGAATAAGCAGATGTAGGGGACACCCCAAACACCCATCGACACCCCAAACACTGTAATTCCCCACTTTAAGCCTAAGCCCATACAAGGTCCAAATACCTGGGTCCCTCATGACCTGAACCTTTCCTTCACATCCCACACTCTCAACCTCTTGCCCTCTTTTCCCGTAATCTAGAAGCACCCCACTCTCACATTGGTTCAACCATGATTGGTGGAACCGGACACCATAGCCAGGTTGGTCATCTATGATTATAAGTCTGAGAACAAGTTCGCCTGGAGGGGTCTCTATCCTTCTCTAGGATATCCTGCAGTGTCCTCAGCTCACCCCAGCTGTCGGCCCCCCAGGTGCCTGAGGAAGCTGGAGAGGATTTTCAGTGGTGCAATGGGTGACAGGTGTGCCCCCACTGCATTCATGTAATATGTTCTCAGTTTTGTCAGTAGATGAAATAGAACCTGTTTCTGGCTCTGAACCACCTCCTGAAGACACACCACCACCCCCAAAAACTTCAGTGTGACATCCCCACTGGGAATGCCACCTCCTGAAGAGACCAATCATTGCTTACTCCAACTCAGAATCCAAGTCCCTTTAGCTGACAGTGGAACTTGAGACCACTGACTCAGCAGAATGCAAAACTGTCAAGGCATTGGTGGATTCTGGTACAACTGGTTCCTTCATTGACCAAGACTTTGTTTGTGCCACTTATGTACCTCAGTACTCACCAATTTATCCAACCCTATCCCAGTGTTCAATGTAGATGGGACTCCAAACGAGGCTGGACAAATTTCTGAAGTGGTAGATGTGGTCTTGTGCTATCAGAACCATGCTGAATGCACACTGTTAGTAGTAACCAAGTTGGAAAGGCAAGAACTCCTTCTGGGATTTACATGGCTGAAGCTTCATAACCTGGAAATTGACTGGCAAACTGGAGAAGTCAAGTTATCCCAATGCCCCTTGCGCTGTACAGAATGCCAAGACCAGTTGCACGCTGAATGCCATGCACAAAAGCTTCAAGCTAATTGAATCTGTGCCTGCTGACTCAGCCCCTTTCCCACCATAGATGAAGAAGAGGATGATGTTATCAGAAGTCTTATCAGAAGGACAGTTATGTTTAGCCTAGTACTCCCATGTCATATGTCACTCTGAAATGATCAGTAGTGTACATCAGAAGGACTATAAATAGTTTATGACTTGACTCTTATCTCTGACTCATAGTTACCCAGGTCCAGCTACTTATAGTAGGAACATAGCCACACTTAGTTGTATATAAGGATACAGTACATCTTCATGTATCCTTATCTTAGTGTTATAAAGTTCTTGCCTCCTACAGTAAGGGACAAAACCCTTCCAATGATTTTTATACTTCAACAAATATGTTAATAATTGCCTACCTACTAAGGATGAAACCTTCATATTTTAATTGGGAATACCTATATGACTCATATATCATCCTGCCAAATATCATTACATCATATGCCATTTTGGGAAGTCAGTGAATTAAACAATCATTTAAGGTCATTGGAAGGGTTTTGTCCATCTCTAAGAAATTACCAATAATTACACTTTTAGTACTTTGTATACCCTCCCCTGGCATCCAAGACAGCCTGAACCCTATCAGGCATACTCTCTATCAGATTCTGACACACTTCTGCTGGAATCTGATCCCATTCCTTTTGTGTCCTATCCCATAATTCTTCCATCCCCTGAGGTGGAGTGTCATACTTCCCTAACTTGATTTTGGGGTGAGTCCACAAATGTTCAATTGGATTAAGGTCTGGAGATTGTGGGGGCTACACCATAACCTCCATTTCAGCTGCTTTGAACCATTTTTGAGCCTTAATGCACCTATGTTTGGGATCATTATCTTGTTGAAAGACAATGTCCTCCACCTCTTTGTCATACCACTCCAGGCTCCCCTTGAGTTCATCCTCCAAAATGGTGACAAATAGATCACCATCCATCTTACCATTAATCTTGGCTGCCAAACCCTGGACCCTCTCACAGCATACAGCCCCATACCATGATAGGATCTCCTCCAAACTTTGTGGTTTCCTGCACCAGCCTATCACTAAGCCTCTCCCCTGCTCTTTTCCAGACCCAAACTGCCATCTGACCCTAAGCAATTGATTTTGGTCTCATCTGACCAAACCACCCTCTTCCAGTCTTCCAGGGTCCAGTCTGCATGTGCCTCTGCCCAGTCCAATCTTTTCCTCTTGTGTATAACAGAGAGTTTAGGCCCTTTTCTGCTTGACTACAGCCTTCATTCCAGCTTTTTGAGTGCTCTGCAAACTGTTTTGGAGGATAGAGGTTGGTCAATGACAGTCCAAAGGGTTTTGGTGATTTGGGAGGCATTTTCAGCCTTGTGGGATGTGATAAGATGAGTGGCATATTTGATATTACCAACAGAAAGCTTGGTTGGGCAGCCACCAAGTGACTTTGAAAGTGTTGAATGATGTTTGGAGTGAAGACGAGATATAGTGCTGAGGCCAAGATCAGTGGTAAAAGCAATATGGGTAGCAGAGTGGCCTTTGTCCAAAAGGGAAAGAATATGGTTGCATTGAGTCATAGAGAGAGATTGCATGTTAGCAAAATGAGGTTGGGGGGGTGGTGTGAGCTAGGGGAGTGAGCAGCTATATTTATACATTATTCCAACCAGTCACATGACATTTATTTGCACTTATTTGGCTGTAATAAACAAAATCATGTGATTAGAGTAGAGATGGACAAAACCCTTCCAATGATCTTAAATGATTGTTTAATTCACCGACTTCCCAAAATGGCATATGATGTAATGATGTTTGGCAGGATGGTATATGGGCCATATAGGTATTCCCAATTAAAATATGAAGGTTTCACCTTTAGTAGGTGGGCAGTTATTAACATATTTGTTGAAGTATAAACATCATTGGAAGGGTTTTGTCCCTTACTGGATATCTCTTTGCCCTTAAAACCGGCTGGACTATAGTGCTCCATCATCTCCAAGTCACGCTTAGTAGGACAGGACAAAGTCTGTATAGACATCCTGTGTCAAACTCCATGCTACTCAAGAGTGAACCCCTAATCCAGGTAACAAAACACTAAGATACTTTGCTGCTTATCTCTTACTTGCCCTCTGCTCTGCTCTGCTCTGCCAACATACTGAACATGTTGAGGTACTCTGGTCATCCAAAATGATGTGTGAAAGAAAACCACCCCTTTGTGTAGCCATTGCTACATCCTTGAATCTCTCCCTGCCAGAAGATCTGGCTTACCTACTCATTTTTGTCTTCACCACCACCGCTGCCCTCATCACCTACAGAATAATCACCCTAGAACTCGAATGCATCACATGCCCCTGCCACTGCTGTGTTGTCAGATCATGGAACCTATACTCAGGAATATCCATAATCACCACTCAATTTTTCATCCTTCTAGCAATAATTGATTGCTAGACAACTACCACCATGCCTCCCAAGAAGTTCTCAGCTTGAAAAACTCCTTTGCCACCTCTTCCCAAATCAAGAAACAGAATCTCAGGACCAGGAATACAAAACCCTGATCCAAGAAGAAACCCCACCCACTCAAACTCCATTGCCATTCAACCCCCCATCCCCATTTGATTCACCTGCTCCATGCACATCAACATCATCAAGTGTTTCTGCTACATTAACCAAAAAACAAAAACACCAAGAAAAAGAAGATCTCGAATTCCAAAAACTTCTCAAATGAGAAGAACAAGAACACATACAATTTGAAGAATACTGTGTGAAAGCAAATCCCCTGAATGACTTCAAACTCCAAAGACTCAAATATGCTCTAAAACAACCAAGAGAGCTAACCAAATCAGAAGATGATCTACTTACATGCCATGAATATGTAGCAAGTCAAGGAAAACCTCTGTTAGGGGAAGTAAGAGCGCCGGAACCAATTTGATATTTGGGTGGCAAATACAATCAACACCCACACTACTTATATACATAGTGGTCTGCGCACAGACCAGGTAGCCAAACACTACATAGCTACTAGAATATAACATATGCAGACAATACACAAACAATGTCAGTTGTACACGGATTGGACTTGGGGATGGGGGTGGCTGAAGGCCGAGGCCAGGTTTAGGCATCAGGCATCGGCTAGAGAGGCCGAGCCCAGACACCCAACCACAGACCCCTAGACATACCTTGCATAAGGGGGTGCACAAATGCTAGTCCCCTTACAACCTCCCCCTGTAGCCAATGACTCAGATGTCTACATCACAGACGACAACAAATCAGCTTTTACCGTAAACGGTAGCTTAGTTAAGCTTAACGCGCCGGTAATTTAAGCAGTATTGGTATACATTCGTTCCAATATAAGCTTATAAAAATATTTTACAGGGAAACATAAAAACTATTCCAGTAAGCTGCCAACCAGACCCACAACTACCTGCACTACCTGCACCGACACAACCCTTAGCCTTACCAGCACCACCAATTCAACCTCCACAACCACCAACACCACCACTGCCACAACCTGGACAATTACAAATGGCTGCTCAAACTCCAAAAGAACTAGGCCTACTCAAACATATCACCTTTGATGGAACTAGAAGACTCTTTGAAGACTGGCTCTTCCAATGCAAAGTTTATGTGCTCACTAATGCAACCACTTACAACACTGATCTTGCTAGGACACTATTTGTCCTCTTGACAATGCAATCAGGAGATGCCCAAGCATGGGCTAGAGTTCAAAGAACTCATCCATCAATCCGGACTCACAGAAGATCATGCCCTGATTGATCTATACTGAAAAGCAATCAACTGCCACATTGCCATGAAGATTGACAAATTGGAAAACCCTCCGACCACTATCACCACTTGGTATACTCAAGCCAATAAACTTGACAATAATTTCCACTGAATCAACACCCTCTACGGCACCCCCAGAAACATGTTCCCTCAAAGGAACCAATACCAACCCAACCACAGACCTAGTCACCCCAACAACAATGTGCTGTATGCACAATTCTACCAAAGAAGCAACACACCCAGATTCATGCTACATGACCCACACGCCATGGAAATAGACTATGCTGTAGTAGAAGAAGGATACAAAGATCCTTATCCAGAAATCCCACAACCTGAATATGCTGAAGAAGACTCCACACAAGAACCATTGGAGATAAATGTGGTTGTCATGGAACAACAAATGAAAGCTTACCAAAAGCAAGAATGCTTCCAATGTAGAGCAAATGACCATTGGGTTAGTAAATGTCCACATCCACCACCAGCCAGACACTTCCCAGGAATGCACACCAACCCCCCACACCCGGTCAGAAACCCAAGCTGCCCCCCTTTTCAAGGAAATGAGCCAAACACCAGCTTCAAACCCCAACAACACAAATACTCCCTTGCAGTTGCAGAAGTAGCGTCTCACATGCACCAAATGGTTGATGAACTTGACCCCAAATTACAACAAGAACTCCATTCCATGCTAGCTGAGAATCTGGAGATGCGTCCATTCCAGGATTTTTAAAACGGAATGCTGTCAATCGATGTGCCCCTGCACATTCCAGAACTCAGAAGGACATTATGTACTCTCACTCCCAGAAGGATAATTTCTTGATAAACTCTGTACAATTATGACTTTCCCTGAATAAATGATCCCTTTTTCTACCCATCAAAATTTGGAGTGAATGGACATCGAAACCTGTGGCCATCACTGCCCTGATAGACTCAGGAGCCCAAGGGAACTTTATCTCCACAAAATCATTGAATGACATGGTTATCAAACCAAACAACTGGACCAACCAATTCCTCTCAGCAACATTGACAGAACTGACAACCAATATGGCAAGATCCATGAATACATCAAAATCAAGACCATCATTGATGGAAGAGACTGCACGCTAGAAGCATACATCACAAACACCAGTGAAAAAGACCTCATCATAGGATTTCCCTGGTTGGAACAATACAACCCTGACATCAACTGGAAAAGCAAAACATTCTCTTGGAAACCCCAAATTGACCACCAGAACTTCTCCAAACTCCTCAGAACCCTATGGCGACCTGTCAAATTCAACTCCATTGCCATGGACATAATGGCTGGAAAAACCTCTCAACCTGAGGACAACCCAGAAGAATATGTCAACCTGTCAAATGTTGATCGTAACACCTTCTCTTTAGAAAGAGAAATGAACCTGATGCTTCTAACCCCATTAGAGGTAAACGCCAAGGCTACACATGCCACAACACTCCACAATGAGCAACAAAATCTGACAAAATTGGTCAACCAAAAAGGAAAACAACTGAAATCAAACAAGGAACCACCTGAGATTCCCTGGAGATTTACCCAATGGGCTAAAATATTCAACAAGAAAGCCTCCAAACGATTCCCACCATCAAGAATGTTTGATCATGAAATTGAACTAAAGCTGACATTTGAAGCAAAATCAATGACACCTTATCAAGTGGCACCTGCTGAAGAAAAAGTGCTAAAAGAGTTCATAGATGAAAACCTCTGAAAAGGGTACATCCATCCCTCAAAATCCCCTATGGCATCACCCTTCTTCTTTGTTGCCAAGAAAGGAGGAGACCTCCAACCCTGCCAAGATTATTGTTATCTTAACGATCACACTGTCAAAAATGCCTACCCAATTCCCATGATTTCCTCTATCATGGACAAACTCAAAGGAGCTAAGTACTTTACTAAGCTTGATGTCCGCCTAGGATACAATAACATAAGAATCAAAGATGGTGATCAATGGAAAGCAGCGTTCAAGACTCCTATGAGTCTTTTTGAACCAACTGTCATGTTCTTCAGACTTTGCAATAGTCCTGCAATGTTCCAACACATGATGGACACATTATTCTCCAAAATAATGGAGAAAGGAGGAATCATCATCTATATGGATGATATCCTAATCTATGGCAAAACCCAAGAGGAAACTGACCGACTCACAGAAAAAGTACTGCAAATCCTACAGGAAAATAACCTCTACCTCAAAACAGAGAAATGTAAGTTAAACAAACAATGACTCAAATATCTTGGCATGATCATCATGCCAGACAAGATTAAAATGGACCCCGGAAAACTCAAGGGAATAGAAGACTGGCCTGTGCCAAAAACTGTCCGACACATTTGGAAATTCATTGGGTTCTGCAACTTCTACTGGAAGTTCATTGAAAGCTACTCCCACCACACCAAACCCCTTAACCAACTCCTTTCCAAATCAACCAAATCTTCAAAATGCTCAAGAATGAATTCTTAAAGGAACTGGTACTCCTCATGCCTGACTCCACAAGACCCTTCAAGATAGAAGCTGATGCTTCCAAATTTGCATCAGGAGCTGTCCTATACCAACATGATATCAACGGAATATGGAAACCTGTATCATTCTATTCAAAAATGTTCAGACCAGTGGAATGCAATTATGATATCTACAACAGGGAACTCCTCGCTATTACCTGAGCCCTTGAAGAATGGCACCACTACCTCTTTGGCAGCCCTCATACCATCCGCATCAGAATGGACCACCAGAACCTCACATACTGGTGTAAACCCCAGAAAATCAACCACAGACAAGCACAATGGGTCCAGACCCTTGCTGACTACAACTTTAAATTAGAACACATCCCAGGATCAAAGATCCCTGCACCAGATGCCCTATCGAGACATCCAGACTACATCCCTGACAAGGATAACAATAACAAAGACATCACCATGCTTCCAAACAACCTCTTTGTCACCACAACTGACTTAGAAGATCAAAACATGATCACAGTACTCCCAGAACACCTCTTTATTGCCACCATCAATATGGAACTCCAAGAAAGAATCATGGAATCACCCAAGTATGATGCTAGAACCACAGAAGCATTCAAACTCCTCAAGAAATCACATCCAAATGCCACCAATATAGACTTTGGAACAGTCCCAACCTCAAACAGACCACTCCTCATGTTCCAAGAATGCTTCATCATTCCAGAAGACCTTCAACTCAGATGCGATGTCATCACAAGATACCACGACCACCCTACAAGTGGCCACCCTGGAGAATAAGAAACATACTGCCTTGCCAAGAGAGAAATATATTGGCCAGGAATGTCAACATTCATAAAGAACTACATCAAAGGCTGTCCAGAGTGTCAACAACACAAAATTATCAGATGACCAGATCATGCTCTGATCCAACCCATTCAACCAGCATCCTTGCTATGCCTATTTAGCCAGATCTCTTGGGATCTAATCACCAGTCTCCCACCATCCATGGGAAACAATGCTATATTGTCTGTGGTGGACCATGGCCTTACAAAGGGGGTAATTTTCATCCCTACATCAGAAATCACCACAGCTGATGACATTGGAAGACTCCTCATTGAAAAAGTATTCACAAGATATGGTCTCCCTGACAAAATTATATCAGACAGAGATCCCAGATTCACTGTCAAATCCCTCAGACAACTAGCAAAACAACTAAACATCAAACAAGCCTTCTCCACCACCTATCACCCACAAACTGATGGAACAACAGAATGATACAACCAAGAAATAGAAACATACCTATCCATCTACTGCACCAGAAACCCTCACAAATGGTCAGAAACCCTCCCAATCCTCAAATTCTCACACAACTCCAAGACACATGCCAAGAATCAGAAATCCCCTTTTGAACTCATCATGGGATATAACCCCCTGGCAATCCCCACCATCATGGAAACATCAAACTTTCCATCAGTAGACGATTGTATCAGACTTCTAGATGATACCCAAAAAGAAGCACACACTGCCCACCAAATATCTGCTGACATTATGAAACAAAGAAGCAGAAGAACTGCCAAGCCCCTTGAAACATGTCAAAAAGTATGGCTAGAAGCCAAGAACCTTAAACTTCCATTTCAATCATGAAAAATATCCCCAAAACAACTAGGACCATTCACCATCACAGAAGTCCTGTCACCAATGACATACAAACTCCAACTACCAATCAAATGGAAGATACATCCAGTATTCCATCAAAACCCTCTTACCCCATTTAATGAGACAGAAGCATATGGATCTCATCTGACACTACCACCACCTGACATCATCAATGATGAAGAAGAATATGAAATCGAAACCATTCTCAATCACTGCCAATACCATGGAAAACTCCAATACTACATCAAATGGAAAGGATACTCTCACATAGAGAACAAATGGATCACCAATGAAACACTTTGCACTAATGCCGAAGAATACTTAACCAAGTATAAAGAAGCCCATGGAATTCCCCAGAAAGATCAGGAACCCACCCGAACCTACCAAAAGTGACTTCACTCCCACACCAAATGTACTTAAAGATGCCCATGAACCTTGACCTCAATCATCCCCAAACCACCCCCCCTTACTCTACCACACCCTCTCCATCTTCCTCATCCTTCTCTATCATCATCATCAATGACCAGAAGGTCAAACATACAACACTTCAGACAACTCCCATACTGGCCCTGTCTCCCAACACCCCCTCTCACACCTTCGCCACAGCCTACGCCTCTCTTAGAGATGAGACCCCTGACCCCAATGCCACCCCAGAACCAACAGTTGCCCCAGCCACCTCCCTTAGATTCCATTCAGCTGGAGTACAATTATATGGACCAGATCACCCTTCTAATGGAGATCTGCATGAGGCTGTAACGTTATGAATACTCCGGATTGAGAGGAACAGGAACAACTATTCAACTTTACAAGATGGGTACAGGAGACCACAGACCAGTTACAAGCACAGGAATATGAAGACGAAGAAGGGGAATATTATAATGCCATGCAGGACCTGGCAAGAGAAGCAGGAATGGAGATAACTCTGGAGGATATTCTGGAATACCCCGAGGATGAAGAAGACAGCCATGGATCAACCGATCCAACCTCCAATGTAGATGGAAGCACCGAGAGAGTGGAGAGCGAGAATGAAGGAGACTCCATGGAGATAGAATCAGGAGAAGGAGATTATGAGTCAGAGGAAAGCAATGGAACATCGCGCAGCAGCGGAATGGAGAATGAGGAAACTGACTCATTGTAATATAAATAACAGTAGGATGCCATCAGCTAGGATGCACATCATGGTCAGGACTGTGGACAACCAGTAGAACAGCCCAACTACCTATAATGAGTATATAGTGTCTCATAGGTATATAAGGCCTGTACAAGTAGAGATTAAAGCCCTAAGCTTTAATCTTGTTAACAGCAGTCATTAACCCTCTCTCTGCCTTAACTTGGCATGTTCCCTCATTATCTCATTGAGCGTGATCCACTAAGCTCTACAAGGCCAACCATCTTGGACACCTTGCAGAGTGATTGAAGGCCGTCTCCAGTTATCCTCAGATACAGAAGGAGCATGGATCATAACAGCAACCAGCTGAACCATTACGAATAAATTGGAACACTCTCCAATTTCAGAATACAACTGACAACTCTGGATCGACTACACCCACCACATATGACAGACTAAGGCTCTTGCTGCTGTATATGATACACGACAAGCCTGGGCAGAATCACTCAAGCAACTTCTCCACACAAGATTGGACCTCATGTCCAAGGTGTCAAAGAACCTACCCCAGCGAAATGAGGTACATACCTTGCAGCCCCCCACCACAACCATCTCCCCCACTGCCATGACAACCCCTACCACTATCACCACCATCATTCCCAGTAAGGGAAAGAAGCCTGCCAATCTCAGAAGCCCTTTCAGACATCTTGCCCCCATGTTAGAGCCAGTGCGGATTGGGACTGAAGTGGAGGGTCAGGGTGGTATCCTTGGTATAAGGTAACCGGGGGATGGGACGAAGTCAGTATGTAGACTTTGGGACTGAGGTGGAGTACTTCAGGCAGGGAGTTGGACTTGTGGCCTCAGCGTATGTGCTGTGCCCTCCTGCTGTCCTAGTCCATATTTCAGGAAGTCAGGGCCAAAGCGGAGCAAAGCAGAAGAGAGGAGAGGATATGGAACAGGGAGCTGGTCCACTGCTTGATTTGATTATCAGACTGAGGAGTACAAGTCAAGTACCTATGGTATATATATTACTGGTCTTACAAACTATGACTTGTACTGACTATGGACAGAGTGAAGTGGAGACCATTATGGTTACAAACAGATTATGAATGGATTACGAATGGAATGGAGACTGGTACAAGTATGGAGACTGATAATGTCTCTTGGTTATGGACAGAGAATGGAAAACTGGGAAGTAGCACCAAGGGTCAGGTAACTATGGCACATGTGGAGGTGGTCACATGATTGGGGCAATGGGTTATGGTCGGAGCAAGTTGGGGCCAAGTTGGAGGGCAGAGGGTTGTTATGTAGAGTGCATGTGGAGTTGAGAAGCTGAAGTATAATGGTTAAGCTCTGGGTTTGGCATGGATATGACACCCCACCAGGAACACCACCCACACTGTCACCAATAACAACATCCCAGTTCAGAACTCCCCCAATCCCATTCACACATGAACTGACCCCCAAACCACTGACAGATCAGTTTGCATCCAATACAGACACACGGGACACTGGGCCATGGATTGCCCACAATTTACCTGCCTTGGATGCAAGCAATATGCCCCCAGGCATTACTCATATGACTGCATCAAGTACCGATGCCCCCACTGCATGGTTTTCCAACCTTGTCATAAATGGACCAAATGTCCTGCTTGAAAGACTTGACACACCCCCAACTCCAGAACTTCAGCTGCCTGTCCCTCAACTATCCCTACAACTCACAATAGATACATTGACCTCACCATTGATGATTATTATGAGGAATGTTATGACGAGGTCACCAAGTCCAATATTACAGGAGAACCATGCAGTATCTTCTGAAGAAAACCAAATCACCCCAGCAGAAGAAAGAATAGAAATCCCCCACTTCAGATGACTCTTATATGACATCTTTTATCCAGGACAGATCCCATCCCCAGAAACCGCTGCAGCACTTGACTTGCACAGAACCCCTACTCCCACCTTTTCCCCAGTCATTCCTCCCCATCCAGACTCCACCAATTACCCCCAAGTTGATTACTATGAACCCAATTACTTAGCCAAATACCCAGAAGAAGGAAACTAATGAGTTGTGATGGAAAACAACTCTAGAAATGGACCTAATGTTATCAGAAGTCTTATCAGAAGGATGGTTATGTTTAGCCTAGTACTCCCATGTCAGACATGGTGAATTTGCTGCCACCCCTACCACACTACCACACATGTGTGTCACAGTAGTGTCACAGTAATTTGGTGGTAATGTGCAGTAATGTGGCAGTAATGTGTAGTAATGTAGCAGTAGTGTACAATAATATACAGTAGTATAGTGGCTATTTATTGACTAAACTAACCATTCCTACATGACATACCTCAGAGAAATGTCAAACGAACCTCAAGTTCGTCAATTTCCATAAAAGGAAATGTCAGAAACTCGGATCAAAAACCCTTGGAGTGACAATATCCCCTCCTCCTGACTTGAATTCATCCCCTCTCTATTTCTTGGTAATTAATCTGGGCATGTCCTAAGAATATTGAAGGACTGTAGGATATTCTAGATGAACAGTAGCTAGCAATTTCCATTATTCTTGTATTCCTTCATCCTCATATTTCTCCCATCTCCACTTCTTTCTTTAATATTTCTAGAGCATATATGAGCTCCACTATTACCAGAGTGTAAATACCCTATGTATTTTGTAGGGACCTTATATAATTCACAAAGCTTAACCCATATTTGAAGTCTTCTCTCCCTCTTTCTCTCTTTTGCTCTATTTCTCTTTCCCTGCCTTGTTTTGCCTTGCCTTGACATCCCTGCCATTGGAGGTCACTCATCTGACATCCCTTTATCATCCCAAGTTGTCTCAAGTCCATGTGTTGAGTGGTTTTAATTAAATTGCTCAATTTCATCGTATTTTCACTACTATACCTACATAAACTGGGTAGAAGCCTCAACAACAGACAGATATTGTGATGCTTGCATATCTAAACCCCCAAACACCTCACCTATTACCCTTTTGGCTCAGAAACCATGGAAGTAGTGTTACAGTAGTGTGCTGTACCCTGGCAGCAGTGTGGCGGCAGTATATAGTAGTGTCACAGTAGCATACCATAACCCTGGCTGTAGTGTGGTGGTAGTGTGCAGTAGTGCACAGTAATGTTACAGTAGTGTGGGGGTGGGATACAGTATTCCTGGAAGTTATGTATAATAATATGTGGCAGGCCATTAAACCATGGTATTGGAGTAACAATAAGTGTTTATTAGCAGGTATTAACATTGATTATAAGTATATAAAGTCTATAATATTAATGTAAGGTGGCAGTAGTGGGTGGTAGGTGGTGGTACTGTGTGTGGCAAATTCTTAAGGCCTGTATAGGCATCCTGTGTTGAACTCCATGCTACTCAAGAGCGAACCCCTAATCCAGGTAACAGATGAGGATGAGCCAGCCCTCCCTGCCTTGGAGCTGGAGGAGCCTTTAGAAGATGGGGATCGCATCTTCACAGTGGGACTCCTCCCTCCAAAGCTCACTCCAGAGGTGATCGCTGCAGGCTCTACCACATCTCAGCACCTAGCAGAAGCCTTTCCTCCAGAATTCCCAGATCAATAACCCCCAGAATTCTGGCTTCTGAGCACATATCCCCCCATATCTTCAGGAGTATACTGCCATCTTTGCCAAGGAGTCCTTCGACATGCTCCCAGATCACTGACCCTGGGACCATGCGATAGAGCTCATCCCAGGAGCAGACCCCAAGGAGTGCAAGGTCTATCCACTGTCCCCTCTCAAGCAGAAGGAACTGGATGAATTCTTACAGGAAAACTTGTCCTCTGGTTGCATATGCCCATATAAATCTCCAATGGCTTCCCCAGTCTTCTTCATTAAAAAAAAGGATGGCTTGCTTTGCCTAGTACAGGATTACTGAGCACTCAATGCCCTCATGGTGAAGAACAAGTACCCTCTACCCCTTATCTCTGAGCTGGTTGCGCATGTTATCAGAAGTCTTATCAGAAGGATGGTTATTTTTAGTTTACATTTCCATGTCACTATGAAACCATCAGTAGTGTACATCAAAAGGACTATTATTAGTATATGCCCCATGTTCCTTATCTCTGACTCACAGTTACTCTGGTCCGGATTATTAAAGTAGGAGTACAGCCACACTTAGAAGTATATAAGGATACAGTACATTACCTTGTATCCTTATCTTAGTGTTATACAGTTCTTGTCTCCTATATCTCTTTGCCTTTAAACCAGCTGGACTATAGTGCTCCATCATCTCCAAGTCATGCCTAGTAGGACAGGACCAAATCTGTATAAACATCCTGTGTTGAATGCTATGCTACTCAAGAGCAAACCCCTAACCTGGGTAACAAAACACTAAAATACTCTGCTGCTTATCTCTTGCTCACCCTCTACTCTGCTCTGCTCTACTGACATACTAAATGCATCAAGGTACTCTGGTCATTCAAAACAATGTGCAAAAGAACACCACCTCTCTGTGTAGCCATCACTACAGGCCTTAAGAATTTGCTGCACACAGTGCCACACACTGCTGTCACCCTACTGCACATTACAGCACATTGCCGCCATCTTACTGTGATACCACTGTCACTTTACTGCACATTACCACACATTACCACCACATTACTGTGACATTGCTGTTATTGAGCCTTGAGCACATTCCAATATATGTTGATGGGTATCTTGGACCATAATCAATTTATTACATGATAACTCTCATAAATCATTGTTAATTCTGAACTTTAGGTAATATATGTTGACAGGTACCTTGAACCATAATTAATTTATAACATGATAACTCTCATACATGATTTCTACTTCTGAGCTCTAGATATATGCCGACAGGTACCTTAAACTATAATTAATTAATTGCATGATAGCTCTCATATGATTTTTGATTCTAAACTTCAGATAATACTGTGGTAGGTTGGTAGGCCAGGTGGGCAACAAGCCCAGACAGTCACATCAGTCACTGCATTCCCACAAGCAAATACTCAAACTCCAATGTTGATACATCATTCTACCATAATATATATAATAATTGGGCCAGTATAGAGTGAGATAGAAGTGTTTGTCTGGGCTTATCACTCATCTGACCTACCAACCAATGACAGTATATGCTGATGTATAATATCAGTATATGGCCATGGTCAGACACTGGGTGCGAGAGATTTAGAATACTATCTAAAATATGTGAAGGCGGACATCTCAGAAACAGAACCAGAACACCCAGACAAGTAAAGGTGATGTTAACTAACTTATTAGTGATAAGGCTATGGAAGAATGACTCTGGTATGAATGTACCCAAGCATTGTATCCAATACCATGTTAACTAAGATATTGGTTAAGATACTCATGACTGTACAAAAGACCCATTTCTCTGTCTTTGCCCTAGAAAGTGGACAAGTTGTAATGCCTATGACATTCAGATGGTACCTAGCCATAATAACAGGTCTGGGAGTGAATCTTGACAAAAGAATGTAGGGATTAGCTAATGCCCTGACAAGAATGTCTCCTTGGAATGGTTCTGATAATATTGAAACATAAGGGATCAAATGGGGGTATCCCAGAGGGTACTCAGGGAAGGATGCTCCCTCATAGAAACAAAAACATTCATGGATTTTTAATATAGATAGAGGGCTTGTTTTCACTAAGCTTAGCTGAAATTTGATAAGCTTAAGCTAATACAAGTGATATGAGATAGATAATGAACAGTTTCGTCTTTTAGGGTGTTCTGGGGGTGCATTCTGACAGCGAAAGTCAAGAGAGTAGTGTTTTAGAGGTTAATGAACAGCCGTTGAAGTTATCTTAGCCATATGGTGCAACAATGAAAGGACAATCCCTGTCAATTCAAAGCACGGGGTCTCTGGTCTCTGGTCTCTGGTCTCTGAACTCTGTTCTCTGTCTCTGTCTCTGTCTCTAGCACTCTGGAACTCTAAACTCTGGACTCTGTTCTCTGCCTCTGTCTCTGGGTTGGTCTATGACCGAAGAAATCACACTTAACGATGCACACTGAATAGTCCTTTGAAACCATTCTTGATCACAGCTCACAGACTTGCGTGTGGAAGCAGGGGTGAGACCTCTTGCTTCTCCATGAACAAGTGCAACTGTATTTATATTGTTTAGATACATACAAGAGATAGTAAATATGAAATAGAAAACAATAAGCTTAATTGTTACAGGTACTGCATAATATTTTGGAAGGTTTGGCAGCATTTCTACCTTGCCCTGGGTTATGGGTTTTTCTCTGATTGATGAATGGCAATCCAGCCAGACATGTTCTGTGTTTGTCTGCATTATTCTGCATCCACGTGAGCGCATTTAAGTCTCTGGATCAATTATGATCGGAATGCATGGTGTATGGGCAATCCCTTGATCCGTTGTAATTAATCTCAGTCAGGCAATATGCCAAGGTGCCAGGACCCACAAAGCACTTGTTAATTAGGAGTTTTTGATATTTCTAGGGTTTTGGGCATCAGTTGTCACCTCCCAAACATTGGACGTTCTGTTCCGTGGTCTGGTCATCATTATTGGGCTCACTAGGGGTGTAATACACCTGTGATAGCTGCTATGTACATTCTTTAGGTTCCAACAAATCCGAGTTCATCAGAAAACTGCTTGGAAGGTCCCTTGATGCGACCGGAGTATACTTGATAGGCTATGTAGAGTCCGGAATCCCTCCAGAGAGCGTTCTGATAGCTTGGTTCACTAAGCTTAGTGATAATGAGCTGGTTTGAACACTTCTGAGGCTCGAATCTCCTCAGTTTGGTCGAACTGGCTACGACAGGACATAGTACCAATCCTCTATAGAGCTCTTTAATGATATAGCCAATGATTCTATGTAGAGAATTGTTCCAGAGTATGGAATTCATGTATAGGCGTGAAATCAGCATATCACCGGTAGTTCTCTTTGTATTTCTGGATAATGTTGCATTCTGCAGGGGAATATTGACAGTCAGCTCTGGGCTTTCTTGCTTTTGTGATAGCCTGCATGGTGATTGGGTACAGTAGTAGGAACAGAGGCCATGAGGGACCTGACCTTGGGTTTTGGGCCATGCTTGAGGCACATGTACCTGGCTTTGTCAAACACCCAAAAACAGCCCCTTCTTTGGATCCCATGTCTTACTTGGTTGTGCCTCATAAAACATCAAAGATATGCAAGCAAGGGAAGCAGGGCGGGCTGTTGATTCAAGCCACTGATGACATTGTTGAATTTTGGTCCTCTGAGGAAAGAACAATGGAAACACCACAGGGGCCTGTGAAGACAAGGGTTCAGGTTCCACTCCACTCTGGGGCTGGCAAACAAGGGATCAAAGAAGACAGAGGTAGCACCTCCAAGGCAAATGCTGTACTGCTATCTGGTGGCTTTGAGAGATATAATAACACCAGTGATGTCGGTATAGAGGTGAAAGAATTGGCACCAAACAAAGTTAGTTGTTCACTTACGGTCATCAGAATGAGGAGGTCTAACATCACTGAGCTACAGCAACAGGAGTGGATGGAAGAATTTGTGAGGCATGCAGATGATATACTGGCCACACTGCTTGCTCGAGAGGCATTGCCTGCCTGTGGTAAATGTTCAAATTGTGCCAATGAATGGCAGGGCATTTGGAGATGTCACAATTGTTTTAGTGCCAAGATACTATGCTGCATATGCATGTGGCATTCACATTTCAGTAATCCTCTGCACAGATTCAAATGGTGGAACAGGATTTTTTTCTGCTCAGCTGAAGCATGGGAGGTCGGGTTATATATGGTTGTGGCACACAGAGATGGGGAACACCTGTGCCTGATCTTGAAAACCCACATGGACATGCTTGAAATGTGTCAGAAGGTCAATGATGAAGGCAATCAAGACATACTGCGCATGGAAAAGGAGGGTGGCAATAAGGTGTGACAGGACAATAAAGTGCTGTTCAGCATTCATGTGACACTCACCAATGGCATCTGGCCCAGCAATGATATCCCACTTGGAGATGATTTGCTGCTGGGTGGAGAGCAGCCCCTGGAGGATATCATGCCACCCCCATTCAACAATCAGGGTGGAAATTCCTGGGATGATTGGCATATGCTGGACTACAATGATGGCAATGAGGGAGAAGATGTTGATATGGAAGTGGATGAAGCTGACATGGCAGCATTTCCTCATGATCAATACGATGCCCATTCTGGCCAGACTCATGATGGCAATTCTGAGTCTGTTCCCCAGACTGATGCACTCAATAATAAATATGTCTGCATCATACACACAAATGGCATCCACAATATTGTACTTGTCACCTGCCCATGCCAGCAAAGGGAAGAAGTTCTTTGTGATTTGATCTTCTGCCACCTGATACCAGCAACATTCACGCAACTCCAGACCTTGTTTACTGTGGATGTTCTTGATGATTTCTGCCTTGAAAATTTGGAATGCAAGGCCTTAGCATATCAATATTTTCAGAAACTCTGCCAGCTCACATCTCGCATGGCACTGGCAAAGACACCAAATTTATATCAGGAACTGCTGCAAATGGCACAGCTTTGGCACTGGGTAAAAAAGAAGAAGTGGGCAGGTCATGGTCATGCAAAACCCAAGGTCTCCAGGGAAACAGCAATACAAGGAGGAGAACTTGCAAATTTTTGTCCAGCATGCCCCCAGCCTGGCATTAACCTTCCTCCAGATTGGAAGGATGATTGAAATAGGTTTGTTATACCTATTGTGTGTGACCAATGCCCATTTGAATTTAATCACTAGATGGGTGTTCTGCCAGGTCTTGGTGGCTGATGGCAATTTCAAAGCAGATCATGTATGGCAGGTGAACAGTAGCAATGATGTTTGGTTGTTGGAGGGTTCAGGCATGTTTGCAACATGGGCATGATACCAGGAGTTTTTGAAACATGCTATTGAAATGTCAACAGTGCATTTGCCGTGGCCAGGGTAATCCCCACTATATTGGAATACAACTTGATCACTCCATGGATCCAGAGAGCACCATGCAAGAATCACTTCCATGCCATTGAACTCGCAATGGTAGGATCAAAAGCTTGCAATGTCACTGGCATAGTTGCTGTTGCATGTGCACACCATGGGTGCTTTGCACCAAATTCAATTGCCAATCTGTTCAAAGGGGAACAGCAAAAGATTGTAGACTGGGTCCTGCTTCAATCTCTAGCCACAACCAACCTCGATCCAGCACAAGGCATAATGTTAATTTATGACATTGCATGCCAATACTCGGTACATCTTTGGAGAAGGATTGGTAAATATCTCCCTGATGATCTGATCCTGGACTGAGCCATTGGGTTGTTTCATGTACATGGGCACTGAGAAGAATGTTCCTTTCATTATGCAATCTCCTTCATCCCTGGGAGAGGCATAACTGTTGGCAAAATTTTGGAATCTTTATGGTTGTCCCTGAATTGTATTTCACCAACAGTGCATATGGCTATGCTAGCAAATTGTGCTGAGACACTTGATGATCATGCGACCGATTCAAATCATAGGAAAATGCTGAATATTGGTGTGGCATTGTTTCTAATGTGATGTCTGTTATGGTGAACTTAAATGTTATGGCCATAGCTGCGGCATTATGTGAGCGATATGGGCAAGCAACAGCAATGAGTGGGGAAGCAGGCAATTATTTTGATTTATTGAGTTAAGGTATTTCCACTGAATATCAGCAGCAATGGACAGCAGCAGTTGAGCATGCTGAAGCCTGCCACCTCATCACCCCCAATGCAATGGACAACTTGGGTACACAGGGCACCTGGAAAACTGAAAACATTGTATGCCAAGACTGACAACTCACCCCAACGGAGGAGTGGATACAGTTATCTATCGACATGGAGGAACACCAGTTTGTATTTCTTCACCAGTAACAGCAAAGTAATGGTTAAAATGTATATTTATAGGGTTGAGCTTTGTTCAGTACTTTGATCTGTCCACAATAGTCCACAGGATGACCTTGCAAGCTGATTGCAGCAAGCATTGGCTGGTGAATTTGCCAAGCTGGATATGAAGCAACAACAGTGCACAGGCATATCTGAAGCACCCCTTATCACAAATATTGATGAAGACCAGTGGGAAGCATTTGACAATTTGGACGATGATGTTGATCTAACTGCAGCATCACCCTCAGACACAAATAAGGATTCACCTTCATCCAATGTAATGCCACTAGAGCAATGCCGAATTAGCATGCCATCTATGTTTCAAAATCCAATTGCCATCCAGTCTGGAATTGAACTGGAACTGCTGTTAGAGCCAGTGCAGGTTGGGACCAAAGTGGAGGGTTGGAGTGGTATCCTTGATATAAGGTAACCGGGGGACAGGGCAAAGTCAGTGCATAGACTTTGGGACTGAGGCAGAGTACATCAGGCGGGGAGTTGGACTTGCAGCCTCAGCGTATGTGCTGTGCCCTCCTACTGTCCTAGTCCGTATTTCAGGAAGTCGGGGCTGAAGCGGAGCAAGGCAGAAGAGAGAAGAGGATAGAGAACAGGGAGCTGGTCCGCTGCTCAATTTGATTATCAGACTGAAGAGTACAAGCCAAGTACCTATGGTATATATACTACTGGCCTTACGAACTATGACTCGTACTGACTATGTGCGGAGCAAAGTGGAGACCGATATAGTTACAAACAGATTACGAACGGATTACAAATGGATTACGAAGGAAATGGAGACTGGTACAGGTATGGAGACTGATAACGTCTCTTGGTTATGGACGGAGAATGGAGAACTGGAAAGTAGCACTGAGGGTCAGGTGACCACGGCATGTGCGGAGATGGTTGTGTGATCGGGGCAATGGGTTATGGTTGGAGTGCATCAGGGCCAAGTCAGAGGGCAGAGGGTTGTTATGTGGAGCGCACGTGGAGTCAAGAAGCCGAAGTATAATGGTTAAGCTCTGGGTTTGGCATAGATATGACAACTGCACAAACAGCAAGCTCTGCAGCATCTCATTGGACTTTGTAGTGCAATTGCCAAAAAGTCCTTTCAATATTCTTATATACTCTGGGTTATGGGTCAGTTGTCAATTCAGACATGTAGTTGTGCTGTTATTGCAACCCTCAATACTCACATTGCATTCCATTGCCGAGCATATTCAAAATGCTGAGCGGCAATAGTTCGCCTCTGTGCTGAGCCTTTGGCATTGGCAGAATTCCAACCATTATCCAAATCAGATGTCAAATGCAGCACTGCTCTACTCAATCCAAACCAGAGTGGATCAACCTCACTTCAACTCTCCTGGATATGGCAATTGCACTTTGGCAGACAACACCTTTCATCTAATGGCCTCATTGAATGTGAGTGCACTCAATATGGCTCATAGTGAATTTTGATCTGTGGAAAGCTATCTTACATACCATCCCAGTTCAATGTGTGCATTGGCTTCATGCTCATGCACAGAAACAGCACTGGGAGGAGGAGCTTCTCTTAGTCCAATATGAAATGCAATGGACGGTCTGGTATTTCCATCATCTTCAAGACATGTGGGAGCAGAGAGAAAGCCATGATGGCAATGCCTTGGGGCCCACAGCATATGCTGCCAGAAAAGCGGCAATGTGGAGCAGAATGGCTGCCAATGCTGACCAAGCATTTGTGAAGGTCCTAAATATGTTCCCTGATGCTATGCAATGAGTTACTTTCCCTACTATCTATAATCTTCATCATCACCAATAATAGATAAATATGGTCACATGATGGAACAAAGGTTTCTTTTTCAGTGGATGATCTTATCTTTTCTCTGTAACTATACCATGCAAGAAAGCTCCTTCAGCACTGGCAATGACCAATCTGACCATGTTCCATCACCTCAAGAGGTGGTATCATACTGTGATTCATGTCTGAGGGCAATCCTAAATGCATTGCAAACTGCAACTGGTGAAAAAGAGGAATGGATTGCCAAAGGCATCCAAAAGGAACTGGTATGCCCATATTCCAATTTTTTTGCTAACTTGCTCAAGTTAATCCACCACTACCCCCTTGCCAGCATTTTGCACTGATTATAGTCAGTATGGCCGCAGCAAGTGGACAATTACTTAATGTGCTGCTGGTTACACAATACCTTACATGTCATCTCCTTTATTATGAGAATTCTTTGCCCATTGACATTCCCATGCTCTTAACAATCAATGCCAGAAATCATCCAAGTCACCCCATGGGCACTTGCCTACAGGATTGGTAGGAACAACCCACACTGCCAACAGCAGATGATTTTATTTCATTCACAAACATAAAACCATGTTGGCATTACCACCATTGTGTTTCGCACTTGACATATGCCATGGCCTCGGCATATTCATCATCCACCAACTGGCCACTAGGACCCTCCCTCTACATTCAAAATAAATGCCAAGGCAGCAGTCAATACTGCAAAGTTGCCATGGATGCCCTCCATCAGTTACATGCTTTGCGAGTCCATGTACAGACTACAGAGACCTCTACTGAAAATGAGCAGCTCCTGATACACTGTGAACCCCTACCAGTCATAATTTACGTCGAAAAATGTGGGGGCTGTGTCATAATTCACGTCAAATTATTAAAGAATTATGACCTTTATTCAGAAAAACGGTGTTATCTGGTGTAATTATCAAAATGTCATTATTATGTACCCTCCTAAAAACGGCACTATCTGGTGTAATTCTCACTTCTTGACTATTTCTGATGTAAATTACAACCTGTAGGGGTTCACAGTGATAATGCACCAAGCCTTGGCATTTAACCAGCTATATGAGAAATGCACTGTGAAAGAGGTGGATACACCTGCACTTGGCTACAAGGCAGGCACTGATGGCAACATCATGGGCATCTTGCCACCCCCCCCCCACCCACAGCTGCTGGTCCAACACCTACCCAAGCTGAAGGTAGCACAATGTCCGATTCTCAACCTCCATGCTACTCCAAGCACAATGTCTCTAAACCCACTGCTGCCCCCAAGGCTTCCCATGCCAAAGCCCCAACAAATGCCAAACTGGCCAAAAGGATCCAGGAACATGCTGCCAACAAATTACATTGCCTCCACAATGAGCCCTCCCTCAAATGGACATGGGGAGTTGATCTGGATGAGGCTGATATTTGGCAACTTTGGCATGCTGCAGACAATAACTACAAGGTTCCACACTCCAGATATGACTGCTCCTTGCACCAGGGCAATTTTCATGGCATTGATTCATCTATCCCACCTCTTCCTGGCTCTAGTATATGGAATGTTTCATCTGTCAATTCAAGTCAGCCTGGGCAGACTGAATTGCAGTCTCATGATATCCCAGCACACTTTCACACTCACCCACTTTCTCATATTCATCATGGCAGCACCACTATGCACCAATCCATCAATTCTAGTTCTTCATCTGGTCCATCACCATCAGCTGTACTCCACACCCTGGAACCCAATACTGAAATTGCTGTGGATGCATCTGCCACAAATACCAATGCCACACTTCCTCAGGTTGCTGTCAATGCTTCCTTTGTTATCTCATCACTGCCGGTCACACACCTATGTTCTATGGCATCCACTGATGCCACACACATGATGCCAAGTAGACCACACTTCTATCCCTGACATGCATGTGATGTGCAATTTAGGACTCTCTCACTGTCTCCTTCTGAATCTTCTGAGTTCTCTGCATCTGCTGCTCTGCTGGCCCTCAAATCTGGCCCTTTGGCATTAACTACCATGCGGCATCCAATTACCACTGGCAATGTTACTGCTGAATCACAAGTTGTATCATCAGAGACACTGGTGGCATTCAGTGGTCCCCCAGGTCCAGACCATCACTTGTCTGAATTGGGTTCGAGTCATCATAGCCATGATTCGTCCTTCTTTGCCAATGTTGTGCATGCGCTTGACAATGCTGTTGCCTGTGAGGCCCCTAACATTGCTGCCCACCCACACGCCAAATCTACATCATTCAGTGCAATGGCAGCATTCAGTGACTCCTCATCCCCAGCCTACCATTCTCCTAAATTGGCTTCAAGTGGCTGTAGCCTACACTCCTCCTTTCTTGCTGATGTGGTTGGTGCACTCAACAATGCTGCTGAATGTGATTCTCCTGCCATTGCCGCCTACTCATATGCCAACCCAATAACTCCATACCCTAATCCCTTGGCTTCTCATCATGCTCCAATGATGCAGACCCAATCTATGCAATCTGCCACAAGCAGTGGCAGCCTTGAATCCTCCTTTCTTGCCAATGCTGCCAATGCCCTCGAAAGTGCCAGTATATGTGAGTAGACCCCTAAAGTCAATTGAAATTTGCTAATCATTTGACATCTCAGATGACAATCAGAGTTCAGGTGGGGAAGTTATGGATGATTCCAACATATCCTCCTCCCCTCCCATCTCCCCTGGCCTCACTCTCCAAGCGCTCTCCATCCCTTCCCAGCAATCCTCTCCTTCTCAAGTTCTTCCTTCAGGCTATACTGCCCAGAACTTTCAGCAATTTGGCAACCCTGATGACTATGCATGATGATGCCTGTGAAGTACATATTTCTTGTATGTAGGAGGATTAGTGAAGATGTTCTTTGTCAATGGTTCTCAATATATGTGTCCAATGTTGTGCCTTTTGTATGTGCCTGACTTCTGTGGCAGCAATGGGTCTCCTGGAGGTATTGCCGCCCTTCATTTGGGCTCATGCCATGTTATTGCCGCACATCATAAGCCAAGCTGCATCTGGCCAGGGTCCTCCAGTGCTGGCCTTTACTGTCATATATTATATACCCACCAGCGAAGTTTTACAGTGGGGTGGCAGAGCCAGCAGGGTTCACTGGCTCCCATTCAATCGATATGATGTATGTCTTCACTGACCAATTCACTTGATACATTGTAGGTTGATTATGTGGATTGTCTCCCCATCATTTAGGAGCATCATTCTAGGAGTTCCAAGATCAGCAACATAATTTGCTCTCAGGAACTTGCTCCCTAAGTGCCTGGCTGTTTATATCTTAGCCCATTGGGTTAGCAAGTTTCCTCACTAACTTTTAGCTACAGGTTTTTATCCTTTTCTTGGATCCTCCACACCCAGGTTCTCAACCCTAATACTCTAAAGTCCACTTCCATAGTCTTCAGGCAGTAGACTAATACTAGAATTAATTAGCTTATTCCATTCTTATCAATCTTCATTCTCTAGTTCATCATTTCTGATCTCTTTTTGTTTCTATGAGGGAGCATCCTTCCCTGAGTACCCTCTTGGGTACCTCCATCCAATCCCTTAGGTTTCAATACCATCAGAACCATTCCAAAGGAACATTCTCACCAGGGCATTAGCTAATCCCTACATTCTTTTGTTAAGATTCACTCCCAGACCTGTTATTATGGCTAGGTACCATCCAAATGTCATAGGCATTACAACTCATCCACTTTCTAGGGCAAAGACAGAGCAATGGGTCTTTTGTGCAGTCACGAGGATCTTAACCAATACTCTAGTCAACAAGGTATCAGATACAACACTCAGATACATTCATACCAGAGTCATTCTTCCATAGCCTTATCACTAATAAGTTAGTCAACATCACTTTACTTGTCTGGGTATTCTGATTCAGTTTCTGAGATGTCTGCCTTTGCATGTTTAGATAGTATTCTAATCTCTCATACCCAGTGTCTGACAATGGCCATATACTGATATTATTTGGTAAGGGAGAGTTAGTTACTTTATTAACTAGTGATTTCATGAATGAATGATTTTGCAGTGCAATACCAATACTATCCAAAAGCCTGAAAGCAGCTTGATTAAGATGCACCATGTTCACAAATCACTGGGGCTTACATGGCCAAGCTGACCTGTGGTTCACAATACATAATGAGGACTCAGAAGTGTGACAAGGGACAGCTCATGGCTATCTTGGGAATTATGTGGTCATGAGAGAATCTTCTGTAGTAATTGTACATCTGTACAAGCTGCACACATATATCGTGAGGCAAATTAGTGGCAGGAACATCGGACATCAACTCACATTCACTCCATATAGGCTATTGGGTCATAATGAACATCAAGTCATCATGATCAGCCTTTGTGCATAGTGCCCATTGTCTCTTACCATGCTGTGAGAATGAGGCCAATGAACACCATGCCAAAGGTAGAGTCAAGCACAGCCATAGCAATTGTCCAGCGAGAGTGACCTGTCAGAAGTGTAGTTATTTGCTTGGCTCTCCGCTTGTCAGATGAGAATTGTAGGATGGGATTGAATTAATGTTGGATAGTTGTTGCTTGTACACTTAAATGCATTCTTACCCATGTAGGGGTGGAGGCATGTTGTGCTGCCAGTATGTCAATGATGCATCAATTGTTCGTCACAAAATGCAGTTCTGGTTTGTTTTCCAGAGCATTTCGTAAAACAAGGACTCAGAACAACAAGCGGTTTGTTGGATAAATCAAGCGACTCAAAATGTATTTTGGTACGCAAAATAATTGCCAGACGAATAGACAGGATGGTGGATGGGTAGTATTCCTCTCTTTAAGCTGTATGACTCCTACGAGCACAAATGGTTGGCTTCATGCAGTCAGGATCTTGCTGCAGTTCCCACTTATTGACCAGTGCCCCGGACTTCTCTTGCATGAAGCCTAGCCGTTGCTTAGGGTTGATGCCATTGGAGCCTGAGGGAAGTTCACAACCAGGGTGCCTTTGCCGAAATATACCCTCCATTCTCATCATTCTAAGCTATCGCATCTGGGTATCAATCCAAAGGCTCACCAGAAGTAGGATCACTGATGAAACCTGTACAGAACTGCTTCTTGATATGATCCGAACTGCGTGAGATGAGGTCAAGCATGTCACTTGCATGGCGTATAACTGTGGGTGTGACAGATTATTCTGTAAACCAAGGAGTGGTGAGAATGCAGACAACGCCCTCACCTACAACAAAGAGCATGCTCAATTCAAACCCGTTCATTGGATCTCTGTTCTGAATTGCACTTGCGTGTCTTGCGCACTAGCCTTTGTTAAATGTCCTGCCACTCCCCTTCTTCCTCCTCAGTCCGCTGCTGTACCATGAAGGTGTTTTCACCCCTCAACACTTATATATTTTGGCCGTACTGACGAACCTGTGAGTGGCAGGATGCAGGTAGTGTATGGACTCGTTGATGGTATTGGGCTTGGACCGTGGGCCCGTACTGAAGATCAGAGCCTTTAATTCATTTGTGGTAATGCAGAAAATATCAGCCCGCTCATCCTCTAATTTTCCCCCCTCTCATATCCCCTGATCAAATTCGTAAACATTAAAACCCAAGTCGATGTCCCAAGTCATGTATATAACTGAATGTATGCGTTTTTGTGTTCATTTCATGTACAAAACATGAACCTGACCCAAAAGCTGATATCCGCAGTAGGGGGTTGTGGCTGTAGAGCTCGGGGAGGCAGATGATCTAGTAGGTGGTGTTGTCAAGGAGTTGGATCGAGCTGAAGTGGGTAGAAGTAGTGTCTGTTGGATCCCCTCCATGGCAGGTGTGTGGCTGAACTGGTTTGGCATGGCTGCACTTTGAAATACCGTACTCGCCAGCAACGCATGAGCCAGATGCATCGTAAAAGTTGCCGGCATGGCGGTGGGAATGTCAAGGGAATTTGTCCATATACTGAACGAGGTGTCCTATGTGCGAACCAGTGATGGATGAGCTACTAGCTAGCTGTCGATAGCCACTGATCTAGCCAGTTGGTTTGAAGCTAGCTAAAGTGCTAGTAGCAGCGACTAAGGTGGCGGCGCCCGTGCAGGAAGCTAAGCTCATGCTTCTAGAAACCTATGCAAATGCTCCCTGGCTTGAAAATCAACAAGACAAAACCACACGGTAGCACTCACCTATATAGATTCGAAGTTAAATGCCAAAGGGAACTTGGTCCACAGTTGCATCCATCTCGATATCACCTCCATCATCACTGGCAGCATCGGCATTTAATAATTCACAAAGCTATGCCTCCTGAGGTGTGGGATAACACCTTCAGATCTCGCTAGCCATATTACTTCCAATGGCTTAGAACAACGAAAAATTGGCGCAAAGCTGAGGGGCCCACATCTTGATGAAGACATCAATTACTAGTATCACGCTAGCCATCGAAAGCTATCCGATTTGAATCAATAACTGACACACCCTCGACTGGCTCCACCCATCACTGGTGTGAACCGGTGGTGAGAGAGCCCATGATTCCCACAACGGCTCTGATCTTTGCTGGTCACCGGGATTTTGTTCAGGCTGGGGCCTCCGACATTTGGCCTTCTTGCTCCTCGAGGACCTGGGGCGCGGATCCGATCTGAGGGTCAGATTTTGCCCATGTTCGTCCCCGCACACACATATGGATTTTCGGGGGGCCTATTTGTACATGCAAGGACGACCCTTGCATGCCGTAGACAACAAGGTGCAACTGCACACCATCAATTCCGGCACCAGGAAAAAGAGAGGAAAATTGCATCTGGTATTTGTTAAGTAGCAAGTCTGGCACCCGGAGGGAATCTTATTGCGGATAATGAATGAATTGTGGGCAGTGTCAGCTACGCACGTGACCTCGCCGTTCACTCATATCTTCAATCAATCTTGCACGACTCAGCGAGACGAATACCACTGCGTCTGGACACGCCGCAGATAACATTGTTCGATATAGAGTCGCTGGCTCTCAATCAAATACTCAACAAGTCTCTTTTCCACGATTTTGACTCCTGTCACCGATATTTCACATACGTGTCTATCTACCTACCTATACAGAATGGAGGGCGGACGGATGTCAGACTACAGTGAGCATGTCTTCGCAGCTTTAATGAGTACAATTTGAAGTGAAGATGACTAGGGGCCACTCCCGAGCGTGGGGAGACAATATCCGGGAGCCAGGCATCTGTTGAGCTCGAGGCTACCCTTGAGCGCGAAAACTTACCCCGTTCGCTCGACCATCAAGGAGAGTCGCTCCTGATCCAGTTCAAACGCACAGGCGACCTTGCAGATCTTCAAGAAGCGATATCTGCACAGCAGAAAGCAGTCGAGCTTACTTCTCATGACCATGCACTCCTGCCCACCCAGCTCTACAATCTCGGAAGATCATTCAGAATTCGGTTCCTACGTGCAGGTGGCAACCTGTCAGATATTCACAAGGCGATATCTGCACATCAAAAAGCGGTCGAGCTCACTCAGCTCGACCATGCAGACATGCCCGGCTTGCTTAACAACCTTGGTATTTCGTTAGAACTTCGATTCGAATATACCGGTGATCTTGCGGATCTTCAGGAGGCAATATCTGCACAACAGAGAGCGGTCAGACTCGCCCCTCCCGACCATCCAGATTTGCCTTCTTGGCTCAACAGCCTTGGTAATTTACTCGTAAACCGGTTCGAGCGTAACGGCGATCATACGGATATTCAGGAGGCAATATCTACGTTCGAAAGAGCACTCGAGCTCACTCCTCCTGGTCATATAGACGTGCCCAACTGGTTAAATAATCTTGGAATTGCATTCAAGGCTAGGTTCAAATTCACAGGTGACCTTGCAGACCTTCAGCAGGCAGTATCTGCATTGGAGAAAGTAATCAAACTTACTCCCTCCGATCATATGCTCCTGCCTCCCCGGCTCAACAATCTTGCAATGTTGCTTCATGTTCGGTTTGAACGTGCAGGCGACCTTGCAGACATTCACGGGGCAATATCTGCACTGGAGAAAGTGATCCAGCTCACGCCCCCTGACCATCGGGACCTGTCTGAACGGCTAAGCAATCTTGGACATTCATTCAGAATTCGGTTCCAACGCACAGGTGACATTGCCGATATTCATGAAGCAGTGTCCGCGCAACAGAAGTCTGTAGAGCTCACTCCTTCCAACCATGCACTCCTGCCTGATATGCTCAACAATCTTTCAATTTCACTTCAAACTCGGTTCGAACGAGTAGGTGATCTCGTCGATCTCAGGGAGGCCATATCCATGACACAGAAAGCGATCGAGCTCACTCCATCTGACCATCTTGACATGCCTGTCCGCCTGAGCAACCTTGGGATATCATTCCGAGCTCGATTCAAATGTGCCGGAGACCCTAAAGATCTTCAGGAAGCTATATCTGTGCAGCAGAGAGCAGTCGACCTCACTCCTCTTGATCATTCGCTCCTCCCTGGTTTACTGAACAATCTGAGTCGCTCATTCAGGACTCGATTCGAACATGCAGGTGACATTGCGGACATACAGGAGGCAATATCTACAATCCAGAAAGCTGTTTCCCTAGCTCCACCCAGCCATTCGCGTCTGCCGGTCTGGCTTAGTGAGCTAGGACTATTCTTACATATCTCGATGCTCACGTACTGGGAACGAAGACGACATGAACAAAGCCCTTGATTGCTATCGCCGCGCGGCTGGTGCCGCCACAGGGTTTCCACCCGCCCGACTCAATTCTGCCCGATTAGTCGCTCTCATCTACCGAGCAGCAGGAGATACGGAACAATCATTGACCGCATATTCCGAGGCCATCAAAATGGTTTCTTTAATTGCCGGGTTGGACCAATCCCTCCACAATCGTCATCAAAATCTTGTTCTCGTCTCAGACTTTTCATTAGAAGCTGCCGCAGCTGCATTCTCATTTGGAGCTACTGAGAAGGCAATCGAGTGGCTTGAAGGAGGACGATGCATAGTTTGGACGCAACTAAACAATCTGCGCACCCCGCTCGACTCCCTTCGGATACACAACCAAGCACTCGCGGAACGCATTTTGCATGTATCGCAATCCCTTGAGAACCCAGGCACTCGCAAGGTCCCACAAAGTTTCGACATTCATGACACGCTGGGAGATAGGAAGAGGGCAGCCTTAGAGGCCGAAGCAAAGCAACGCGTCGATCTTGCGAATGAACGGGATCGACTGCTTGGACAGGTTCGGGAGATCCCGGGGTTTGAAACATTCCTCCTTCCAACGCCGGTGTCTACTTTACTTGAGGGCTTGCCTGATTGTGGTCCAACGGTCGTCATCAACGTTCACAAGGAGGGCTGCAATGCCCTCGCGCTCTTCGCTAAGCCTCGGCAATGTATTCACGTACCCCTTTCTGGATTTTCGTACAACAAAGCATTCAACCTCCGTGGACGCTTGAAAAAGTACTTGGGTGATAGGGGCCTTCGGATGCGAGGAGCAGAGGTGGATCCTGATAGTGAAGGAGAATTGCAGGATGATACTCGGGCACCAAGCTGGGCACGGTGGTCAGGACAACTGCCGAGGAATTCGTCGCGCGCAACGTATTTCCATGATCAAGTCGATTTTGAAGGACTTGTGGGTTGATGTGGCTCAGCCGATCATTGAACGTTTAGGGGTATTCTGTGGGTATGAATTGCCATACAATATATTCAATACTAACGAACACTACTATATTATTCGGCAGTCTTCAAACATACAGACGGAAAAAACCAGGAATCTGGTGGTGCACTACCGGTCCACTCGCATTCCTGCCACTCCATGCTGCAGGCATTTACGACGGACAAGGTGGGACGCCGAAGCTATCCGATTTCGCAATATCATCTTATACTCCCTCCATCACTACTCTCGTTCAGCGTGTGAGCAAACCTCCTATTGTCGATGGAGACCTCCAGGGCATGCTCATGGTCAGTGTGCCCGACGTGCCGGGCCAATGCCCAATCCCATGTACTACTGACGAAATTCGGATAATTGGGAAGTCGCTCGCCGAACATGGAGTGCAATACTCCACCTTGGAAGGACGGGAGGCCAACGTCGAGGCCGGGATCACCGCCATTGCAAAGTACAGCTCTGTTCACTTTGCTTGCTATGCTAAGCAGGACTCCGATGATCCACTCGAGTTGTCGACGATCATCAAAGCGAACTTGAAGAATGCGGATCTTGCATTCCTGTCGGCTTTCCAAACGAGTAGGGGGGATGAAAAGCTTTCTGAGGAGGCAGTTCACTTGGCAGCTGGGATGTTGGCAGCTGGATATCGGGGTGTTGTTGCGACAATGTGGTCGATTAATGATGGTCATGCTCCTACGATTGCAAAGTTATTTTATGAGGAGTTGTTGGTTTGTGAGTCGCGGGGTAGGGGGAAAGGAGTCAATGGATCGCATGCGGCTTATGCTCTTCACCATGCCATTCAAGTGTTTCGAGAGTCACTTCCTGACGATGATTCTGCACTCCTCACCTGAATCCCTTATGTACACTTTGGTTTGTAGATGCTATAGCTTCAGTACAATCCGCACCTGACAATATTTATGCTTCGGAGAATGAAACGGAACAGCAGTATCGTTCCCATCCCAATAGAACATGGAGTTAACTCAAGATATTCTGTCCTCGGAAAAAAATAAGACGTGACGAAAACCTGTCTAGTGGGTGGCAATTACAGTATCACTACTTCGCTCTCGAAACCCTATGCAGCGACCCAGAATCCTAGAACGTGTTGTGGGATAAATACGAGGCTCGAGCCGATTGTCCTGGAAGAGTACATACATACTCGCTAACAACGGAATCATCACGATTTACGAAGGGCGAGAAGGTGAAAACCTCGACTTAGATAGGTCAATAATCAATGCCTGCCTGTCTTGTCAAAACAATCATCGCAGTTCGTTCCCCTTCCCCAATCCAAAATGCCATGAACAAAATATCCATATGTCCATGGAACGGAGTCCTCCGATGTAATGAAAAGGTATCATAACCTCGCAGTAGTAAGTTATTGGGTAGCCCGTTGCGAAGTGGCAGCGGATCCCACGGCGAGATTTGGCTCTCGAGCAGGAAATCCGTTCGTGATGTTGGTTTGAATCTAATGAGATTACTCGCGATCGGGTCGTCAGTCTATAGAGCACAGCGGCATCAGCCTTGGGGACACAATACATAACCAATAAAGTCGTGAGCCCCCACCTCGCTTTCAGCAAGCCAAATTATGAACCGTAAAAATGCACGCTCCTCCGCCCAGGTATTGATGACACTTGGGAGATGACAGAAGTTGAAGTTGCGCAGTTCCGCTATGATTTCCTTCTGACTTGATTTGAAATGGGCGCAAAAATTCCAGCAATTGAAATAAACAAATTCTCGGATGCGGGAGAGGCTTCGTTTGAGACCATAGGATGGGTCGTCGGTCCATTTGGAATAATCAAAAACGATGTTCTCACGTGGAAGCTCACAAGCTATGTAGTAGATACGCCATGAGTCCAAAGGAGATAAAGGAAGGTTGCTATAGCTCACCCGGGTACTGGCAACTAGAATGTATAAAGCGACTATACCAGCGAAGGGTCAAAATGGTCATATCGTGCCAAGCTTGCGTCAGGTTTAAATAAAACGGTCCCGCTCTTTCTGGATTCTGAAGAAATGATGAAAATAGATCATCATGAAGGAATATATAACTGCCATCACCATCCCGAAACTTCGGGAGTTGTCGATGAGCTGATTGAACATGGGGAATGGACAGAACAGGAAATAGCTCTCTGATCGGATGGTAGAACCCATCCTTGTCAAGGCACAAGAAACGTGCAAAATTGAAGCTATTCCCGAACGTGATTGATCCCTCTCGCCGTGACAGGTCTGAGAGTACGATCGTGAAACCCATGACTCGCAAAGCGGTAGGCAGGGCAGTGGCGGGAATTCGGGACATGAGAAATCGATAAAAGGTATCAAGGGTGTCGCGAAAGGTATGACGAGCAGTGTTTGGTTGTTCAAGACCCTCAAGCCACTCGAGGCAGGTGTCCAGCTGGGAATCTGGATTGATTGCTGGTAGGCCATCGCCAATAAATCTGACAATAAGAGTCGCGAGTGCTTCATTCCCTCCAACTCCCTGTGAAAGGCGTTCCAGCTGAAGTTCAGTTGGCCATAATTTGGGAGCTGGCTTCCCACCGTGATACCATGTATGGTTGTTTCGGAGACCTTGTAGGCTGTACTTTAGCGAACTGTAAAACCTTGGTTTGGGAGGAGGTGGCGGTGAAGCCGATGGTGGCTTGTATGTTGTTCTAGAAGCCGGACGTAGCTTATCAAAGATTGTGTTGGGGGCCGGTGGCGGCTCATAGGTCGTTGCGGTAGCGGGCGGTGGCTGAGCCGAGTCGAGTCGTAAGGGCTCGGCACTGGTAGCACTCGGTGTATCGATATCGTAGCCTGATATTGCTTGGTCTGTTTCGCCGGCCGCCGCAGGGGTGGAAGTTGGATGAGAAGCATTAGTCGCGCGCTTTGACGAGAGGAGCTTCCGCAAGAAGCCTCGACTACGAGTCTTGCCATCCTTCAAGAAGGAGCGAAGAGAGGTGAGCGGCATTGAGCACAAGTGAGTCGTTAGGCCAGTTAGCACCCGGCGGGGAGTGTGTCATTTGAGGGGCAGGAGACATCACGGTGTATTGTCCTGTGACTTGATGGTTATCACTGTGAGACCGTGGGGATGGTAAAAAGCGATGTTTAAGAGGGGAATGAGCAAATAGCAGCACACACCTGTGTTCTAGGAAAAAAAATATCCTGGAGGTTGGTGCATCACGCCAGGGACCTGAGGGTATGAATGAATCTATGATTCATGTGTAGAAAATATCGGCAAATGAAGGGCGCTGACCGTGTTTGGTGGGCGGCAAATGCCGGCGTGCACCAATTGACGCCCAGTCAAACACGAAAATAACATATCCTCACCAACGAGAGTATCATAACTCGAGCATGAGTCCCCTATCAGCACTCTTGAGAATATATGCGACCAATGGCTCCTGGGGAGGTATAGCCCCACCGAAGCACGAGATTACTTTCAATGTTTGTTCGTCGCGTACCAACGACGTCATCCACAGAACATCCAGCCACATCTATAAATTCCCTCCCCTCGCCCTCGCCCTCTCTTCACCTCATTCTATCCCCACAATCTACTAGCATACACACCAGTCAGCCGACATCATGATGCCCCGCACAGAATTTAGTAGTGTCCCCAGCACGAAGCTCCTCGCACTCTCGCTCTATCTCCTCTCCTTCCTCGCTCTCCCCGCCATGTCCGTACCCGCTCCAGCACCCCTAGGCGACCTGAACAATTGGAAGCCATACCAAATCGATGAGCAGCCCTCGGAAACACGTTACGTTCAGATCCATCCCAAATGCCATAAAGACAAGTGCCTCGACGTTCGGGGAGGAGTGTTCGCGGATGGTACGCCGGTGATTATGTGCGTACGCGTTTATCGCTTGTCGGGTGTGAGGGCCAACCAAGATACTTGGACAGCTATGATTGTAATGATACACCAGCGCAAAAATGGTCCATTCAGCGTGGTACCACAAAGGTGAAGGTCGCCGGTCAAAATTTCTGCCTGGACGCTGGCTCAAGTGGGTATATGCGCGTTATATACCCGTTTGCGAGGCTAACGAGAGCTTTCATACATAGATCCGATGAGTGGGACGCAAATGAAGATATGGACGTGTGATGATAGCCTGTCGGCGCAGGCATGGTATTACACGAATGATAAGAGGATTACGTTGAAAGGCCAAGGTATGAGTTGGATATATGCGCGTGTATAGACATGCTGAGATATACCGTCATAGGACAATGCTTAGACCTGACGGACGGAGGTTTTGAGAACTATAATATTATGCAGATCTGGCAGTGCGCCGGTGGAGACACCAATCAGATATGGACGACATCAGGGTAGGCGTCGTGTGTATCTTAGGGTCGAATCCATTCGTCCACGGCTGAGAAAATGTTTCTGTAATAATTGCGTCCGTATCCCAACCTCTGGTTTGTGCATTTATGAGGAACTCCATGTCGCAATGGGCCAGGTGAGGGCGGTGATGGCTTAGAACATGAGAACATAGGCGGATGGCATCGTAGCGATCATTTGTGTGCATGCGTTGAGCAGCCCGAAGTGGTGGGGTACCTTCAAACGATGGCATGCATTCTGATCTCCGGGAGTATATTAATTGGCAAGGGGATGGCTGGGATAGCTGGTGACGACGGCCGTTGGTGCGCCTGCGAGGGTAGCAATGGTAAAAAAGCCTCTCCTACACTATACGATCTCGTGGCGTCAAGGAAGCAAGGAATCGTGACTCTTGTGAGTGAGACGGTTTGCTAGTCGTTGGTGTGAGTACTTGAAGTGACTGCCAATCCAATGACTATGTCTTGGGTGAGACTAGTGCAGGTGTTGTGGGTCGTACTGGTTCCTATTATAACAGTACTCTACGTTGGGTGTGGGTTGGCAGGGGAGGGAGGAAAGCGTGTGTGTATCGGGAATGCAGAGAATCTGGCAGTGAGAAGGAAGAACTGGGTATCTGCGGGAGATTTGACAACTTTGCGGCAATGTACTCCCCCACACTCCCCCTCAGGCACTCAGCCCTATTCATATCCCTGGGAAAACAGTCCCAAAGGACGGCCACAGTGCAAGCCTCCCTGCCCACCCCCAACGTGAAATAGATTCCGATCGAAAATGCGGAACGAAATCTGCTTAACGAGAATAGAATTGCGCAGTATCACGTCAGACACAAAATATGTATAAGTGAGATCACTAGGATCCACGTAGGAAGACTAGTCAGTATCTACCAGAGACACGACGCAAGTAAGTTACATACCTAGGATCCACGTAGGAAGACTGGATCCTAGGACTAGCGGACATTCTACTTATATACTAAGGAAAATTTTATGTACGTGTATTTACCGTGGAATTGAGCTCGTACTCGTTGCTACTTGGTATACAATAGAGTCCGTCGAGTGTACCTACAGTGTCCATGAATAATATGAAATATGAAGACAAAAGAAACATCGAGCTGTGCGCTCGCACTTCGACACTGCGCTCGTTGAAACCACCCATGCATATCCTCGGAGTGGCTGTAAAGGCACACAGATCAAGGTACAGGCGTCGATCGGCCTCTATTGGCCGGTGTATCGTGAGGAACAGAATTCCGCTGCGTGCAGAACCCTGCCCTTGATACAATTTCATTAGGTATATAGGTACCACATTTTTACTTAGATGCCTTAGCTCCTAACGGTGAGGATGTCTCCGCTGCCATAAGACCTCCGATAGGCTACAGCGTAATCTGTAAAAATACCTACACACACTCTCTCTCCCTCTCTCTCCGTCACACCTCGCTCTGACGATTATCTTGGAGGATGATTCTCTTTCCTACAGTATAATTGATTGGAAAAAAAATATGAGGTGGTACGGTGTCTCTCTATACGGTATATCATGTAACGTAGAACTTCGGAGCCACCCAACGCAGGATCCACCCCTGCCTCGGGTCTCGACGCTCCACTATTGTTGTGCGCACACAAACATATACCACCCTACACCCACAAGTCGTCCTCATCGCCGCATCGGATTGAGAATAATCCAATTACCCTTCGATATGGTGTCGTTAACAAATACACACACAATTAAGGCACCCTGAGACTGACTACGGGAGACTACTTCAATATTCGCAAGTGCCCCCCCCCCCCCCTTCTGGAACCACATCTGAGTCCCAAGGGATATGCAACCCTCATCCTTGCCATTCGGTGTGCTGTCTTTGATCTCGTCAAACCTGGGCGCGCATTGTAATAACGTACATCCAATGGTTACCCATCTCCTGGTCCGTAGGAAGAAGAATAGTCCAGCATTCTTCCTGCATGGAGATTACCTCACTGGTTGGGTTTGTAAGCATTCTCGGTTGAGGTTGTTGGCATGATAGGGGTGGTGGTTGTATGTATGTACATGTGCTCTCTCTCTCGCTGGTTGGGGATGTCTGTCCCCACTGGTGATGCCCGCTGTTCGTAAGTCTACAGCCGAGTAAGTAGCAACGACGGAGAGCACAGATCGCCGAACCGAGTATCTAATTCTTACGATTGATCGGAGGCATCGGAGAGGTATGAGAGTGTTGAGGATTGAAGTGTGAAGAGCGGTTGCCGTTAGAGGTGTTGGTGGATAAGATAGGTGTCACCAGGAACAAGCACCTTATGTAATATGTATTATGTAAGCGCCAAGAGCGGCGAAATCCCCAAGTTCGAAAATTGGAAAAGTGAGATTGTAGTATCTACTGTTGAGAGACAGAGCCGGACTGTGTAACTATATTCTGGAACTCTTTGCGAAGAGTTTTAGCGAGTTCCGGAGGCAGGACACGGTGCCCATGATATTTCTTGTTTGCCCAGACGGCCTCTGGGCCTGAGAGACCCTGAGAGTAGCAGTCAATGAACCTGGCGGCACGATTTGAATACCTGAATCCTCATGAGAAGAGTAAAAGACTCAGAAAAATCCTAGCAACTACCTTTGTATCTGTAGTAGAGGAATATCATCCAAGCACCTCCTTACATTTGCCTCCATGTCATCAATATTCACCATAGCAGAGGAATTTCTGTACCTGAGCTTGACGGCACCCCAGTACTGTTCAATGAAGTTGCACTCGCAATGTTATTTTGGATAAACGGCCCATTATCAGTGAGAATTTCACAAGTTTTTGTTATCTGTGTCCCCTCCTCCTACCGCATGAGCAATCACGTGATGTATTACTTAAGCGGCAAAATGTTGACTTGGGATTTTGACTTCCGGCTCCTTTTGCTTGCTATCTTGTCAGAATACCTTTTCTAGTCACTTTGCATGAAAAAAAATAAATTCGATATTATTCTGTGTACGCCCAAGCTATTGAAAAAATTCAACCTAGGACCTCTTCTGACCAACCTACACTTAACTTCTCAGGTCTTATTTTCCCACTCCGATGACTTGTGCTGAAGAAATAAGAGGCCGAAGTTTGGCTGATTTTTGCTTACATAAGAGGTGCTTGTTCCTGGTGACACCTATCTTATGAAAATGAGAGACTTTAGGGGGAAGGAGTGAATTGAGGGGGTTTTTCTAGGCAGGTACGAGTAGGGAGGATGAATTTGATTTATAGCGCTTCTCTCGATTCCTGTACCTTGAAACAACCGTGATCCCAGTGGAGCAACACAATAAAACCCCACACAGGAAATTTGGCCTATTTACCTTGCTTAAAAGGGGTGTGCTGACTCGTGTCCAAACTCCTGCCTATTATTTGCTTTTTTTCCCCTTCATCCACTCAGAAGCATGTGCACCAGGGATGGGTATGTTTCGAAAGCATTCATTTCCTGCTGGTGGCATGATGGTCACCCCCTCCCACAGAACGATCAAAATACATCAATGTGGGCCGATGAACGATCCTCACACCACTCTTGGAGTATGCACTGACTATGTTTCCCTCCCCACCTGAGCTGACTCTTTTCCGTCATGAACAGCCCGTCTACATAGTGCGTATTGGAGGTCCTATAGCCACACATTCGTCAAGTTCTTATCGGAAATTTGTCAGATTTGGTGCGAAAATGCAGCATATTGCCGGCTCCACTTCGCACACCGCATGTTCTGCAGAAATCCTCCCTGCCCACACAAGAAAACCAAGTATCTCTCATCAGATAATGCCTATGGGCTGTGCTACACACTAATTGGTGTATTATTCACAGGTACGATAGAGTGAATAAATGTGAGACTATGGGACTCCTATTAGTTGCCGCTCAAAGAACTCATGCTTCTATTTCAGATGAGAATGTAGTGAATCCATGCACTGCTTGCTGCTATAGTCGCCCAAATCTGTTTGCAAAAACCATCAATGCTCAAAGACAACGAGGACATTAGACGGTGAAGGTTGGGCGAGAGGGACATGTCACATGCACCAGAAACATGGTCATCGACCGCATAGCCCATCCCAGATGACGGGGTTATGAAAGGACACTGTCGGCGGGCGACCTCACAAGAGGGGAACGACTAGAGAACGAGTGGGACTCGAGATAGTATTTGAGGGTGGAGGGAGGAATTGCTATTTAAATGAGTAGGGGGACTTATGATGCGGGTTTCGCCCTTGCGAAGGGGCTTATCAGAGGACTTAACCGCTGCCCTAACCCGCCTTGGCTCGTGTAGCGACAGAGTTAGACTACCTATCTTAGGGTGGCTGTGGGGGAGTATAAGCAATCTATTAATTGATCTGCCGGACCGGCTGGCACGCCGGGGTGCCTCCGGGTTCCCATACAGGTTAGGCGGCATAACGGCGAGTACTGAGGAGGCTGAATTCCACATACTTATTACTGTAAGTATCCCAGCTACTGAACGTAAACAAAGGGAATGCCAAATAAATGACACGGGAACGGCGGACGGGTGCCAGAACAGTGGTCTAATTCTACTGTGGGCAAATAAAATAATAACGTTCCAGTGAAACAAATCTGTTCGTGAGCTTGCGGGGATCCAACAGATACATTACAGGAGCATGATGATACTTGGAAGAACTTCAAGCAGGTTGCGATTTTGACAGAGCGTTATGGCGTCGAGAAAGAAGGCAATCCAGGTACTAATTGATTGGTTGAGGCGCGCGGAGGCAGACACATGCGTCAGCAAGATTTTGAGCGTGATCCTGCGTGGAGAATCAAAGGAAGGCAGTCTTGGACCAATGAGAGAGGGAGCACCATTCGGTCACGGAGCAGAGGAATGGCAGACTCATGAAGAAAAATGTTGTAGTTTACTTCCCGAATTCTAGAGTTTTGGGCATGTGAGGTCTAGCCGTTTTAATTTAATCTTCTTGATTCAACAGGTGTGGGGTCTACTGGATCCCCCTGGACAAACACACTCATCTACCTTGGCTTAGATACCTCTCTGATACCCCAAACCTCGGCCTCCCGTTTATTAGTTCAATTCCAGTTTGATTCTCGGGGCTCACCATCCCAGACACATGTGTCTGTGCGGCTGTCCTCTAATCAATCAATCACAATGGCTTCATCAACGCAAGCAGAATTACTTGATCTCAACCTAGATGCTCCATTGCCTGTATGCACATACTCTTTCCCTCCATCGCCAAACATACAACCAACACAGGACTTCAACAGGAATCAGATTGACCCCCAACACCTGAACCCATATTTTCAACATACTCCCACATCACCCTCGTCCAGGACACAACAATCGGATTAGTAAGAGGCCATTCACTCTGGGCACATTGCCCGTCCGCTCTCTACTCGTTCCTTGTCCCTTCCATCGAGAAGTACTCATACAAGATGTCAGGTGAAACGTCTCATGGTCTTTGCTTCCTTCCTCCGACCATATGACCGGCGGGGTGAGCTTGAGTGCCCTTTGGAACGAAGGTATCACCCCCCGAATATCCGTATGATCGCCATTACGCTCGAACCGGTTTATGAGCGAGTTACCAAACCTCTTGAGCCGAAAAGGCAAATCCCGATGATCAGGAGGAATGAGTCTGACCGCCCTTGTTGTGCAAATATTGCCCTGTAGAGGTGGCTACCCGGCTGCTCACGTAGCCGAGCAAACCACCTCTCCATAACGAATTTCGGACGTAGCGAATTTCGGACGAAGCACCAGTGCAACGACTTCCTAAAAAGGAAACATGTAGCCTTCGGATCAAATTATTTCGGACCAGTAATATCCCCCCCTCCTCCTGACTCGTCTCTCCATTCTCTGCCCCTCAGTACTGAATGAGGAACACTGCCCATAGCATATGATGGGAATCTAGGACATTCTAAATGAACGGTAGTTAATATTTTCCAATTCACTTGTGCATTCCTTCCTCTCCTCATCCTTATTCCTTCTCCACTTGCTTCTTTAATGTTCTTTGTAAATTTTCCAGAGCATACACGAGCTCCACAGTCCCTAGGGTATATATACTGCATGTATTCTGTAGGGACCTCAGTTAACACGATCTTAACTCACATTTAAAGTTCTTTTCTCTCTCTCCCTCTCTCTCTCTTTCTCTCTATCTCGCCTCGTTTCGCTTCGTTTCGCCTTGCCCCGACACCTCAGCTATCCAAACTCGTTCAGTATACGTCCCCTCGTCATCTCACATCGTCTCAAATCCACGCGTTGAGAGGTTTTAATTAAATCGTTCATTTTCTACCTGATTTCTCTACTCTACCTACAGATTCTGGGTTGAAGCCTCAGTGACAGACGGACGCTGTCGCGCTCGCATCACCAAACCCCTAACACCCCAGTTTACATCCTTTCAGCCCCCTGAAGATCCATGAGATTACCAGTATATGTTGAACTGAGTAGAGTCAATAGTATCAGTGACACACTGATCACTAGTCACTAGCTTGAGTTGATCAACAATCACTGATGTATTCACACGTTGTTAATAATAGTGTGATTTGATAAGCCCACTGATTCGGTCAAGTGTAAAGGTTCTTCGTATGTAACTCCCCTTCACATAATAGGATTTGGCTAGTCTAAGGTCCCATCCTGTCAAAATGGACACGAGGCGTGAAACTCGGTGTCCACTAATTGACATCCCCAAGGGATGGGTGTACATAACAACTAATTACTTATATATCATAATTTGTTACTAACTAATAAGTGATCTGTCACTTTATTTAACAGTATATTCGAATCGAAGTCCTAACAAAATACCAAGGTCACTAAGCAAGCTAGGCATGTCCGCATGGTTATGCCAAGTAAGCTCGACCGCATTTTGATGTGCAGACATCGTCTTGTGAATATATGAGAGGTTTGCCACCCGCACGTTGGAACCGAAACAGGAAGGAATGCATGGTCAATGAGAACTAAGCTCGACTGTCTGCTGTGCAGATATCACTTCTTGAAGGCTGCGAGGTCGCCTGTGCGTTTGAACTGGATCGGGAGCGACTCTCCTCGGTGATTGAGCGAGCGAAGTAAGGCTTCGCGCTCAAGGGTAGCTTCGAGCTGAACAGATTTCTGGCTTCTGGATATTGTTTTTTTGTGCTCGGAGATATCCCCTAGTCACGTTCACTTCAAACTGTATATACATGCTCACGGTAGTCTGACCTTAGTCTACTCTCCATTCTATACAGGTATATGGACACGCACGCGAAATGTCGGTATCGGAGTCGAAATCGTAAAGAGGCTTGTTGAATATTTATTTGAGGGAGTGTCTCAAGCAATCCTTTATCGTGTGAAGGATCCAGACAGTGATATTCATCGGAAAGTGCGACTTAAGCGGCGAGGTCACGTGCATAGCTGGCTTGCTCTCTTCACCCAGACACCCGAATGAGCTCTTCTCTTTCCTTCGTCCCTCGAAAACTAGCAAAGAAATCAACAACAACACCAAGGAGAATCATATCCCAAGTAGTGCCAGCACCTTCTGCTTCCACCACCTTTGTACCGTCCCCGAAACCTACAGAGCACGAAAAGTCATCCAAATACAATGACACGGACTATGCAAACCTTGTGGCCTTAGCACTCTCTGACTACGCTCTATGGGTTGATGCAGACCTCAGACAGCGGCTCGCTATTGGCTCGCAACAGTCACCCTGGGAGGATGCTGTTGACGGCTGTGAGTGCAACACCCAAAATATTAGTTGAACAAACCCCGAAACAAAGCGTCAGATGTCTCCCTGAACCATCTTTTCGAGCGTTCCGCTGTTCTTGCTAGCGCACTCGACGAACGGCCCAGTCAGGAATCATCCTCCACAGCTCGAAGCAAGATCCAGACAGAGCTGGCTAAAGCCATCCGCACACATACGAGCCATTTGTTCAATGTTCGCCTGCTGTTACATTCTGATAACATCGTACCGAGGTTTGGGAAGCAGAAGGAGGTTGGTGGAGGGTATGAAATAGGGCGAAAGCGGAAAGGATTGGTTATGAGGGGAAAGGCTGAGTGGGACGCATGTACGTTATATATCGTATGTTCTAGATTTTATTCTCCCCCAAGCCCAGTCGAAAGTGACAGTGAGATAGGAAAACATTCCCCCCGGATACAGGTCTTACGCTGGTATACTACAGTTCCTCGGCTGTCTACTTCACGACACAGCGCCCTCTTCCTCTTTATCGGCTTCCTCTGCAGATCCCTTTACACATGTGCAGGGAATTGCATTTCCGCCGCATCACAACGATCAACTCGACGCGCGACCTTCGTGTAAAGGCTTCGCTTTGGTCACATTCACGCATCTTTCGGATTGTGAACACCTTTTGAACCACTGGTCTTGGCTCCGGGCTCCCAAGGAAGACGCGGCGGAAACTGGACCTTCCGAGTCTCTCGGGGGGAAGGAACTCAATGAAACGTTGGAAGCGATTCACGAAGCACGCAGATTCAATTTTAGAACAATCACAAAACAGCGATGGCTAGAGCTGAAAGCCGAGTACTTGGCATATCGACAAAAGCTTGTGGATGAAATTAATGGCTATCAAGATGCGCAAGAAAAATCCCAGATCGGCGCACGGCAACAAGATCAACCAATGCCAAGGACGGATGCGGATACCCCTCCAACGTCTTCGGGATCACAGGAGGATACGGGTCGCGTAGAACCGCCGTTACGGGCATTAATTGACCCGTCAGCATCATATCCTCCCGATTGCCTCGTGTTTGTAAAGCATGTCCACCCAGAAACCACGAAGACTACCCTACGTCATCTGTTCGGTCAAGCGTTCGGACCACGCGACGGCAGTACACCTTCAACAAACATACAAGGACTAAATTATGTTGATTTTAATAAAGGGATGGACACAGTGCGTACCGATGTCTACCCCCAGTCCTAATCATTGATCTTTTCGGTAGTGCTACCTTCGGCTGGCATCCCCGACACATACTTCTGCTCTCATGAGCTACTTTACCTCGGGTGGGCGAAGAATTGCGCAAGTGTCCGGACTAGATGAAACTGGAACTGACCTGCCATCATCGGCTGACGTCGGAAACCTCGTCCCAATCGTCATGGAACGTGTGTCCGGCAAGCCGGAGGGATTTTACTGGGAAAAGGTACCAGTCAAGATACGGAGGGCTGCGGTGGAGGAAGCCGTTAAGTCATTGGATGGTTCGAATGGGTCAGCCGAAGAAGGTCGGAAACGTCAGAGAAGTACCGGGGATGGACGGGAGGGCGATGAGAACTTGAAAAAGAGGAGGAAACAGTGGAAGGGTTAGTACTGTTATTCCGAATAAGTTTTGCGTGTTTTTTTCTGAAATTCAATCTGCATGCTTATTAAACTGCAAACTGTTCCATTTGTGCTGTTTGTCTGTTGGGTACTGTTACAAATATCTCCCCTAATGAACCTGTCTGCATTCATCTTGTCACCCCCACAGCACGGTGGTGATGTGGGTCGCTTAGGGTATCCCTGTTGACAAAACCTGATGAAGACCACCAGGGCACCGCCATGTGACGTTTGTCCAGCCACAGGTTCCAACTTAATGAACGGATCTTGCACCAGATTTGCACGTACTCTACAGGTGCTATACAGGCAGATCTATGCAGCTAATGCTTTGAATCCTACCCTACGCTTTATTCACTGTGATAGAACTTGAGGTATTCTCTCCGACAGTGTCTCTGGTGGACGCCCCATCGATCCCACGTATCTGCTATTCATCAGGGTCATCAAAGGATTTGATTGAACTGAGGGATCCTTACCGCAAAGGGGTCGACTTGCATTGATCGCTCTGTATATATCGATATACCTATAACGCCCGGCTCGACCTGCAGGGTATTTACCTGTATGATATTATCGTTATGTGAGTCACGGCGATTTAGCCTGGGTGAATGCTGCGTTGAGGAGGGCATTTTAGCACGTGAAACTTTGTAAACAACTCACGTCGCCAATAACGAGGTGACGTGAACTGGATATGAGAGACTTCATTAACCTTCCTCATCGAAAGACAGTCTGCAGGTGACTGACAGACCTTTGCTTAGAGTCATATGGAAGGGAGCCCATACGAGGCTCTGCGACATGCCGATGAACTGAAAGTCTCACAAATCAGAAGGGGGGGAATTATTCGGTGATTATGTACGCACGATAACCAGACAGAGTATCTGGACAGTACTGCACAAATATTCACTCAGCCATCCGAAGAACAACAGGTGGAGAAAGCCTGGTGCTCACGCTGTTGCAATTCCACGATTGACAGCGTAAATCATTAGTTTATCCAGAAGCGTGTCGGTTCTACATAGAAAGAATCAGCGGGACTAAACAAATCGGTGAAGCAATATAAGGATGCCAACGCCTTGAAGCCTCCTTTGTAGAGGCGGAAATAATAGCACAAGGAAACTGTAATTGCAATATCACAGAGCGCGGCGAAACCAAATTCAAGCCCGGCCAGGACCTGGGACAGGGGAGGGACTTGTGACTGACCCACTCCCTTGAAGCCTCCAATGCAGCGAAACGAGCAAGAATGAAAAAACTGTGCGACGTCACTTTCATGGTGTTTCAATGCTACCAGGAGCTACAGCGGCTGTAAGAACCACATACCGAGTCCAAGAGCTGGAAATTATCGCGATCGGCGAAGTTGTTGCAGAGCTGGTTTCAGGACGAAAACCCAACGTACCTAAGGTAGTGATTGCAAGGATATAGTGAGATAGATTTCGTTCACAAGCTCGTTTGCCATAAGTAATCTTACTTACTATAAATCCAGTGACCATTAAATTCTTGTTCGAGACTGACAAAGAATTAAGTTCAGGACACTACTCGCCTAAATGAGGACTTGTGCACACCGTTCCAAATGCTAAAGCCAAAGAAGCTATAGGCGAACACTGTCAGCCACAAGTATACTCTTGACTACGAGGATTCCCACCATTGTACGATAAAGGTCACCAACACCTAGAACACCAGCAACCATAGTGATCAGCGATGAAACGGTGTGAAGAACAGTCTGCACCTCACCATGCACAGGCCCTCTATCTGTTCTCTCATTATCATCAGTGGGACGTTCTATTGTCAAGCATATGTTGGTACACACAGCGAGTCCCCTAGAAGCCGGAGGCACGCCATCAGCAAGTTATATGTACCCGACTGAATGGACATACTTATCAATGACTGCCAGTGCTGAGGAATCACCGTAGCGTGTCACAAGGTACCAGTACACCCCTTGAGCAGCACAGCCAGTGGCGATGGTATCCACAAGCCTGAAAGCAATTTGATTAAAATGCGTCACTCTCACCACTCACTCCAGCGTACATAGCCAAGCCAACCTACATACGTTTCAAGATGTAGCAGCACAGCAAGAGACATTGAACTCACAGCTATCTTTGTAATCATCCGGTCATGAGGGAATTTTCTGTAGTAGTTGTACATCTGTAGGAGCTGCTCACGCGCATCGTGAGGCGAATTAGTGGCAGGAACATCGGACATCGACTCACATTCACTCCGTATAGGCTATTGGGTCATAAAAAGTCAAGTCGTCATGATCAGCCTTTGTACATAATGCCCATTGCCTCTTACCATGTTGTGAGAACGAGGCCAATGAACACCATCCCAAAGGTGGAGTCGAGCGCAGCCATAGCGATTGTCCAGCGAGAGCAACCCGTCAGAGGTGTAGTTATATACTTGGCCCGCCGCTTGTCGAACAAGAGTTGTAAGATGGAACTGAATTAACGTCGGATAGCCGCTACTTGTATACTTAAATGTGTTCTTACCCATGTAGGGGCGAAGTAAATTTGGCGTGTTGCGTAGCCGGTACCTCAATGATGCATCGATGGTTCGTTGCAAGGTGTGGTGATTCCCAAAACACTTCCTAAAGCAAGGAATCAAAACAACGAGAAGTTTGTTGGATAAATCAAGTGATTGGAAATGTATTTTTGTAAGTAAAATGATTTGCCAGACGAATATACACAGGATGTGCGTGGGTAATATTTCCTTAATTAAGCTGTACGATTCTTCAGGGCACGAGAAGTCTTCTTCAATCAGTCAGGACTTTGCGGCCAGAAGGTGGGGACTGGAATAACCATTGTTATGCGACCTGAATTGATGCTGCAGCTTGCACGTTATTGACCGGCTGCTCGGGATCCTCTTGCACCGAAGCCTGGCTGTTACCTGGGGCTGATGCCATTGGAGCTGGAGAGAAGATCACCGGAGTGCTTTTGCCGAAATACGCACTCCATGTTCAACATGAACGAACTCCCCCAGATCTGGGTATCAATCCAAAGAATTACGGAGGTTTTCGGAAACGTGCCTGGGTCAAGGGGCTCACTGATGAAATCTGTGCGGAACTCCTTTTTGATAAATTCGGGCTGTACTGGATGATGTTAGGCATCTCACTCGCATGGTGTGTATAGCAGTGGGTTAGGGTCGAGTCAATTTCCATACATGGATGGTTGAGCGCACACCCTCGTCCCCTGGATCTTCCGGAAACACAGGCTACATGATTGTCAGCCGCGAGTCGTTGTATGAGATATGAAACGATGCACAGGGAAGGTGTCTGATGATGTCTTCTGTAGTCCACCCTCTGCTTCATGCCCTTTCAAAGAACTCCCTGTCGCGATGGGCTAGATCAGGGCGGTGATGACTGTTAGAATACGAGAACACAGGGGTGTGGGATCGCAGAGATCACTTGTTGGGAGTGATTGATTGAATATTAGGGGGACACTTCCTCGAGTTCCTGCTCACCTACCAACTCCAGTGACGATTCCTGCACGTGCTATATATCAGTCCAACTTTTTAAACTGAGTTGAGCATATATCAAGATATTTGTAACTCAACAATTGATATCGTAACCCTTCACTTTGTGGCTGTCCCTCTTGTCGGCTTCTTCTTCCTTTTGAGTGACAGGTCCCTTCTTCTTTGGACCCCTTCGCATTTTGTGCTCTTTGGCGCGTTACGAGTGGAAGATTTCTCAGGATAAATTAATGAGGTGGGAGCGGTGTACAGTGGATGAGGGAAAGTGAGTGAGGCAAAGGAGGTGGCGTGCACAAAAAGTGAGTAGTTGTCAGAATCAGTTTTGTTTGTACATACATTCGGTACTCATCATGTGTTTTAGAACAGGAGCTGCAACAATGAAGATTCTACCTGCAACACAGATGAACTTGGAAGATCTAGGATCTGTTGCCATGACTGGGATACAATTGTTTGATTGTCTCTGTACCAATAATAGATGTGATATGTCAATCAGATTCTGTTCGGCAATGTGCCCAATCTACATAGTGTGTAAGCAGTTCAGAATTGGCAGATGTGCCAATCCCCATTCGTCGACGCAATCTGTGACCAGGAGTTTTTAGGCGGGAATATGTTTGTCCGGGCATGGGGCAGTGGTGTTGTTCCCGTCCCACGATGTCTGGGAACTTGTATTATACTCCAACGATCACCTTTTCCACTCTTTGCATTAAACCAAGTGAATGGTGAATTTATTTAACACACCCATCTCTGGGCCTGTGCTCCAGGTTCGATGAGTAAGTCAGATCGTGTCTACTTCCATTGGGTGACCCACACATATCTTTGAGATGTCAGAGATGATAATGGTGCTGACTAGCTTCGAAAAAAAGCATCAAGAGGAGTATCTCACCACAGTGATAACCCAGTCGTGAGATATCGTTGCCAATGTCGCTGCGGCTAGTTGCAGTCAAGCAACATTTGATTTGGCATCATCGATGGAACCAAACAAATTGTTTACCTTTGTGCGTGGTAAACAATACCTAATCCTCATCCAGACTCAAATGATCTTTCCTTCGTCCCTTGAAAACTAGCAAAGAAATCAACAACATCACAAAGGAGAAATATATCACTGTGAGACCCTAGGGGTTGTAAAATGCGATGTTAAAGAGCGAAGTGTGTAAATAGTTACGGATAGTGTTGTTTCTCAAGATGTAGGAAAAAACAACATTTTTGGTAAGGTCATTTTCAACGGTAAGTCTAGATATTTACGCCAGAAAATGTCATGGATAAAACAATGTAATATATGGTGGTCCAGAGGGGTGGTAAAAACACCTCAAAGGGGGGGAATAGGTATACCACACATTTTATTGTTTTTCAGGCCTTAGGAAAGTGCAACAGTTTTAGTAAGATTGCTTTTCATTGGTATTAAATATTGGAATATGGTAGATTAATATACTGGAGGTTTTATTGTTGTTAGCAGGAAGAGAGGGATCTACTTATAGTGCTCATCCTGTTTGGCAAGCCAGTGAGTTAGATGAGATATTAGCAGTATTCGGGCATCTGTTTGGCTACAACCCATACGTAGAGGCATAGAGGACATATGTATAGAGAGCTGTGAATTCATGACTGTTTTGTACATCGAACTGTAGGTCAGAATGGGTGTGTTTGAGGTATAAAGACACAATAGGGAGGTAATGTTGTCTAGAGCACTAACCGTAAATTAGGATGGAGTGAGGAGAAATAAAGAGCAACCTCATCACTGTTGCACATGCTTGTTGTCAGCATTGTGTCCATCATCATAGTTCTTCCCTGCCACCATCACGGCTCTCAGCCACCATGCATACACACCACTATGTCTTTTCACACAATGCAAACATGAACCCATGTGTAAAAGACAGGAAATGAGTGAGGTGGGTGCTGGGGAAAGCGATAGTGGACTTCAGGGATGAGATTTCAGGAGTTCTTGGAGATAGGGATGTGGTATGGGTCCTGATGTGAGTATTCAATGAAATTAGTTAGACAGTTGATGGAGGAGGGAAATTTAGGGGTCAGAAACACAGCTTGGACACCAATAGTTGTGACCACTGGACAGTGTGGGCATTCTACAATGATCATGCTTTTTTGATGTTCCATTTATATGGATATGGTAGCGAGTTGCCAGGGGCATGGCTTTACAAGAACAGAGGAAAATGGAAGGTTGGGGGGAAGAGTCTGAAGGAGGTCAAATATTATGGCTGGTGATCCCTCAGGGCAATCTGCAGGATTGTATCTTTAAATCTTGGTATATTTTTATGTCTTTTTTGGAAGATATATGAGGGATTTCAGTTGAATTGACTGGGTAAAGGGTAAAACACATACTGTAAGCCCATGGACCTGGCTTACACCAGGATTCGCACTTCTTTGATGTGATATCTATGGGAATCTGCTACCTCATGTATGTAGTAACTAGGAGGGGTCAAGTTCCTTAGTCCCCCCTCAAATAGACATTGGTTCTATTCAGTTGGATTCCTGCAAGGCACCCTCATCCCTAGTGAAGGATGCCCCCAAGTGGGGGCATCTTTACATCTTTCTGACTCCTCTGTAGTAGTTGGTACCAGTTTCCTCCTGTCTCAAGGTACAAGGGAACTAGCCGAGCCTGGATCCAAATGTTGCAGTATTTTGTTAAGATCCCGATTGATTCTGGAAGCTCACAAGGTGCATGCCCAGATCAGCATGACTACATTGCTACCCTTTGATGAATTAATATATCCCCCCCTCGAGTTGGGTTTGATATGATTGGGTTGGGTCAAGCAAAGCGGTCACCTGCAAGACAGCACCTGCATGTTGTAGCTAAGCCTTTGCAGGCACTCAGGCTAGCTGGCACCCACGTCAACCTTTCACGACAACAAGCCCCTCCTCAAGCTCTCTGGGGCATGTGGTCCAGATGCTTCTGGGGGATTTTCAACCTTTAGGTTCTAATGCTGTTGCACCGCAAAATCATTTCATTTGTGAAATCACTAGCTAATAAAGTAACTAACTCTCCGTTGCTGAATAATATCAGTATATGGCCATGGTCAGACACTGGGTGCGAGAGATTTAGAATACTATCTAAAATATGTGAAGGCAGACATCTCAGAAACAGAACCAGAACACCTAGACAAGTAAAAGTGATGTTAACTAACTATGGGTGACAAGGCTATGGAAGAATGACTCTGGTATGAATGTACCCAAGCATTATATCCGATACCATGTTAACTAAGATATTAGTTAAGATACTCATGACTGCACAAAAAGACCCATTTCTTTGCCTCTGCCCTAGAAAGCGGACGGGTCACAACACCTATGTCATCCAGATGGTACCTAGTCATAATAACAGGTCTGGGAGTGAATCTTGACAAAAGAATGTAGGGATTAGCTGAATGCCCTGACAAGAATGTCCCCTTGAAATGGTTCTGATGATATTGAAACCTAAGGGATCAAATGGGGGTATCCCAGAGGGTACTCAGGGAAGGATGCCCCCTCATAAAAACACAAAGAGATCAGAAATGATGAACTAGAAAATGAAGATTGATAAGAATAGAATAAGCTAATTAATTCTAGTGTTAGTCTACTACCTGAAGACTATGGAAGTGGACTTTAGAACATTAGGGTTGAAAAGCTCAGGTGTGGAGAGTCCAAGAATAAAATAAAAACCAATAGATAAACATTAGTGAGGAAACTTGCTAACCCGGCTGGCTGTGATATAAATAGCCAGGCACCTAGGGAGCAAGTCCCTGAGAGCAAATTGATGTCACTGATATCGGAACTCCTAGAATGATGCTCGTAAATGATGAGGAGACAATAAAATGATGAAGCTGAAGGCTTGTTTCAGGTATACCCATAAGTTAATTGTATATTGTTATAAAAACTCGTCTGTAAATTACATGGGAGGCAAGAAACCGCTTGCCTATTTCCCCCCCTGATTGTATGGTCAATTAGGATAGGAATATAAAGCAATTTTACACAGTTTTCTTTGGTCATAAGACCACCAGAGACTTAAAGAGTTATACTCTTTAAAACCAGACCCTGTGAAACGATTGAGATATTGACAGACCCTTCTGCTTGACTCGAGAACTGAATATGAGTTGCTATGCCTCTTCTATTCTTAAGTAGAAAGTTCACTAACTTCTGTTTCTTTGGGTTCCTCTTAGAGGCCTTGCCTCAGAAGTATACCATTGAGTTGTAGAGCTGTTTAATTGAGAAGCAAACATAGTACACTAGGGCCCGTTGAAAACACTGTCCCCTAGGTCTATCTAGTCTAAAGATACTTACTGCAGGAGCTTGCTAGAAGCCTGTCTCGCTGAGTAGTATAAAAGTTTTATTGCCTTGTTCAGAAGCTGTAGTGTGCTAGGGCCTGTTAGATAACGCCGTCCGCTAGGCCTACTAGCTTAAAGACACTTACTGCAGGAGCTTGTCAAAAGCCTGTCTTACTGGGTAGTGTAAATTTACAGTATTGTCAAGAGAAAAGGACGTAGTACACTAGGGTGTCATATCCATGCCAAACCCAGAGCTTAACCATTATACTTCGGCTTCTCGACTCCACATACGTTCCACACAACAACCCTCTGCCCTCCGACTCGGCCCCGACTCACTCCGACTGCAACCCACTGCCCCAATCATGCGACCACCTCCACACGTGCCATGGTCACCTGACCCTTGCTGTCTCTATTTCCCAGTCTCCATTTCCCATCCGTAGCCAAGATACGTTACCAGTCTCCATACCCATACTGGTCTCCATTTTGTTTGTAATCCGTTTGTAACCATATGGGTCTCCACTTTGCTCCGCACAGTCAGTACAAGTCATAGTTCATAGGACCAGAAGTATATATACCATAGGTACTTGGCTTGTACTCTTCAGTCTGATAATCGAATCGAGCAGTGGACCAGCTCCCTATTCCCTATCCTCTCCTCTCTTCTGCCTCGCTCCGCTTCAGCTCCAACTTCCTGAAATACGGACTAGGACAGTAGGAGGGCACAGCACATAAGCTGAGGCTGCAAGTCCAACCCCCCACCTGAAGTACTCCGCCTCGGTTCCGAAGTCTACGTACTGACTTCGCCCTGTCCCCCTGGTTACCTTATATCAAGGATACCACCCTGACCCTCCGCTTTGGTCCCGACCCGCACTGGCTCTAACATAGAGCCCGTTAGAACACGTTGTCTGCTAGGTCTATGGAGGTTCACTGATTGTGAAAGCTTGCGTTTTGCCTGACTTATTGAATCATGAAGATATTAGTTAACATATTATATAGTAATGACCGTCAAAGTTCCCATTGTATTCAGATAGAACAACTGTCTGTCTAATTGGAGACTAAGAGAATAACGTACCAAAACCCTAAAAACACTAGAATTGAATATATTTCTGGAGATCTGTGACAACCTCTCCCCCACGAACTTATAAAGTCGGAATTAGCGAACCTGTTAACAAACTTCGTTTTCAATCTCATAAAGTAATCCGCATTTCAACACCTTAGGTCAACGACCTCATCTGCACAAGGCACCTGTCTCTCCTGTGTGGTGCAACAAGGCGTCACTTCACATCCTTCTGTCTCACTTCAGATTGGTTTGTTGTATGAATGCATAGCAGTCAGGTTCATTGAGCCACATGGACCATCCCTTTTGGGTCATGTGGTGCCCCTCTGCTGCCGACACTATTCAGCATTGACAGTAGCCAGAAACTGGTATTACAACCTGTCTAAATTTGAGAAAGGCATCACAGCTGAGGAGGATGTTCTGCCATGAATCTGTTGGGGACTCATCATTTCACAAGCCATTTGGAAAAATTTGACAATATGAACATGGCATAAGCATGGGTGGGTGGTTGTCACAGAATGCTTAAGTTCATGTATCGCATAATCATCCAGGCAACATGTCACTGTTCTTCAGGGCTAGACCTATGAATTGCCAGTATGGGGATCTACTTGATGTTTTCATTCATGTATAGTCACACGCCAAACATCAAATATCAGAAATTTTCAACCCGCCCTCAACATTAAATGAATAGGAAGTTCTAGTGCCAGAGCTAACTCCCCTGCCCCATGTTTGCTCCCTAAGTGGTTGTGTGCCATATTCTTATAGATGAGAGCAACAGACTTGTATGCCAAGCAAGAAATGAGTCACCCTGTCATGGATCCCCACCATGCTAATGCCATCACACAAGGTAAATGGCACCCCATGCTATATCCCTTCGCAGAGATACTAAACAAAGTTTCCATCAATTCTTCCATTAACTTTCACAATCACCTCAATTTTTGTCACTGGAAACTGCATTTATATTCACTTGTTCAGGACAAGAGCTGACAGGCAGCTACCATGTTTTCTGGGGCCCAACCTAGCTTCTGATGTGAGTTGCTTGTCGTTTCCATTGCCTGGTCCAAATTGAATGGCCATAAAATAGGGAGGGGCGATATGTGCAGCACCTGTGCAGGTTGTGCCCAGTGCCTTATTTTTCTCGACTACAGGTAGGCCACAGGCAAAATCAGGATGCTGCATATTCTCCTGAAAAATCCGTTATCAACCCTAGATGCAGTCAGGTTGGTTGCACAGATTCTGTTATTCTACATACTTGTCTGGTGAGTAAAGCTATTTTCCTGGCATGTGCATTGACCTTGGGATGACTGAAATGGATTGGGAGCACGGCTGTTATGAACAGTCCGGACCAAGAGGAACAAGAACAACTATTCAACTTTACAAGATGGGTACAGGAAACCACAGACCAGTTGCGAGCGCAGGAATATAAAGATGAAGAAGGGGAATACTACAATGCCATGCAGGACCTGGCAAGAGAAGCAGGAATGGAGATAACTCTGGAGGATATTCTGGAATACGCTGAGGATGAAGAAGATAGCCATGGATCAACCGATCCAACCTCCAATATGGATGGAAGCACCAAGAGAATGGAGAGCAAGAATGGAAGAGAGTCCATGGAGATAGAATCGGGAGAAGAGGATTATGAGTCAGAGGAAAGCGATGGAACATCGCACAGCAGTAGAATGGAGAATGAGGACACTGACTCATTGTAATATATAAATAACAGTAGGATGCCATCAGCTAGGATGCACATCATGGTCAAGACTGTGGAAGACAAGTAGAACAGCCCAATAACCTATAACGAGTATATAGTATCTCATAGGTATACATTGAGTATTGCAATGATGCTCCATAGGAAATGCCCAATACATCCAGACAGGACCCACCACCTGGATACCCCATGCAATATGAAGAAGGGCATGGAGAGTCAGAGGACAAGCGGAGAGTTGAACAGAGTCATTTTGATAGTACAGTCTGCATTGATTTAAGTATAAGAGCACAACGTAGAAGGTAGATACTCACTTCTCATACATCTGAACCCAAGACTTGAAACCCTCATCAATCTGTTTCAATTCCTCTTCTGTGAGCTCGAACAACAAGCAGAGCTTCAAAAGTTTGACAAGCTGCATGAAATGGTCATAGTACTTTGTGTTTGTGAATCAGCATATGTGTAACTCATGTTCAACTTAGCTTGCTTGGTAGAGATTCAAATAAACAACTTGTGATTTCAGGTACTTCTGTATTTACATGACACTATTCCAGCCAACAAAAAAAAACATAACTACGACATGATGAATCTACTGATGGGCACCAGGGGGACCAAACTTGTTGATAAATTCCCTGGATCGTTCTTTGAGGACTTTCATTGCTCATTGTCCTTTGGGGGCACCTCTCAGCTGCTGGTGCCAAGTTGACAGAGTCCAAGGGAATCCCATCTTCTCATCCTCACAGTGTCCTGTTGCACAAGCCACTTGTCTGTTGTAGAGATCGTTCATCCAGTCAGACCAATGTCCCAAATCTTCACCTGATCCCTCATAGAGATGTGTCAAGGGGAACCACAACAGTTTTCTTTTGTCCTCTCCCTGACCTGAAGATTGTAGTCAGTAACACATTAAATATGAATGGAATAAGAACTCAGACCTGTGTATGAGACATATAACTCACAGATTACATCCAATTCATCCTGGCTCAAGTCATCATCCAAAAACTTGTTCCCTGCCTCATCCATAACAGAATACATGAGTGAACCATCATGATATTTGCCTGATGGGCTGGATAGAGCACCCTGTACACCAATGGTGTCGAGAGCAATGTGGTGAACAAAGCCCCCACACAACAATGCTGCCCAACCACAATGCTGTTTCAAAATGATCTGACACTGCTGACAGTAGAATTCATAGTCTGTCTTAGTGAACTTGTGGTCTAGCAGACGGAGCAGAACTGATACTGCCTGAGGCAGCACTCCCACTGCTAAGGGCCCTGAGGGTAGCAGCAGATTGAAGTGTGCAAAAACATGTCCCAGCCATAACCAACTCCAGCACAATGTCTTTCTCTTTAATGTCACTCCCCATCCTGCAAATGGAGAGAGCAGCTGTTGTGGTATATACAGCAAGGTTCCAGGGCACAGTGGACTCTGATCCAAAATCAAACATGTACATCTAATCAGTTGAGTTGGCTACAACTTGAATGTATTTCAACTGGTGTGAGTTTATCAAGGTGCAAGGATTAGAGTCAGCTAAGTCCCACTCTTGGATACATGGCTGTGGGGGAAGCTTCTTGGAAAAACAGGCAAGGAACTTTAAACACCTTTGACCCAGTGGTGTAGAGAAAAATGGACTCTCCAAAGGCATCCATGTAATCCCCAAAGTGTGAATCAAGCTCCTCCCATTCATGGGTCCAACTATGGTGTCATTCTCATTCAGGTCTGCAGGGACTGTGAAGCCAAACTGGTTATAAAGGATCTCCAAAGTCCCATACCACAAATTGTCAGCCACCATGAATTGGTCACTGTCAACCAGATGGGTTGATACAAGAACAAGTTGCATGGCCTGCTCAACTTCCAATATCTCCCCCCAAGGAACTTCAGCTGTGCTTGTAGGAGCCCGACTTTGGTCTCCCCGCTCCTGAAGCAACTCAACTGGGCCCACAGCAACCTCCTGGACCTTGTGCATGTCTTCATCATTGCTATCCTCATCCTTCCCCCACTCTGTACAACAGTGCCACTCATTGAAAACAGCATCATACCATTTCTGTTAGGGCGACCTGTGGGGCTCGGGCAACTCAGGGAGCCGAAGCGACACTGCAGGGAAATCCTAAGTGATATTAGACTATGAGTTATGTACAGGACACATACCTGCAGGGAAATCCTAAGAGAATAGGATGAGGAAACCCCTGCAGGCGAAAACTAGGTATATACCTAACTTATATAATCAATATAAATTGGACCAGGCTTAGCCATGATGTCTGGGTGTCACACAAGACCCAGAGTAGTTGAAACAAATGTGGGGAGTGGACATGACAGTCTAGAGTCTGTAGAAATGAGAGGGAATGAGGGAGGGTGTTATCTGGATAGTGAGGAGTGTAAGCGTTTGAAAGGAGGGATATATAATGCATTGGGGGGGCCAGGGGTGTCGATAGGGTTGGTGGAGGTACTACTGGGGTGTTTGGAGTGTCCCCTTACAATTTCTGCCCTGGGCCATATTCTGCAAGCGTACTCTCTCGCTCATCTCTCCTCACAAGTTGTCATGTAAACTTGGTGGGATCATCAAAATTCCAATCCCAGACAAAGACAGGTGCACTGGTAGTGGATGGGTTCCTCTCAGTTCTCCCATTTTTGATGATCCAGTGTGGTCCCTCTTGCTTTCAGCTTGGTAATGGCAGCTGCATGCTCTTGAAAAAATGGTTCCCAAAATATTCTCCCAGACCTGGTGGACTCCATCCTCACTGTTCCTTCTTTGGTGAGATACACATGTACGTCTGGTGAGCTTCCATCTGTGGGCTCATCAATTGACATATTGTAATCTTCATCTGGTGGTTGCAGTTGAAAAGAGTCTGGTTCCCATGGCAGAAACTCATCACTGGTGTCAAATTCAGAAGATGGGAGTGGCCATTCATAGGGTACATCAGAAAATGCAATGAGCGGCCAGTGGTTAGTAGCAGGGAAGTGAGGTGTCTTTGCAATCCAAGTGATTGCCAGTTGAAGTTTGTGGGCACTACTAGGTGTGGGATACAATGGATCTGTTGTAGGACTCCAACAGTACCATACAGGGACATTGATATTCATGAAATAGGCAGGGCTTGGCTGCAATGGCCAGGGTGGGAGATGGAGAATCACACCTGCTTGGTTTACGTCCCAGTATCTCTGCAACAGCAGTGCTGTTTGGAGACTATCTAGCAGTGCCTGATTGAACTTGCGCTGAAATGCGGATTACTTTACGAGATTGAAAACGAAGTTCGTTAACAGGTTCGCTAATTCCGACTTTATAAGTTCGTGGGGGAGAGGTTGTCACAGATCTCCAGAAATATATTCAATTCTAGTGTTTTTAGGGTTTTGGTACATTATTCTCTTAGTCTCCAACTAGACAGACAGTTGTTCTATCTGAATACAATGGGAACTTTTGACGGTCGTTGCTGTATAATATGTTAACTAATATCTTCACGATTCGATAAGTCAGGCAAAATGCAAGCTTTCGCAATCAGTGAACCTCCGTAGACCTAGCAGACAACGTGTTCTAACGGGCCCTAGCGTACTACGTCCTTTTCTCTTGACAATACTGTAAATTTACACTACCCAGCGAGACAGGCTTTTGACAAGCTCCTGCAGTAAGTGTCTTTAAGCTAGTAGGCCTAGCGGACGGCGTTATCTAATGGGCCCTAGCGCACTACAGCTTCTGAACAAGGCAATAAAACTTTTATACCACTCAGCGAGACAGGCTTCTAGCGAGCTCCTGCAGTAAGTGTCTTTAAACTAGATAGACCTAGTGGACAGCGTTTTCAACAGGCCCTAGCGTACTATGTTCGCTTCTCAATTAAACAGCTCTACAATTCAATGGTATACTTCTGAGGCAAGGCCTCTAAGAGGAACCCAAAGAAACGGAAGTTAGTGAACTTTTCTACTTAAGAACCGAAGAGGTGTAGCAACTCGTATTCAGTTCTCGAGTCAAGCAGAAGGGTCTGTCAATATCTCAATCGTTTCAAAGGGTCTGGTTTTAAAGAGTATAACTCTTTAAGTCTCTGGTGGTCTTATGACCGAAGAAAATTGCGTAAAATTGCTTTATATTCTTATCCTAATCAACCATACAATCAGGGGGGGAAATAGGCAAGTGGTTTCTTGCCTCCCATGTAATTTACAGACAAGTTTTTATAACAATATACAATTAACTTATGGGTATACCTGAAACAAGCCTTCAGCTTCATCATTTTATTGTCTCCTCATCATTTAGGAGCATCATTCTAGGAGTTCCGATATCAGCGACATCAATTTGCTCTCAGGGACTTGCTCCCTAGGTGCCTGGCTATTTATATCACAGCCAGCTGGGTTAGCAAGTTTCCTCGCTAATGTTTATCTATTGGTTTTTATTTTATTCTTGGACTCTCCACACCTGAGCTTTTCAACCCTAATGTTCTAAAGTCCACTTCCATAGTCTTCAGGTAGTAGACTAACACTAGAATTAATTAGCTTATTCTATTCTTATCAATCTTCATTTTCTAGTTCATCATTTCTGATCTCTTTTTGTTTCTATGAGGGGGCATCCTTCCCTGAGTACCCTCGGGGATACCCCCATTCGATCCCTTAGGTTTTAATATCATCAGAACCATTTCAAGGGGACATTCTTGTCAGGGCATTCAGCTAATCCCTACATTCTTTTGTCAAGATTCACTCCCGGACCTGTTATTATGACTAGGTACCATCCGGATGACATAGGTGTTGCGACTCGTCCGCTTTCTAGGGCAGAGGCAAAGAAATGGGTCTTTTTGTGCAGTCATGAGTATCTTAACTAATATCTTAGTTAACACGGTATCGGATACAATGCTCAGGTACATTCATACCAGAGTCATTCTTCCATAGCCTTGTCACCCATAAGTTAGTTAACATCACTTTTACTTGTCTGGGTGTTCTGGTTCTGTTTCTGAGATGTCCGCCTTCACATATTTTAGATAGTATTCTAAATCTCTCGCACCCAGTGTCTGACCATGGCCATATACTGATATTATTCAGTAACGGAGAGTTAGTTACTTTATTAGCTAGTGATTTCACAAATGAAATGATTTTGCGGCGCAACAGCGCTGCCACCCTTCTTGTTGGGTGGGCTTCCTCCCTTCTCCCCATCTTTCCTCTCACTGACTGGCTTCTTCGGGTTAGGACACTCTCTCTTCCAATGCTCTCCGCCACAATTCCAGCATGGACCTTTTTTCTTTCCTTTTCCTTTTGGCTTTCCACTCCCGTTGCTACCCTCAGCTACCAAAGCGTCATCCTGCTTGGATTTGGCATTGCCAACCCTGGATCGCTCAGGGCAGCCTCAGTCCCATTCATCACTGATCAGTATGATTAGGATTTCGGGCTCAATGGTGTAATGGAGGGAACTGTGAAGTCAGGCAGCAGAGAGCTGGTTGGCAGTGTACGTTGATAGCCAGTGAGGTAGGGATTGGAGTATAGCACTCCTGTAGTCATCATCACTAATTGTGACACCCACAGCACCTAATTCGGCCTTTTGAGATTGGATCTTGTTCAGGAACAAACATACATCACCCCAGTCAGGACATTTCATGGTCATAAACTCGCAACGGAGCCGTGCTTGTGAGAATGTGCTTTTGTAAGTGTATTCTTGCGTTATGGCATCCCACATCGCTTTGACTGTGTGGTGTCCAGCTGTGACCATTAGCGTGGAGTCTGGGAGGCGTTGGGCAAGCAAGGAGTGAGCAATATTCTCGTTTCTTTGCCATGCTTGATTGTCTCAGCAGTGATGACAGGGGCAGTAGGTACTGTGGTAGGGGCAGGTGCTGGTGTAGCAGCAGCCTGGGGAGTAGTGGTGGAAGGAGTGATAGTCGTTTGAGGGGTTGGGAGTATGGGACATGGTGTGCTGCTGTCAAAATGGCCCCACAGCCCTTTGCCTTGGATCACAGTCCGTGAATGTAGCAAGAAGATTGCCCAGTTTCCTCTGGACACATCCAACTTTGGCACTGACATGGGGAGTACACCATTTACGGTAGACATTGCCACAATATATCTGTAGGTTTGATTGTCTTAGTAGCACAACGGGTCGGGGCCCATCACCTGTAGAACAATGTAAGATATACTACAAACAAGTTAGTACAGTAATTAGTAGTATGAATAAAGTACTCACTTCAGTCGCGACGTGTGAGCTGAAGTGCAACTACATAATGTTTGCTATTTATAAAATACTACAGTACACACGCTTGTCCGAAGACAATAAGCACAATATCATGTAGATAACAGACAGAGGAAGACAGTAAAGGCATAGTAGAAGTGGTACAAATGGTAGAGACTGTGCAAAAGCAATGGAGCGTGGGAGATGGGACAATAGCGGAGGGTGTGAAAGGAATGCCAGTGAAACAGAGATTGGAACTTGGCATGCATTTGTGAGCCTGACACCATCATCACAAGAGATTGTATCCTATTGTGATTTGCGGCTCTGTGCAATATTACTTGCCATCCAAAATTCCACTGGTGAGAAAGAAGCATGGATTACCAAAGGCATAGAAAAAGAACTGGTATGTGTGTGATGATTGACATTTTCTTAGCTCATTCTGATTGTTGCCATTTGACATGATGTTAGCATTTCTTGATGATTGCCATCAGCTTGGCCATGGCAAGCAGCCAATTGCTGAACATGCCACTGGTTACACAATACCTGGCCCAGCACCACCTAGACCCACACACAGAAAACATGCTAGATCTGGCCATGCTTCTCTCCCTCGATGCTGGAAATCATCCAAGCCACCCAACTGGCACTGCCCCAAGCTATATCGCTGATTGGTGGGAACATAACACAGCACCAAGCAAGGATGATTTTATTAATGTTACAAATGTGACTGAATGCCTGGAGCATCATTACAAAGTGATGCAGTCGAGCTATGCTGTGGCCCCCTCCTATTCCACCTTGGATAAGTGCCCATTTGCACCTGAACCCCACCTTGACAAAGGGTGCCCCAGATGCAAAATGTACCGTGGTGCTGCCATGGATGCACTCCATCAATTATATAGCCTCCAAATAAAGATACAGACTGCTGAGGCTTCTGCCAAGAATGAATGGCTCCTCATAATGCGGCGAGCCTCTGCAGTTCATCAGCTTCATGAGCAGGCCACTCTGAAGGAAATGGAAGTCCCATCACTTGGGTATCAATCAGGTTCAGCTGACGGCAATGCACAAGGCAGCTTGCCAGCTGCGACACTAGCCACCAGCACCTCAAGCATAAAGGCTGGAGCTTTGGCAATAATGGTGGCCACATCATGACCTCAACAGCGCAAAACCCGGAATACTTCAGGGCCTGTGACACTGAAGCCAATGCCTTCTCAAATCAAGGCCCCAACAAATCCTGAATTGGCTGAACAATTCAGGGAACATTCAAGCACTGAGCACCAGCGGCTTCAGAGTGAACCATCACTCAAATGGATGTGGAGAGTGGATCTTGATAACAATGATATCCAGCAGATGTGCCATGCTGCCGACAATAATTACAAGGTCCCTCACTCTGGGTATGATTGTTCCCTCCAGCAAGGTCATTTCCAAGGAGAGGATTCCATAATGCCTTCTCTCCCAGGCTCAGGTACATGACAACCATCTTCTATCCTGTCAAATCAACCTGGCCAGACTGAGTTACATTCTGATGATATACTGGCACACTTTCAGGCCTTCCCCCTTTCCTGTGTGCATCAGGTGGACACTCACACACCCCATTCACCATCACCATCTTTTGCATCACCCCCATCACCATCTGCTGTATTCACTTACTTGTTGCCAAGCACTGGGCCTGCTGGCCATGTTGTTGCTGAACCTACCCTTCCTGTGCCACACGAAGGAGCCTCAGATGCTCCCTTTCCCATCCAACCATTGCCACCCTCTCCATCCCCTACCATTCACCGCATGGACACTGCCAGTGCACTCCAATGCTCGCTGAGACTACCCATTCCCTGCAATGTCCCTGACACACAGTTTAGGACTCTTTTCTTGTCCTTGGCCAACTCATCCAATGATGGTCTTCTTTCTGCAGCTGTATTAGCACTCCATCTTGCCGCTCCCTTGCCAACTCCCATCTTGCCTGAAGCCAGGTCTGCCATGGCTGGCTTATTTGCGCATCATTGCCTCAGGTCAGGCTTGAGTGGCCGGAGCCTGGACTCCGATATTCTTGCAAATGCCACTTATGCCCTTGATAATGCTGCTGCCATGCTATCGGCTATAGCAGCTGAAGACATTGTGTCAATGACTGGCCCCCACTCCTCAACCTCTTCTTCTTCAACTGGCTGGAGCTCAAGCTCTGCCATTCTTACAGATGCCACTCATTGCCTGCATGATGCCTCCCTTGGTCTCTTGAATGTATTCAATCACAGCAGCCTTGCTCTCACCAATCCTCACCCCCAAACTCCCAGTTCAAGTAGTAGCAGTGTGGCCTCCGCTGCCCTTGCTGATGCCACTTATGCCCTCGATGTTGCCATGGACATGGCAACCCTCTCATTATCTGCATCCAATAATTGTTAAGGGAAGATAAGGCACTAGAACCAAGTTGATATTCAGGTGGCGATCACAATTGCCACCCACGCTATATATATACATAGTGGTCTGCACACAGACCGGGTAACTAAATACTACAATAGCTACCAGTAATAACATACGCAAACAATAGACAAACAACTAATAGTAATAAGTCATCCATGGATCGGGCTTGGGGATGGGGGTGGCCAAAGGCTGAGACTGGGCTTGGGCATTGGGTGTTGGCTAGGGAGGCCAAGCCCAGACGTCCAACCACAGGTCCCTAGGCATACCTTGTGTAAGGGGGGGCATATGCTGCCAGTCCCCTTACAATAATCCCCTGGCAGTGGGTGACCAGGGCCACAACATCTTTGCAGAATCTCCTCAATCAGTCACAAGTGGCAGCAGCCTTGATTCTGGTGTCCTTGCTGATGCCACCACTGCCCTTCACAATGTTACCACATGTGAGTCGGCCAGCACCTGAACCCTACTGAAACTTACAAATTTCCTCCCCACTCAGATGACAATCATAGTTCAGGTGGGGAAATCTTTGATGAATCAGACACATCCTCCTCCCCTTCTCTCTCCCCTGTCATTGCTTTCCAAGCACTTTGCCTGCCTCCCTGCCCCCCCAGCTCAGCCCAACTTCTTTTGTCAGGGGAAGCAGCTGATCAAGGTACATCATGCTCTGCCACCTATACTGCTGAGGACTTTCAGACATTTCACAACCCTGATGACTATGCATAAATACCTCTAGTTTGTTTTTTATGTATAATAAATAAACCAAATGCATGGTATTCATGGTCCCTTGTATTTTTCAAATGCCACATGGCCTCCTGCCTGGTCCATTGCATCAGCTTTTGCCATTGACATTTTGCCAACTTACATCCCAGCAATTCTTGAACTGATGCTGGCCGACTGCCAGCTGGCCTCAGCACAAGCTATGGCTCACAGAATGTATGGTTGGTGGTGTACTGTCACACAGACTATTGTAGTACCTATGCTGCTGGTTCCACCCCATTGTCTGGCACCTGTATCACATCCGGCATTTGATTTGTCAATATTTCCAGCATTCACAAATGTATCATACTCGTCACTTTGCCACATACATTCTAATATGGAAGGATGGTTATATCTAGGTTGTGCCAGCCCACCCCTCCCAGATTGTCACTTTCCACTCCCTAACCCAGAATTTCTAGTACCCATGATCCTGACCTCTTAGGACCTCTTTGACCGTGGGATAAGGCCCGGGCATGAAGATTTATGGTGAGGTAGCAAAGCCAGTGGGCCCACTGGCTCCCCTTCACTTGATACAGTGTATGTGTTCACCAGCCCCACTCACTCAATATACTGTAGGTTGACTACCTGTTGGTGAGGTTGTTAGAGCCAGTGCGGATCAGGACCAAAGCGGAGGGTCGGGGTGGTGTCCTTGGTATAAGGTAACTGGGGGACAGGGTGAAGTCAGTATGTAGACTTCGGGACCGAGGCAGAGTACATCAGGCAGGGAGTTGGACTTGCGGCCTCAGCGTATGTGCTGTGCCCTCCTGCTGTCCCAGTCCATATTTCAGGAAGTCGGAGCCGAAGCGGAGCAAGGCAGAAGAGAGGAGAGGATATGGAACAGGGAGCTGGTCCGCTGCTCAATTCAATTATCAGACTGAGGAGTACAAGCCAAGTACCTACGGTATATATACTACTGGCCTTACAAACTATGACTCATACTGACTACGTGCGGAGTGAAGTGGAGACCAATATGGTTACAAACAGATTACAAATGGGTTATGAATGGAATGGAAACTGGCACAGGTATGGAGACTGGTAACTTACCCTGACTATGGGCGGAGAATGGAGAACTGGGATATAGAGACACTGAGAGTCAGGTGACTATGGCATGTGTGGAGGTGATCATGTGACCAGGGCAATGGGTTGTAGTTGGAGCGAGTCGGGGCCAAGTCGGAGGGCAAAGGGTTGTCGTGTGGGAGCACACATGGGGTTGAGAAGCTGAAGTTTAATGATTAGGCTCTGAGTTGGCATGGATATGACAGTGTTCCCCCTTTAGGGCTGAGCCTCGAGGCCCAAGGTGGTCTAGACCGGAGCCCATCAGAAATCTCCATCAAGGTATAAAAACTGAGTGAACTGGTTTGGGTTGGGAGAGCACAACTTAACCCCATACTCCCATGAGCAGACAACCATCCCAACAACCGACTGCCGCAGAGCGCAAGGTGCAACTGCTGAGGGAGAAGGCTGAGAGAGAGGAGTGGGAGTGGCTGGAAATTGAGAGGTTGGAGGAGGAGGAGCAACGAGAAGAGGAGGAGTGGCAATGGCTGATAGCATTGCGTCAGCGACAAGCGGAGGAGTGGGTGAGGGAGCATATGGTGGAAGAGATCAGGCAGCAACAAGACGAGGCTGCCAAGGCAGAGCGTTGGGCAATTTGGGCCCAACTCATTGCAATGACTATGGGGGCCTCGTCAGAGCCATCCGCTGGAAGAACTGATGCAGGTAGATACGGAGGAGTTGGATTCTGAATACACAGATAGGGACAAGGCAAGAGATGAGGAGGAGGAGGTCTCTGATGATTCAGGGGATAAGGGTAAGGGGAAGGCAAAGGCGAGGGTGGCCCCACGATGGGGCATCAAACATGTATTCGGGGGTGGTAATCTGTGTTGGAGATGTCAGTGGGACGAGGTCTGGTGTGAGATTGTCAGGCAGGTAAGCAGTTACAAGTTTCCAGAGAAATAATAATTGCTGACAGAAGTCCCAGCAACACTAGGAGTTGCCGTTGAAAAGGTAGAAACTTTCGTAGGTTTTAATATAGATAGTGGGCTTGTTTTCACTAAGCTTAGCCGCAATTCAATAAGCTTAAGCTAATACAAGTGGAATGAGATAGATAATGAACAGTTTCGTCTTTTAGGGTGTTCTGGGGGTGCATTCTGACAGCGAAATTCAAGAGAGTAGTGTTTTTAGAGGTTAACAAACAGCCGTTGAAGTTACCTTAGCCATACAGTGCAACAATGAAAGGACAATCCCTGTCAATTCAAAGCGCAGGGTCTCTGGTCTCTGGTCTCTGGTCTCTGAACTCTGGTCTCTGTCTCTGTCTCTGTCTCTAGCACTCTGGAACTCTAAACTCTGAACTCTGGTCTCTGTCTCTGTCTCTGGGTTGGTCGACGACCGAAGAAATCACACTTAACAATGCACACTAAATAGCCCTCTGAAACCGTTCTTGATCATGGCTCACAGACTTGCATGTGGAAGTGGGGATGAGACCTCTTGCTTCTCCACAAACAAGTGCGACCATATTTATATTGTTTAGATACATACGAGAGATAGTAAATATGAAATAGAAAACAATAAGCTTAATTGTTACAGGCACTGTAGAACATTTTGGAAGGTTCGGCAGCATTTCTACCTCACCCTGGGTTATGGGTTTTTCTCTGATTAATGAATGGCAATCCAGCCAGACATGTTCTGTGCTCGTCTGCATTATTCTGCATCCACGCAAGCGCATTAAGTTTCCGGATCAATTATGATCAGAATGTATAGCGGATGGACAATCCCTTGATCTGTTGTAATTAATCTCAGTTAAGCAGTATGCCGAAGTGCCGGGACCCACAAAGCACTTGTTAATTAGGAGTCTTTGATATTTCTAGGGTTTTGGGCATCGGGTATTGCCTCCCAAACGTTGGACGTTCTGTTCCATGGTCCGGTCATCATTATTGAACTCGCTATAGATGTAATACGCCTGCGACAGCCGCTAGGTACATTCTTTTATGTTCAAATGCATTCGGGTTCATCAGAAAACTGCTCGTAAGGTCCCTTGATGCGACCGGGGTATACTCGATAGGCTATGTAGAGTCCTGAATCCCTCCGGAGAGCGTTCTGATAGCTTGGTTCACTAAGCTTAGTGATAATGAACTGGTTTGAACATGTCTGAGGCTCGAGTATCCTCAATTCGGTTGAACTGGCTACTACGGGATATAGTACCAATCCTCTATAGAGTTCTTTAATGATATAGCCAATGATCCTATGTAGAGAATCGTTCCAGAGTACGGAATTCATGTATAGGCGTGAAATCGGCGTATCACTGTCGGTGTAGCAAGATGAAGAAACGATGTGGGGGTCAAGAAGAGGCGGAGCCAAGCGGGGCCAGAGGGATGCCCAGCCAGCAATTTGAAGGTGGGTAGGGGTTTCTGACTGTGAGGTTTGCTGACCAATGATTTTTTAGAGCTGAAGCAACTCATCGAGGAGGGGCAACAGGAGACCCTCAAATGGGTCAATATCATGGAAGTGCGGCTCATACAGGCCATTGCTTGATTGGGGGAGAGGGTGGACAAGGTCAAGTGGGTGGTGGGCCGCTATGAGCAACTGCGGCGCTGGGAGGCACAGGTGGACCGTAATTGGTCGAGTGGGAATGTTTCAGAGATGGAAGGTTCGGAGGAGAGTGTTGGGGCCACTTTGGAAAAGGAGGGGGATGGTAACTGGTTGAGTGGGGGTATTATGGAGATGGAGGAGATGGAGGGGTCGGAGAGCATCAGAGGCATTTTGGAAGAGGAGGTGCAAGGTATGATGGAGGATGCAGCGGCACCACCCCACACCTCTAGGAATGATATGGACAGGTAGTTTGTACTTGTCCAATAAATTTTTTTTGTTTCTTGGTGTGGTGGGTGGTCAGCGGAAAATTCAGAGTGAATGGAGGGGGCCAGGCTTAGCAGGGTAAGAGGAATGGAAAGCCTCTACTAGATTGGTAGCATGTTCAAGCTTGGTAGCCGGTAACCATGAGGATTCTTCTTCAGTATCTTCATAACCTAACCAGATGACTTTATAAAGGAGCTTGCATGTGCGGCGCCAATCAATCCTCGAGTCAACAATATGGGCGATCTCGTATTCTGGTTCACCGTCAATAGAAACTGGCACAGGTGGTGGGTCCAATCAGGTGGGTATGGTATTAGGTGTGGCCGGTTCAAGCATAGAAACATGGAAAACTGGGTGTACTCCACGCATGGAGTCAGGGAGTCAGAGGGTGAAGGAGTGGGTACCTGCTTGGGTGATGATCTCATAGGGTCCAAGGAACTTTTTGGAGAGCTTTTTGGAGGGATGGGTGGTGCGGAAGAACTGGGCTTTAACAAACACTTTTTGCCCAACCTTGAAGTCCAGAGCCAGGAGACGGCAGGTGTCGGCAGAGGTCTGGTATCGTTGCTGGGCTAACACTATTTCTGACTTCAAGGTGGTATGTAGGTCGTCGAGATCAACCACAAAATGGCGGGCCCGAGCAGAGGCGAGATCACATTCAGGATGAACTGTGATGTTTGGATGGTATCCCTTATTAGCAAAGAACAGGGAGATACCGGTGGTGGCACTAGGGGCGTTGTTGTAAGCAAACTCAACTAGTGGTAGTAATTCAGACCAATTGTCCTGTTGGTAGTTACAGTAGACCCAGAGGTATTGTTCCAGGGTCTGGTTGGTGTGTTCCATCTGTCCATCGCCTTCTGGGTGGTAGCCCAAAGTGAAGTGTAGTTTCATGTCGAGGGCTTGTCCCAATGAGTGGAAGAAGTGAGAGATGAATTTGGAGCCATGGTCGGAGGTAACATATTCGGGTACGCCGTGCTTGGAGAAGATGTGGAGGATGAATAGGCAGGCGAGGTTGGAGGAAGTGACGGTATTGTAGGTGGGGATGAATAGGGATTGTTTGGTGAGTCTGTCGACTACTACTAGGATGACATTGTAGCCAGAAGAGGTGGGGAGTTTCTTGATGAAGTCCATGGAGATTGAATTCCAAGGGCGTTTGGGGATGGGGAGTTGCTTGAGGAGACTGTAGGGGTGGTGGTGCTGGGGTTTAGACCTCATACAGGTGACACAAGACTTACAGAACTCCTTGACAAAGGTGCGGACACTAGGCCAGGTGTATTCGTGCTGGATGAGTTCCAGCATTTTATTCTGACCAAAGTGGCCGGCTAGGACATGATCGTGCTTGTACTGGAGGACCCAAAGTCGGAGATTGTCAGTGTCAGGGATGTAGATTCTGTTGTCTAGGAGGAGGAAACCTTTATCATTTACTGACCAATGGCCTTCTGGGCTGGCAAGATGGGCGGAAGCAGTCAGGTCCACTGGTAGGGTGGTGAGGATGTTTTGGTGTAGCTGATCGAGGTCCATGACTACAGCTGCACAAAGGGAAGGGGTGTAAAGAGTAGTGGCATGGACGGAGGCCGCAAGCTGTTCATGGGTGAACACAGGCCAGAAGTTGTGCAGGTTGACTGATGCATAGTTGCTATTCCCCCCTTTAGGGTAGACGTCCCATTGTCTAGTTAGGGCATCAGGTTTGGTGCTGAGGCGGCCAGGTCGGAACCGGATGGCAAGGTGGAATTGGGACAGGAACTCGGACCAACAAGCTTGGCGGTGAAAAGGAAGAAACTTTGTAGATTTTAATATAGATAGTGGGCTTGTTTTCACTAAGCTTAGCCGCAATTTGATAAGCTTAAGCTAATACAAGTGGAATGATATAGATAATGAACAGTTTCGTCTTTTAGGGTGTTCTGGGGGTGCGTTCTGACAGTGAAATTCAAGAGAGTAGTGTTTTTAGAGGTTAACGAACAGCCATTGAAGTTATCTTAGCCGTACGGTGCAACAATGAAAGGACAATCCCTGTCAATTCAAAGCGCTGGGTCTCTGGTCTCTGGTCTCTGGTCTCTGAACTCTGGTCTCTGTCTCTGTCTCTGTCTCTAACACTCTGGAACTCTAAACTCTGAACTCTGGTCTCTGTCTCTGTCTCTGGGTTGGTTGACGACCGAAGAAATCACACTTAACGACACACACTAAATAGCCCTCTGAAACCGTTCTTGATCACGGCTTGCAGACTTGTGTGTGGAAGCGGGGGTGAGACCTCTTGCTTCTTCACGAACAAGTGCGACTGTATTTATATTGTTTAGATACATACGGGAGATAGTAAATATGAAATAGAAAACAATAAGCTTAATTGTTACAGGCACTGTAGAACATTTTGGAAGGTTCGGCAGCATTTCTACCTCACCCTGGGTTATGGGTTTTTCTCTGATTAACGAATGGCAATCCAGCCAGACGTGTTCCGTGCTCATCTGCATTATTCTGCGTCCACGTGAGCGCGTTAAGTTTCCGGATCAATTATGATTGGAATGTATAGCGGATGGACAATTCCTTGATCCGTTGTAATTAATCTCAGTTAAGCAGTATGCTGAAGTGCCGGGACCCCCAAAGCACTTGTTAATTAGGAGTCTTTGATATTTCTAGGTTTTTGGGCATCGGGTATTGCCTCCCGAACGTTGGACGTTCCGTTCCGTGGTCCGGTCATCATTATTGAACTTGCTATAGACGTAATACGCCTGCGACAGCCGCTAGGTACATTCTTTTATGTTTAAACGCATTCGGGTTCATCAGAAAACTGCTCGTAAGGTCCCTTGATGCGACTGGGGTATACTCGATAGGCTATGTAGAGTCCTGAATCCCTCCGGAGAGCGTTCTGATAGCTTGGTTCACTAAGCTTAGTGATAATGAGCTGGTTTGAACACTTCCGAGGCTCGAATATCCTTAGTTTGGTCGAACTGGCTACTACGGGATATAGTACCAATCCTCTATAGAGTTCTTTAATGATATAGCCAATGATTCTATGTAGAGAATCGTTCCTGAGTACGGAATTCATGTATAGGCGTGAAATCGGCGTATCAGCAGTGAGTAAGGACTTTAGTGGTGCAGAAGTATTCAAGGTTTTTGTGGTCGGTGACTACGTCAATAGTAAGGGGGGCATCTTCTAGGTAGTGTCACCAGATGTGAAAAGCTTCAAATATTGCCAGGAGTTCCTTGTCATGAGTGTCATAGTTAAGTTTGGCCGTGTTAAAGGTGCGGGAATGGAATGCAATGGGATAGACTTCCCCATCATCAGTGATGATAGAGAGGATGACCACAAGGGCATAGTCAGAGGTGTCGGTCTCGACAATGATCTGAGCGTCAGGGGCCCAAGGAGTGAGGATGGGAGCGGATATGAATGCTTCCTTCAGGGAGTTAAAGGCTTTGTGACATTTGTCAGTGAAATTCCATTTCACATCTTTGCAGGTGAGGCGAGTGAGCGGAACAACAATGTCGGAGTAACCATGAATAAAGCAACAGTAGAAATTGGCAAAACCTAAGAAAGACTGGATGTCCTTGACTTTCTTGGGTGCTGGCCACTCCTGGATTGTCTTGACCTTTGATTGGTCCATTTGGAGACCATCGGGGGAAAGGATGTAGCCGAGGTATTCCACTGTGTCAGAGTGGAACTGGCATTTGTCAGGGCAGGCATATAGACTGTGTTGTTGGAGCCACTTGAGGACCTCCTTGACTTGGTCACGATGGATACTATGATTGTCGCAGTATATCAGAATGTCGTCAAGGTAGATAGTAATGCAGATGTTGAGCATGTCCTTGAATATATTGTTCATGAACCGCTGGAAAGTGGCAGGGGCGTTGGTGAGGCTGAAAGGCATAACCATCCATTCAAAGGAGCCATAGCGGGTCCAAAAGGCAGTCTTCCATTCATTGCCGTCAGCAATGCGGACTAGCTGGTATGCGTGATGGAGGTCAATTTTGGTATATACACGGGCTTTGCGAGGGGAGTCTAAGAGGTTGGAGATGAGCGGAAGGGGGTAGCAATCCTTCTTGGTAATATGGTTGAGACCTCTAAAATCAACACATAAATGGAGGGAGCTATCCTTTTTCTTGACGAAGAGGACTGGGGCTCCATGAGGAGAAGTGGAAGGGCAAATGAAACCAATAGATAAATGTTTGTCAATGAAATCACGTAGAGCTCCCAGCTCTGATTGTGAAAGGGAGTAAATGGTACTGACTGGAGGCTGGCTGCTGTCCTCTAGGTTAATCTGGAGGTCATAAGGGCAGTGTGGAGCAAGTGTGTCAGCACGCAATTTACTGAAAACATCAGCGAACTTGTGGTATTCCTCGGGGATGGACGAGAGGTCAGCTGGGTCTTTGGAGACAGAAGAGGACACAGCCGACACAGAGGTGGTGGAGAGATTGATTCGGAATTGTTGGGAGCCAGGGAGCTTGGCAGTGCAGATAAAGGCAGGGGTGTTTATCAGGGAGATGTGCGGTTTTGCGATGGGGACAGATTGGGATGAGGTCCCTGGACAGGGGTGGTGAACCTAGGTCAGGAGTGTCAGGGGTGGCTATAGGCGGGGCCAATGTGGGTGCGACACAGGTAGAGATGGAAGCAGGATTCTCAAGTAGGGATGGCCAGAAAGTGATACTGCCCAAAGCCCAGTCAATCAACGGATTGTAGCAGGTGAGCCAGTTGTGTCCTAAGACCACAGAACAGGAAGAGTCGAGCCAGGTGACATAAGTGTCCAAAATGATAGATTCACCAGAGGGGAAAGATACAGGCAGTTGCGCAAGCTCCGTAATGTAGGCATTTGAGGTTCCATCAAATAACCAAAGTTCAATAGCTGGGATGGACAAAGTTGGAATACTATGAGAACAAACAAAAGATGAGTCCACAAAACAGTGAGTAGAACCACTATCAACAAGAGCTTTGAAAGGAGAAAGAGAAGAGAAATCAGAACTAACTACATTGTCCGTTGTAGAAAGCAGGTCTGAAGCAGAGAGTACAGGAGCAGAAACAGAAGATACAGAAGTTACTAAAGGAGAAGTTAATGTAATATGAAAAGAGTTTGGGTTGGAAAGAGCGGATGCATTGAGACGGAAAATCTCTGGAGCACAGCAGAGTTCAATGCAATCCTCAGTCTGTGCAGAGGCCTGAGGACTGCTGACTATTTTTCCGAGCTTGGGAGAGCCAGCGCGTCTGTCTTGGGGAGCTGAGCCTGTCGGCCTTTAGCCTTGGTGTCAGGGAATTTCTTCTTGTCGCAATTGGCAGCCCTGTGATTGGGATCTGCGCAGACAAGGCAGAGGTTATTGTCAAAACATCATTGACATTCCTCAGGGGTTAATTTACCATCCTTACCGAGTTTACTAGTAAGGTCGGATTTGGGCAGGGCCGATTTCTGACCGGCAGATGGGTTGGGCAGAGTACCCTTGAAGTTGTTGTTGTTGGGGGTGCTGCCTTTGTTGTTACTGTTGGCAGGCTTGGCAGCAGGTTGGGTGTTGGACAAGGTGGATGGGGATGGGTTGCCCCCAGGTTTCCTAGAGGTGGTCGGGTCCGAAGCAGCTTTGGCGTAGGCCTTCTCGTGCTGGCGTTCCCAATAGCGGGTGTCGATCTTCATCACTGCTGCCCATATTTCGATGAAGGTGTCAGGTTTGCCGTTGGGCTGATTGGACAGGATGTCCTGGATGCGGTCGGGGAGGCCTTTGTAGTAGTGGTGACAAAATACTTTGTCACCCCAGCAGAGTTGGCCAGCTAGGTGGAGAAAGTCGACATTGTAGATGGCAATCTTCTCATCGTAGCACATTCGGAGGGAGTCAAGCTGCTCAGCAGCTTCTCTGGTCAGATCCGTGGGACCGAAATTGGTCTGCAGTTCCAGGGTGAACTGGTCCCAGTCCTCGATCCAGTCGTGCATTATTCCATGGTTGTTGGCCTTGTCAAGGCCGATTTCGAAGTGTTGCTGTGCCATGCCCGTAAGGTATGTCAATGTGAAGTTGACCTTGGTGGCAGGGATAGCGAACTGAGCTGGGTTAGTATGGAAGTAGAGTTGGCACTAGAAGAGGAAGGGTTTGAGTTTGGCAGGGTCGGAACCTATAAAGATGTCAGGTTTGTGAGCTTTGGTATGGGGAGTTTGGGGAGGCTGTGGGGCCTGAGAGTTCCCATGGCTGTCCATTTGGTCAGCTATGCATTGGAAAACTCAGAGCAGGAGTCTATCATGGTCATCTCAGTTGTTGCCAGGTGGGATGTTGTTGTTGTTGTCACCGTTGTCTGATGGTTCGTTGTCGCCCAGGGGCCTGTCCCCATTGTCAGGATAGTCGTTGGGATCACCAGGGTCACTGGGATCAGGATTGGGGTCGGGGCCTTCATCGGGGCCATCGGGGGTCTGGAACAGTGAGGGTTGTATATCTTCAGAGAACCGGTCTGGAGTCGAGGGTGCGACTGATTGTCAGCAAGAGCAAGAAGCCCTTGGGGAGTTGGGTTGCAGTTCCTCGGAAGGAGGTTGTCGAATGATGTGTTTGCTATGGTGAGCGGCTGGAGTTACCAGAGTGCAAGTACGGGTAACTGTTCGAGAGACCATGGTTAGAAAAATTCAGAGTGTGGTGGACAGGAGGAGTGTGAGTCTGATAATACTGTTAGAGCTGGTGCAGATTGGGACCGAAGCGGAGGGTCAGGGTGGTGTCCTTGGTATAAGGTAACTGGGGGACAGGGCAAAGTCAGTATGTAGACTTTGGGACCGAGGCAGAGTACATCAGGCAGGGAGTTGGACTTGCGGCCTCAGCAGTATGTGCTGTGCCCTCCTGCTGTCCTAGTCCATATTTCAGGAAGTTGGAGCCGAAGCGGAGCAAGGCAGAAGAGAGGAGAGGATATGGAACAGGGAGCTGGTCCGCTGCTCAATTCAATTATCAGACTGAGGAGTACAAGCCAAGTACCTATGGTATATATACTACTGGCCTTATGAACTATGACTCATACTGACTACATGCGGAGCAAAGCAGAGACCGATATGGTTACAAACAGGATTATGAACGGGTTACAAATGGAATGGAAACCGGCACAGGTATGGAGACTGGTAACGTACCCTGACTACGGGTGGAGAATGGAGAACTGGGATATAGAGACACTGAGAGTCAGGTGACTATGGCATGTGCAGAGGTGATCGCGTGACCAGGGCAATAGGTTGTAGTTGGAGCAAGTCGGGGCTGAGTCGGAGGGCAAAGGGTTGTCGCATGGGAGCACACGTGGGGTCGAGAAGCCGAAGTTTAACGATTAGGCTCTGAGTTGGCATGGATATGACAGAGGTGAACAGCAGGAACATATTGGTGGGGGGATTGTGATTCACCCATGCCCTTGAAACTCTCAGGTTGGCAAAATAAATATGAATGAAAGCACTCTGCACTATCACTTTCATAGTGTTTCAATGCTATCAGAAGCTACTGGTGGCTATAAGGAGCACATACCAAGTCTGAGTGCTGGGAATTGGCTAAGGTTATTGTGGAGCTGGCTTCAGGATGAAACTTAATGTACCCAAGGTATCGATAAGTCAGGCAAAACGCAAGCTTTCGCAATCAGTGAACCTCCATAGACCTAGCAGACAATGTGTTCTAATGGGCCCTAGCATACTACATCCTCTTCTCTTGACAATACTATAAATTTATACACCCAGCAAGACAGGCTTTTGACAAGCTCCTGCAGTAAGTGTCTTTAAGCTAGTAGGCCTAGTGGACAGCATTATCTAACAGGCCCTAGCGCACTACAGCTTCTGAACAATGCAATAAAACTTTATACTACTCAGCAAGACAGGCTTTTGGCAAGCTCCTGCAGTAAGTGTCTTTAAACTAGATAGACCTAGTGGACAGCATTTTCAACAGGCCCTAGTGTACTATGTTTGCTTCTCAATTAAACAGCTCTACAATTCAATGGTATACTTCTGAGGCAAGGCCTCTAAGAGAAACCCAAAGAAACAGAAGTTAGTGAACTTTTTACTTAAGAACAGAAGAGTTGTAGGAACTTGTATTCAGTTCTTGAGTCAAGCAGAAGGGTCTGTCAATATCTCAATCACTTCAAAGGGTCTGGTTTTAAAGAGTATAACTCTTTATGTCTCTGGGGTCTATGACCAAAGAAAATTGTGTAAAACTGCTTTATATTCCTATCCTAATTGACCATACAATCAGGGGGGGGAAATAGGCAAGCAGTTTCTTGCCTCCCATGTAATTTACAGATGAGTTTTGATAACAATATACAATTAAATTATGGGTATACCTGAAACAAGCCTTTGGCTTCATCATTTTATTGGCTCCTCATCATTTAGGAGCATCATTCTAGGAGTTCTGATATCAGCAACATAATTTGCTCTCAGGAACTTGCTCCCTAAGTGCCTGGTTATTTATATCACAGCCAGTTGGGTTAGCAAGTTTCCTCACTAACTCTTATCTAAGGGTTTTGATCTTTTTCTTGGATTCTCCACACCTGGGTTCTCAACCCTAATGTCCTAAAAGTTCACTTCCATAGCCTTCAGGCAGTAAACTAATAATAGAATTTAATTAGCTTGTTTCATTCTTATCAATCTTTATTTTCTAGTTCATCATTTCTGATCTCTTTTTGTTTCTATGAGGGGGCATCCTTCCCTGAGTACCCTCTGGGATACCCCCATTTGATCCCTTATGTTTCAATATCATCAGAACCATTCCAAGGAGACATTCTTGTCAGGGCATTAGCTAATCCCTACATTCTTTTGTCAAGATTCACTCCCAGACCTGTTATTTGTTAAATAAAGTGACAGATCACTTATTAGTTAGTAACGAATTATGATATACAGTGACCCACAAAACCGTTCCAATGTTTTGTACTTTTGACTTAAAGTAGTAATAGCTCAGTAACTAAAATAGCTAAATTTGTGAATATATTTATAAACATAGCCAAATATGTCATATCCGACCCTGCAAAGTCGCGTTATGTAATACTTCTAAATGAGGCAATTATGAATTTTGTGAGCATTTTAAGTCATTGGAACAGTTTTGTCAATGGTAATTTTTAATACTAATCCAAGTAATCACATGACTCCATTGATTGTCAATCAACAAGATCATGTGACCACATGTCTTTGACATATAAATAGATGTGCTGACAGCCATGTCCCATCATTCTCAACCCCCCTACCTACTATGAAGCCATTATCTTCTACTCTAAAGCAAACCATCCTCTCTTTGCTAAATTCTCATCATTCCTATACTAAAATTGAGGCAATTACTGGTGTTGGGTGCAGTACCATATCCAGGCTAGCCTCTAAAAATTGTTCCAGCCTTACTAAATCACTTGGAGGACATCCTTCAAAACTCTCTACCACTAATATTTGGCATGCTATCCATCTTATCTCTGCTGGCAAGGCTGAAACTGCTGTAGATATAGCCAAATCTCTTGCTCCCATCATTAGGACATCAGTCTCTTCACAGACTGTAGCAAGGCATCTCAAACAGGCAGGAATGAAGGCTGTAGTCAAGCAACAAAAGCCTTTACTCTCTGATAAACATAGGAGGGCTAGGCTGGATTTTGCTCTGACACACCAGCATTGGACTGTGGAGGACTGGAAGCTGGTTGTATGGTCTGATGAGACCAAAATTAATTGTTTGGGGTCAGATGGGAGGAAGTGGGGATGGAAAAAGAAGGGAGAGGGGCTTAGTGAAAGATTGGTCAAGGGAACTCTGAAGTATGGAGGAAGATCAGTGATGGTTTGGGGCTGTATGCTGTGGGATGGCCCAGGCTATGCAGTGAGGATTGATGGAAGGATGGATGCAGAGTTGTTTGTGCAAATTTTGAGGAAGATTTGAAGAAGAGTCTCCGGTGGTACAAGCTTAAACCCCAAGATATTATCTTCCAGCAAGATAATGACCCCAAACACAAGAGTACACTGGCCAAAGAATGGTTTCAAAAAAATCATTTTAGGCTCCTAACCTGGCCAGCACAGACACCTGACCTCAATCCCATTGAACACTTATGGGAATATGTGAAGAGAAAGTTGGGAGAGTATGAATCTCCTCCCAAGGGTATGGAGGAGTTGTGGCAGAGGGTAGAAAAGGAGTGGGATGCTATTCCGGCTTCTGAGTGTCAGAAGTTAATTGAAAGTATGCCTAGAAGAGTAGCAGCTGTACTCAAAGCCAGGGGGGGCTACTCTAAGTACTAGAAATAATAGGATAGCCTAGTATAATATGTCATTGACAAAACCGTTCCAGTGACTTAAAATGATTACAAAATTCATAATTGCCTAATTTGGAAGTATTACATGACGCAACTTTGCAGAGTCAGATATGACATATTTGGCTATGTTTATAAATATATTCACAAATATGGCTATTTTATTTACTGAGCTATTAATAAGTAATTAGTTGTTATGTACACCCATCCCTTGGGGATGTCAATTAGTGGACACCAAGTTTCACGCCTTGTGTCCATTTTGACAGGATGGGACCTTAGACTAGCCAAATCCTATTATGTGAAGGGGAGTTACATACGAAGAACCTTTACACTTGACCGAATCAGTGGGCTTATCAAATCACACTATTATTAACAACGTGTGAATACATCAGTGATTGTTGATCAACTCAAGCTAGTGACTAGTGATCAGTGTGTCACTGATACTATTGACTCTACTCAGTTCAACATTATTATGACTAGGTACCATCTGGATGACATAGGTGTTGCAACTCATCCACTTTCTAGGGCAGAGGCAAAGAAATGGGTCTTTTGTGCAGTCATGAGTATCTTAACTAATATCTTAGTTAACATGGTATCAGATACAATGCTTGGGTACATTCATACCAGAGTCATTCTTCCATAGCCTTATCACTAATAAGTTAGTTAACATCACTTTTACTTGTCTGGGTGTTCTGGTTCTGTTTCTAAGATGTCTGCTTTCACATATTTTAGATAGTATTCTAAATCTCTTGCACCCAGTGTCTGACCATGGCCATATACTGATATTATTTGGTAACAGAGAGTTAGTTACTTTATTAGCTAGTGATTTCACAAATGAAATGATTTTGTGGCACAACACCAGTAATCCACACAGGATTTAAGGACTACTGGCCTCCCCCCATTGGCTGTGAAATGGTGGTTGGATTGCCTTGGCCAGTCCAGATGGATGTGGCAGGCTCTGAAATGCCCTCTGGTGGTCTGCTCTATCCCACAGCTGTAAAATTTTTGACTGACCCTTTTACACTTTGTGAATTCTACTCAGCTGTGATCAAAACTGTCTCTGGGGGTGATGGTAATTGAGTGCACTCTGGCTGACAGTAGTAAGTTTCAGTGAATCTATTAAATTACAACAAATGCCCCAATCATTGGGAATCTGCACCTCAGTTAGAATGAACTGAGGGTGTAGAATTAAGGTCTACTATCCCATCGCAAATGTATCCTCCTCCTGATCAAATGGGTCAGAGGAAGGGATAATTTCTGTTATGAACAGTCCAGACTGGGAGGAACAAGAACAACTATTTGACTTTACAAGATGGGTACAGGAGACCACAGACCAGCTATGAGTGCAGGAATATGAAGATGAAGAAGGGGAATACTACAATGCCATGCAGGACCCAGCAAGAGATGCAGGAATGGAGATAACTCTGGAGGATATTCTGGAATACCCCAAGGATGAAGAAGATAGCCATGGATCAACCGATCCAACCTCCAATGCAGATGGAAGCACTGAGAGAATGGAAAGCAAGAATGGAGGAGAATCCATGGAGATAGGATTTGGAGAAGAGGATTATGAGTCAGAGGAAAGCGATGGAATGTTGCACAGCAGTGGAATGGAGAACAAGGACACTGACTCATTGTAAGATATAAATAATGGTAGGATGCCATCAACTAGGATGTGCATCATGGTCAAGACTGTGCAGGACAAGTAGAACAGCCCAATAACCTATAATGAGTATATGGTATCTCATAGGTATATAAGGCTTGTACAAGTAGAGATTAAAGCCTTAAGCTTTAATCTTGTCAACAGCAGTTGTTAACCTCTCTCTACCTTAACTTGGCATGTTCCCTCATTATCTCATTGAGTGCAATCCACTAAGCTCTGCAAGGCCAACCATCTTGGACACCTTGTAGAGTTATTGAAGGCCTTCTCCAGTTATCTTCGGATACAGAAGGAGTAAGGATCATAACAATTTCACCTATGTTGGAGGCATTTCCAGGCCTGTTCTTGAATGCATTGTGTGAGGGTATCCTGACTTGGCATACAAGAGTAACATATGCTTCCCTGTTGGGTAGATAAGCAGCCGAAATTTGAGATTGATGCACAACATACCAGAGTGCTGTGTTGCATTCTCTGAGCAGTGCATACTCTCTGTGGCAGCCATCCAATGACTGTACAAGGTACAAACATTCTGCCTGAACCTCCTGCAATTCTTTGTATAACCCATCTGCCAAATTACTAGCTGAGGGCCCAGAGTCCATGTTTAGGACTGTATCCTGGACACCCAGTACTCCAGTCCAACTCTCCAGTCCAGGATATCAACTAGAGTTACATACCTCCTTCAATTGGACACTCTCAGCCTATTTTTAGGAATCAGCCCTGGCATGACCATGATGAACTGGCAGAGAACTGACACAGAATATGGGGTCTAATTTGCCAATCCTAATTGGTCCAAACTTGCTTTCTGGAAGTGATTTGGATGATTTATTTGCACTAATGTTGAGTGAGTGGAAATTGGATAAAATGGGAGTCAACCTCATGGTAGTATAACCATGAAAAATAAATGGCTGGGATGTAACTGCATCCCACATCCATATTCCTTCACTTGCTTGTGCCATCTCCTGGTATACAGGATATAGGAAAGATTCAACATCACCAGGGGAATTTGGTCCAGGTATTCCAAATACAACAATAGTATTGCTTGACTTATAGCAGATCTCTGGTGGAAGGTTGAGAATGATTAAAATTAAAAGCCATGTATTTGATGCCTTTTTCATGGTCAATTGTACACCATCTCTTGATGTTGGAGAAGGTGCATTCCAGAGTTGGCAAAATCAGAGAACTTTAGAATTCCCTGGTGGATTAATGCCTTTGAATTCTGAAGAATCTTGTCCTGTGTGCAAAGTAAAGATGCAGTTTCAACATTCCCAAACATGGCCCTTATTGTGGCTAGAACAGGCATTACTGAGATATATGCTCATGGTTTTCCTGCCTTGGAATACTGTGCCTCTCCACAAGGCTTTTTTCCATGGATATAAGGACAATGATCAAGATTGCTATACTGCCCAGTATAAGCAATACAACTGCATGGACACATGTCAACTTTTTGTTGCAACAATTGTGTCAAAGAGATCACAAGCTTGCAAACATTGTAGAGAGACAATATTTCTTCTTCAAGTGCCTCCTGAAGAACCATTCAATGTTCTTCATATCCCTTGACTGTACCATTTGAAGACTGCCAAGCAATATAATGTTTAAGAGACCAGATTTCAGCTTTAGTGAGTGATTCCATAGGTATGGGAGTGTGTAAATCCTGTGGTGGAGAGTTAGGTGTTTGATAGTCACCAAGAAGAGCTGCATGGAGGCTTTGTACAGCCTCAGGAACAACCATATGTTGATATGCTGAGGAGTGGATAGGTATTTCTGATTCAAGAGTATTTGGTAAGTCCCCTGAACCAAGATGATCATAGTCCAAGTCATCATCCCCTGAGTCTAGACTTTGGGAATCTTCAAGATCAGAGCCAGGAAAATAGGTGGTTTCTGACTCTGATTCATCAGTTCTCAAATAATGAGTCCAGAGTTTTTGGCATCAAGTGAGATGAAGGAGTGTCATCACCAGGACCAGTAGTGGGGGTAGTAGATATTATATCACCCAGATCATCTTCAAGTAATTTCAGTGTTAAAGTTATTATAAGTTGTATTGGCTTACCAATATCCATATTCATTTCCCCATCTGTGGTTCCAGTCTCCAATCCACTGGCAATAGGGCCAGGCACTTGCTGAGATTGTGGTAAGTCAGTTGTTTGCCTATAGCCTGGAGTTCCTTGAGCCAAAGCCTCTCTGTTTCTTTGGATACACATTTGTAGATATGCCAAGAGGCTATCATTCATTGGATTGTGATGGGATCCACCAGTACCACTGTGAAGCTGATATAGGTACTGTGAGAGCAACACTTCATCACTGTGTAGATGAGTCTTTATTGTGGATATTGCACAGTTTGTCATTCCTTGGGTAGATGAACATTTTGTGCAGAAGCACTGAGACATGTTGGTGTTGGAGGGTGATCTGGGCTTTGGGAGTGAGAGAGACTACAGAGTCAAGTAATTGAGGGCAGAGAGCTTGAGTATGAGTGAGGTAGAGTGCACTTCCAGAGTGAATTGAAGGCCTTGTCTCAATATACTGGGTTTATATACTCTAGGGAGCTGCCCATACCCTTGTACTCATGGAACTACATTTAACTACATATGAATCATTACTTAGAACAAGATCAAATGGCATTATTTATTACAAGAGTTGTACAGTAATGCATGGTTGCTGCCTACAACATATTGTAGTACTTACATCACCAAGCTGTTGACAATAAGTGTTGTGCTGTGATCAACAAGTGATAACAATCTGACTTATCCTATCACCTCCTTTGTGACAACAGAATCAAACATACCACTTTGTGCTCTGCACCCAAATCCACTCCCCTCACCTTGGAACAGGTTTAACCAAAAGCCAAATGGGGCCTCCCCTTGCATGCCACCCATCATTGTTGAATCTGGCATGCATATCATCTTTTGCAAGTTCCAAGCAGCATTCAACTCCACAGACTCCCTCCCTCATCATTCATTGCCTGAACTGTTCACTCCACCATAAACTTAAACACCTTGAACAATGCCCTTTAGATGATGCACATGCACACTGGCAAGCTTTATGTCAGACGGAAGCCAGCTGATGATCAACATGATATACAAGTAGGTCAGTGATGGGGCCAATGTCAAACCTGACCCATTCCTGCTGGAAACATGGCCATTATGCCTCCTCATCTTAGCAAATGCCAGCAATGCCAGCAATGCCAGTTAGACAAGCTCAAGGCCCTGGGTGGATCCCCAAAGCATTCAGAGCCAGGATCAAGCAATGATAAGGCACCTATTGTCAACAATACAGGCATGTTTGCTTCAGGGGCAGTATGGCAACTTGGCACTGTCCCCCATGACCACCATGTTGAACTCATCCACTAGTTTCTAGAGTCTGTCGAATCTGATGGTGACAGTGATCACACAGACAAAGAACAGCTAATGAAAAAGTCAAAGAAAAAGCCTGTGTTGGGAGCCAGAAGCCAGCAGCATGATGACATGACAACTCCAGAGCAAGGACTCACCATGCTGCCTCAAGCTGTGGTGAAACCCAATCCTCAGGTCAAAGCAGGGGAGATTCTGACAGCGAGTGAGTGGAAGGCATTGAAAAAAGTGAAGCAGAAGAAGTGAAAGGCAAAGGCAGATGATATTGATAAGGTCCTTGCCCAGCTCTCTGTCAAGTGCATGTAGTGTTCCTCTCCCAATAACTCATCACTCATTCCATCAAAGGCCCTCAACCCAGGAGGACATTCCACAGTCAACCTCCAAAGACCATTCTCTTACCAGTCTGCTTGGGGTGTTACTCCAACACTTGGACTCAGAAGCAGAACTACGCAAGTTCCTTGGCTCTCAGGTTGTACAGGTGACAAAAACTGGACCTTTAGCTTCATCCAGGTGGAATGCTGGTGCACTTAGGTCCCATCTCACACAGCTGCAGTCAATGTGGTGGGCCACCAATCAGCAAGAGGATCTTTCAAAACAACCCCTCACCAATGATGAGGTTCAAGATAAGCTCAAATGGCACTGCTGGGATGCTGTTGATGGAAAGTGGTGGACCATGGAGTACAGCAAGAAGTACATGAGTATGATCAAGTCATTCATGCAGATGGTCATGTCTGGAGGTTAGTTCTTTAGTGCCAGTCATTCCAACTGATCAAAACTGTCTCTCCACAGATCCCCAAGGATTTTGGAATCTTCTTCACAAAATACCATGGCACACAGACACACTCCTCCAAGTTTCCAAGGTCTACCGCCATCAAGAAGGTGCAGTTTGATTTACCTGTTGGGGACTTGCACTGAAGTTGCATTAGAGCATGCTCAGGCTGTCAATTTTGTGGATTGGGCCCTCTTTACCTATGAACAATCTTTCATAGGTGCATTCAACCTCACAAGTGGACTCAACAGACTAGACTTTGATCGTGTTGAAAACTGACCATTCTTTCTTGCAATACATCATCAGGTTGTGTGAGTATTTCCCTTGCCTTAAACAACTGTTACATCTGGTTGACCCTTGCATAGGGATCTGCAGTAACTGTTACCTGGGTTAGGGGTTCACTCCCAGTGAGAAGTCGCTAGAGCCTGGCGGACCAAGGAGGAGCGAGAGGGATTAAATGGGTTGAGGTGGAAAGCCGCGTCGAGCCTGAGGGAACTTTTTGATGACGCCATCTATTGATGACACGACCATCGAGCTGTACCGGGCTACATCGACTCTCGCCGTCAAAATTGCCATGTAGACGATCGTCGACACCGTTGACAGCGACAAAGCTATATATATATATATCCTTTTCTCTCCACTCCATAAGACTTCCCCTCGGCCCACCATCACCATCCTTCCCATGCCGTTGTCATTAACCGGTTACCCCAGACAAGCCCAAGGTCTATGATGAAGCTACATCGCTAGTTTTTCAACTCAACCCAAATCATGATACGGGCCGAACTCAAAAGGTCATCGCGCTGGGTGAGTTTTTATTCTCATGATCATTTTGTGCATTTTTGTATCGTTCCAGGCGCATTGCTAGTGTATGATGGGCGCTTGAACACGTGGACAAGAAAGAGAACAAGAACAAACACTTTGCAGCTTGGTGGCATGGTCTGACCTCAGTCAAGCAGCAGGTATGCATCAATGTCGGAGTTCTCTGCCGTCTGACTTTTGTCTTTCTTTGTCATGTTTTAGCCCTTCAAGGAGGAAGGAGTAAGTTGTTCAGTCACCACATCATTGGTTTTGTTACTGACCGTGTCTGTATACTAGTGCCAGCATTATGCAGCAACCATGACCACTCAGCTCACTGGTGCTTCGGGAAAGCAAGCTCAGAGTGTGCCAGAACAATCTCAAGCTTGTCTTAAGCAACCAACACGATGCCGCAGGAAGAAAATTGTTCAGGATACCAACTGAACCCACACGGTGAGTGATTTGCACAATTCCAAGCCTTATTCTCATCACACTCGACCAACAGTATTACTATATCGTTATTCTCTCTTTGTGCATGGTCTATCTGATGTTAGAAGGGTGTATGAGTGAGGAAAGGGGTCTGGTAGAGGTAGAGGGTAGTTGAGGGTGGGTGGGTACCAAAGGGGTGGACGGCAGGGGTGGCCGGGAAGGGACGGGCGGAGGGACAGGAGCGCACGGCGGGTGTCGGGTTGGTATTCCTAAATGTAGCATATGTAGGACAAGGAACAGAGGAGGCATTTAGGAGTGATAACGAGCGTGCCAGAACTAAGTCGTTGGGAGTCCCTGCGAGTCGATTGAGCCACCCGAAATTCCTGCCTCCAGGCTCCATACCGACTGTCAAGGACCTCCACAGACTGTTCTGCATCAGTCCTTCTTGGTCCGTCAGGGTCCTAGGATTTTTCACTGGGGTTCACTCTTGAGTAGCATGGCATTTGTGGCAGGATGTCTATACAGACTTGGTCCTGTCTTACTAGGTGTGACTTGGAGACGATGGAGCACTATAGTCCAGCCGGTTTAAGGGCAAAGAGGTATAGGAGGCAAGAACTTTATAACACTAAGATAAGGATACAAGGTATTGTATGGTTTCCTTATACAGTAAGGGACAAAACCCTTCCAATGATTTTTATACTTCAACAAATATGTTAATAACTGCCCACCTACTAAGGATGAAACCTTCATATTTTAATTGGGAATACCTATATAACTCATATATCATCCTGCCAAATATCATTACGTCATATGCCATTTTGGGAAGTCAGTGAATTAAACAATCATTTAAGGTCATTGGAAGGGTTTTGTCCGTCTCTAAGAAATTACCAATAATTACACTTTTAGTACTTTGTATACCCTCCCCTAGCATCCGAGACAGCCTGAACCCTATCAGGCATACTCTCTATCAGATTCTGACACACTTCTGCTGGAATCTGATCCCATTCCTTTTGTGTCCTATCCCATAATTCTTCCATCCCCTGAGGTGGAGTGTCATACTCCCCTAACTTGATTTTAAGGTGAGTCCACAAATGTTCAATTGGATTAAGGTCTGGAGATTGTGGGGGCTACACCATAACCTCCATTTCAGCTGCTTTGAACCATTTTTGAGCCTTGGTGCACCTATGTTTGGGATCATTATCTTGTTGAAAGACAATATCCTCCACCTCTTTGTCATACCACTCCAGGCTCCCCTTGAGTTCATCCTCCAAAATGGTGACAAATAGATCACCATCCATCTTACCATTAATCTTGGCTGCCAACCCTGGACCTTCCCACAGCATACAGCCCCATACCATAATGGAACCTCCTCCAAACTTTGTGGTTCCCTGCACCAGCCTATTACTAAGCCTCTCCCCTGCTCTTTTCCAGACCCAAACCCTGCCATCTGATCCTAAGTGATTGATTTTGGTCTCATCTGACCAAACCACCCTCTTCCAGTCTTCCAGAGTCCAGTCTGCATGTGCCTCTGCCCACTCCAATCTTTTCCTCTTGTGTATAACAGAGAGTTTAGGCCTTTTCCGCTTGACTACAGCCTTCATTCCAGCTTTTTTGAGTGCTCTGCAAACTGTTTTGGATGATAGAGGTTGGTCAATGACAGTACGAAGGGTTCTGGTGATTTGGGAGGCATTTTCAGCCTTGCAGGATGTGATAAGATGAGTGGCATATTTGATATTGCCAACAGAAAGCTTGGTTGGGTGGCCACCAAGTGACTTTGAAAGTGTTGAACGATGTTTGGAGCAAAGATGAGATATAGTGCTGAGGCCAAGACCAGTGGTAGAAGCAATATGGGTAGTAGAGTGGCCTTTGTCCAAAAGGGAAAGAATATGGTTGCATTGAGTCATAGAGAGGGATCGCATGTTAGCAAAATGAGGTTGGGGGGGTGGTGTGAGCTAGGGAAGTCAGCAGCTATATTTATACATTATTCCAACCAGTCACATGACATTTATTTGCACTTATTTGGCTGTAATAAACAAAATCATGTGATTAGAGTAAAGACAGGACAAAACCCTTCCAATGACCTTAAATGATTGTTTAATTCACTGACTTCCCAAAATGGCATATGACGTAATGATATTTGGCAAGATGATACATGAGCCATATAGGTATTCCCAATTAAAATATGAAGGTTTCACCTTTAGTAGGTGGGCAGTTATTAACATATTTGTTGAAGTATAAAAATCATTGGAAGGGTTTTGTCCCTTACTGTATACTTCTAAGTGTGGCTGTACCCCTACTATAATAGTTTGGACCAGAGTAACTATGAGTCAGAGATAAGAAACATGAGGCGTTTACTAAGAATAGTCCTTCTGATGTACACTACTGATGGTTTCATAGTGACATGGGAATATAAGCTAAAAATAACCATCCTTCTGATAAGACTTCTGATAACAGTGACAAGGCTGCATCCAAACAAGATTTGAGTTTGCCTGCTTACTCTACTCTCTAGACCTGTGGACCAATCCACATGGTGTGCTGCTACATCTTAACCATGTTGCCATCAAGGCTGGCATGGAACAGTGGCTGCTGGATGTCTACAACATCTTCAACAGCCATCATGAATCAAGCAAAGACACCTGCCTCAGTCCAAGCTTACTTCCCAGCTGGGCCTACAGCTGTGCCCTTGTCCTCCAAACACAAGAAAAAGACAGAAACTGTATGATGAGCACAAGAGCCTTGACTGAAGTGATCAAAGACTACCCCTGTATCATCCCCCTCCTAGCAGACAAGCTTGAGATCAGCCTCCCCTCATCTGTACACAGTCACCCAGACTGCAAAATTGAAACAGACATGTCATCAGGTTGGCACAGATAATTCTCAATGTGAGATTCAGGCAGCAGCTGGAGGTGTGTCCCTGGTTTTTCAATCATATTCATGTATTGATTGTTGTTCCTCATGTTGGGGATTCTTTGAGGTGCATGGTCTAGCAAACCAGTTTCCAGAAGGAATTGTCCAGTTTGCTCAAAAAGGCTGCAGCAAGTTACAGAAGTGGCTAGGATAGTAGAGACTGGGCTTGAAAGGCTGAGAAACTTGGGTCCAGAGTTGGAGATGGACCCAAACTGTAAATTCAGTGCAAAAGCAGACCCTACTCAAGCAACATGCAACTTACTCTTTCATCACAGACCAAGAATATCAGGTGCACCCCACCCAAACATCATGAGTCCCCTCCCTCACCACACCCTGATTGGCTGACACCTGATCTTGTGCATTTCTCGCAAAGCAAGGCATTGTGAACATCTTGGCCAATGGGATGCTGACCAATAATTCCAACCTCAAAGACCAGGAAGATATCTACCACCCATTGCCAGCACTACAACAACAACAGAGCCAATGCCAACACCTGCCACAAATACCAAGGCAAAAGGGATTACCACTGAGCCCAGCACCCACTCAGTGGGGCTGGAGGGAGAGCCATGAATGCTGATGTTTGGGGAACTCAAGAAACTCATTGAGACTGGTCAGCTTGATCAGATCCCAAGCAACAAGGTCATTCCAGATACCCTGAATGAGTGACCATGTTCTTTGCTGTACAAACTATCACAAGTAGCTGACTTGGTATCACAAGAAGCACCACCTAGCCAGTCAACTGCTCCAGCTCACAGGAAACCTTGGGAGCTTGTTTCAGAGAGTCAGGGCCATGCTTGGACCCAGAATTGCATTCTTCTGGGGGTTCATTGGGGATCTTGGCAAGAGTGTCTTGGGGCTTGTAATAGGCTTGACTGTGTTCCAGAAGTTGGGGCTGGAGATTGAGACTGGGAAGAGGTGGATTTCAGAGGTGGAGAACCAGGTCATGGACTTGAAGTGAGCATCTGAGTCTCATTAAACTGTGATTTATTCTCAGCAGGCTTTTCTCAAGGATACCTCAGATGCATCTCTGAGGTTAATGCTGAAACCAAAGCAACGAGCACTGAACTTAAGAACCTCCAGAAAAAATTGGGCAAAATCAAGCATGCAACCAAGGACCTTTAGAAGTATATTCTTGATACTGAAGGCTCTAGGCTCCTTACCCAAAAGTCCAAAGTCAACTCACTACATTCTGGATCTACTCACCAATGACAAGATCACCAAAGCCAAGGCTGCAAAGAATAAGGCCAAAAAAGATGTTGGCAAGTTGGAGAATGCAATTGAAACCAATGAGACTCTGTTCTGAGGTGCAGAAACAGAGGTGAATGACTTAAACAAATCACCAAAGGAGTTGCAGGCCTGTCTAAAGGAACTCAGAGAAAGATCAAAGTATCCCAGCTTGCCAGAAGCAATCACAAGCAGATGGGTGACATTGGAAGGTGTGTTCCTCTGGTATATGACAGTGGATATGTGAAACACAGATCAATGGGAGGGATTGCCATGGCTTTCATTTGAGCCTCAAAGATTGACACACCTGTCTGGGAGAAGGGGGTATATAGATAGATCATAGAAATACGAGACTTAGAATTTTGAGCATGAACAAATAGCAGGATGTCAAAGTGATGGCATTTTCATTTCTCTATGTCTAAGGGCCTATGTGAAGTCAACAAAACATGAGCAGAATGTGACATGATGATGTGCTGTCAGTAAAATAACATGCTAGAGTTGGCAACATACAACACTGTACTGTTAACACCATGGCTTCCCCTTCTTTCAACTTCCCTAGCATTGACCTCACCTGCCTGGCCCCTGTGGGGCCCCCATGTCTGATTATTGATCCTCAGTTGCAGGATACCGAGATGAGCCCCAATACACCAACAACCTCATCTGAGGAAAACCTATCAAACCTTGGACCTACACCTCCAGAAACTTTACAAACCTCCCCCATTCCCAAAGTCCAATTAATCCCTGCTGATACCATCTCAAAGCTCTCGATAGCTGAAGTCTTATTCAACCCTCATGTCAAGAAAATGTTCCAAACAAACCAACGGCTCATGGAAGAGAATTTGCAGTTGCAACAGGATTTGGATAGGGTGAAGTACAGTTCAACTGCAAGCCCCTTAATGCATGTGTTTCTTCTTGAGTTCCCTCACACATTTTTACCTCAGATAGGACAAATTTGTTGCAGCACCACCTTTCCCAGGCCTTGCAAGGAGGATCACTTCCACCAAGTGATATTCCAACCCCTACAACCACAGCCTCAACTCCAAGCCCACTCAGCCTGGAGTTTGGTTCCCTTCCTCCAGCTTCACCTTTGCCTCTCCAACCTGCAGTTTGACCATCCCAATATCCACCCAAAATACTCTGGACTTTCCAAGACTGCCAGGCAGACCCAATCTGTGCCAAGGCTAACAACAAATCATGGCCTATGCTGCGGCAAGTGATCTGACACCCATCAGGTATACCTCTTAGTGATGGCAAATGGCACCTGCTGGAAAAAAATGCTACCAAAATCATGGAACACATACTGCTTCCCCTCATCCCCAAAGTGCCAATGCCACTCAAGCCTGGCACAAAGAAATTTTATGCAGTACACTTCCCATCTGAATGGCACTCTACAATATTAGCCCTTGAAGCATGAGATGAGGTTCTCTGCTTATGTGGAGGCTATTGGAAGGCAGAAAAGCTTATAACCCATATTCTATGACTCTGCAGTGGGAGGGAGTTTAGGTTGAGCCAGTCAGGCTCAAAACCTCTGGGGGGTACCCAGGCTACAGAGGCACTTGATGGTCCAGTTGCTCAAGGAATGTCGGTCCAGGTAACATTGAGGAAGCACCATGCTGATGATGAGAGCATTGAAATGGACCAGGTGGCAAAGCATCAAAAGAACAGGCTGGGTTGGTTGTTTATTTTTTTCCTTCATCCTTCAAACTAAACATGTCTACAGCAACATTACAGCTACATACTGCTATGACTCAGCAGTTCATGCTCAACTCCTCGCTTCCAGGGGGTACCATGGAGTCTGCAAGCCCAGTACAAATAGATATCAGTCATATTGACATCAACATGTCATATCAGTCACTTCATGGTATTTCTAAAGCTCTCATCTACTTGCTGTGTGATTATACACTAATTTTACCACACAATGGAATCTTTGTCACAACATATCCCAATCTCCCTGATGCTGTTACTTTTCTTGATGCAATGGAGGGGCAGAGTAATATGACTGAATGTGAGCCATCTCCCAAATATGATATCATTCCTCTCTCAGATTGAAACTGCTGACCCCAATTCACCAGAGTATGCAGCCAAAGACAATACAAATCAATCATGGGGTCATAAACAGTTTACAGGTGGAAGTCTGACAATCAACATAGTAATCAACTCATGGTCCTTGGTTGGCAATTGTGCAACTGCAAGACAGCTTCTGGCAGCAGCTATCAAGACCTGCAACATCACTCAAACAATCTGCTTTGCGAGGAACATCCAATGCTCACTATCATCATACCTCAGTAGAACTTATCTCGAAAATACTGTAGAATGCCTGTTGAGTGTTTGGCAGGAAGTAAGCTTTGTGATTCCACCTATCTCATTATCCTCTACAGTATACTCATTACAATATGACCAGCATGTCCCAGCCCCCACACCCAACACAACCTTGCAGCCCCACCTAGATACTCCTGAAGACATGGATGTTCCTGCTAGTCAAGATATGCTCAAGGTTAGGGTTGATACTTAGTTCTCCCTCACAAGTCATTGATGGCACAGTCCCCCAGGAACTCAAATGAGACAAGCTCAAGGAATGGATTCAAGAACATAAGACCAATGCTGCACCAAAAGGCAACACAAAAAAAGATGGTATGTCACTCAGTCCAATATAATCATCCCCCAAACTCATACAACACCTTTGTCATCACTCAAGGTCTCATTGATTCCATTCTGGATGCTGAACTCTGCAGGGTTGTTCCACTGAAGAAGGACATCAAAGCTATTGTCAAAGCTTGCTCATAACCAAATCTTGTAAGCCCTTTGGCATTCTCTAATGACCAGCCTCTCATAACTTGGACCATAGTATGATCCTACTGCCATGATATTTATTTTACATTGCTCAATTAACAAATTTTGAATTTCGCTGTGCTAATGAGGCCATCTGAGTGCATTCCTGAGGCCATGCAATAGCCTATTGACAGCCATTTTGAGGAAATCCTGAAGGCCAATGAACAGATGCATAGAAGCCAATGAGTGGATCTGTGGCTGCCAACTAGTGGCCATTTGGAGGCCAACGAGTGAACTGGTGGAGGCAATTGAGTGGACCTGAGAAGGTCAACAAGCAGACTTGATGAGACCATTGGATGGACTTACAAAAGCCAACAATTGAGTTTACAGAGGCCAATAGGCAGACATCCAAAGCCCAGTTAAAGACATGTGGAAGCCAGTGGGTGGACTTCTTCCACACCTAGATCCTTAATTGCATGCAGCCATTCCATGGTATTTTTTAGTCTGTCAAATGTCTCAAAAACTAACTTTTGGCTGCATGGACCAAACACAGCCAACAGGCAGCCAAATAGAGGATTTTTCCTATTTACAGAGAGTCACCACCCCCCTCTCCCTATTCCAAAAGGTTTATATGGACACCATGTTCATGCCAAAGTCCAATGGATTCCAATACATCATCCATGCCAGCTGCTCTCTCTCTTCCTACCCAGAATGGCAAATGCTCCATCACAAAAATGCCCAATCCCTTGGCACCTTCATCTTCAAGGATATCCTGTGCTGATGGGGAGCTATCAAGGAAGATAGTCACTGACAATGGTCCTGCTTTCATTTGAGCTACTGAATACCTAGCCAGCAAGTACAAGATCCATCACATCCAGATCTCACCTTACAATCATCATGCTAATGGCCCTGTCAAACATCACCACTTTGATGTGAGGGAAGCCCTAGTTAAAGCTGCTGAAGGAGAAGAATCATGGTGGACTTCTGTTGCTCCCTCCATATTCTGGGCTGAATGCATTTCCATTCAGAACTCTACAGGTTATTCCCCCTATTACATAGCTCATGGACTTGAGCCCCTTCTCCCCTTCAACCTCACTGAAGCCACCTACCTTGCCCCTACACTTACCAAACCTATCTCCACCACCGATTTCATTGCCTACAGGGCCATTCAGCTTCAGAAGTGATCCTAAGATCTCAAACACGTAAAAGATTTGGTCATCAAGACATGCTATGACTCTATCCAGCAGTTCAATGAACAGTTTGCCAACTCCATCAAGGACTTCAATTTTGACCCTGGCACCCTTGTCCTAGTCCAAAACTCATGATTTGATGGCACACTCAGTAACAAGACACAGCCTGCTATTTTGGTCCTATGGCTATCCTACAGCAAACACAGGGAGGTAGCTACATCCTCTCAGAGCTTGACAGATCAACCTCCAAGCTCAGGTTTGCTGCATTCCAACTTGTTCTTACCACCCACATGATATCCAAGCAATCCCACTCACCAAACTCACCAACACAACCCTGCAGGAACTCAATGAAGCTACCTATAACATCAAGCCAACCACACCCCCTCCTTCCTACACCAATTTGTCTACTCAAAGTTCCTCATCATCAACCCCTCTTCTTACTTCCCACCTCCCCAACCAGCACCCTACTCATTTTGCCCCAACACCAGATCAACTGGGAAGTTGATATTCAAGTACCCCTTGGATGTGAGAGAGGAAATGTGCCTGTACATGAAACTTGGCACATGTTCCTCTCTCACATTGTCCATCACTCCTGATGCATTACAACTCCCAAGGCATTGTCAATCCCAGTGGCACAATACCCTCCTCCCTCTTTAGCATAGTTCTTTTCCTTTGTAGTGGTAGTTACACATTTATATTTTTCCTTCATGACATATTCTATCTTTTGTCACTAATTGTCTAGGACTTGTAGTATAAAACAGGTGCATGAGCACCTCTAGTCAGGGAGTTGTTGGAGCCTCACTCTCATTCTCTTGTTTTAAAACAACCTCTCAGTCTTTACCCTCTGTCATTACTCTATCCCTAATTTCACTCCCTCTCATGTTCTCACTCTTATGATGGACTTGAGGCCTTGTAACCATTTCACCAGTTACACTCATTTTTACTATTTTGTTGCAAACATGACTTTTCATTCTACAACAATCAGCTTACTACTGGCCTGGTATATGATGTGACTTGGAAGGTGCCTACATCTCATCCTGTGGAGAATGCCAATGCAACAAATCTCCCACATGTGATACAGAGGGGCCATTGCACCCACTTCCCATCCCAGACCAGTGAGGTGACTTGATTGTGATGGACTTCATTGATCCCTTACTGGAGGACAAGGGTTTTAACTGCATCCTGACAATCATCAATAGACTGGGCAGTGACATATGGTTGATCCCAACCACAGTGTCAGTGTCTGCAGAGAAGCTTGCCAAGTTATTCTTTGACCATTGGTTTTGTGAAAATGGATTGCTGTTGGATATTGTGAGTAACTGTGAAAAACTTTTCCTGTCATGGTTTTGCCAAGCTCTGCACTCCCTCACAGGGATGAAACTCAAGCTTTCTACTGCCTATCACCCAGAGACAGATGGTGCAAGTGACAGATAAACAAAATGGACAACCAGGCGATTTGGTATTTTGTGGAACATGATCAAATGGGGTAGAAACATGTGCTCCCATGGATTTGCTTTGCTATCATAAACACAATCATTGTGTCAATGGGGCTTTTGGCCTTCCAACTTCAGATGGGATGCTTGCCAAGACTTGTTCCCCCTTTGATTCAGGCAGACCCTAGTACAGTGGAGGATATTCATGTGATTGATGTCATACAGCAACTGGAGATGGATCTTTGGGAGGTGCAGGATACACTACTCCATGCTAAGACATCACAATCCCTTGCTGCAAATGAAAAAATGTACTAATGACCATGCCTACAATGTTGAATCAGTGATGAGAATATAAGATTGCCAGTGAATGTCAAGTGGCCAAATTCATGCCTCATTTTGATGGCCTGTACAAGGTCATAAAAGTGTCCCCCACACATTCAATGGTGACTCTTGAGCTGCCAAACTCCCCCAATGCTTATCCAGTCTTCTTAACATGTGATGTAAAACCCTTTGTTCCAAATAATGATGTCCTTTTTCTGGGACAGGCCAGGCTGCAGCTGGAGATTGTGATAGTCAATGGAGAAGAGGAGTTTGTAATTGACTGTATTCTGGATGAATGGTAGCAAGGGCAAGGAAACCAATCCCTTGTCTGGTGGAAGAATGAGGGCCCAGACCAGGACCAATGGTTGCCAGGCTGGGAAATTGATGATTGCAAGGCTTTGGATATTTGGTTGGCAAAGAAAGGACTCTCATAATACAGTCTTCTTTTCTTCATGCCAACCAGTAGCTTTTTCCTCATAGAGGTTTTTTAACATGCCTGTATCTTGGCATTTCCTTTTCTTCTCTCCCATTTTGTTCCTTTTAGGAGGGGGGATAGTGTAAGGCTGCACAACACTGCTTACATGATGCATGTGATTACTAACATACAACATTGACAAAGAACTAGAGACATCAGGACTTCTTTCCTTTCCTCTTAACTATAATTATCACACATAACTTCTTTTCTTTCTCTCTCTTTTCTCTCATAAACACCCATTGTGCTCATTGATATCCCTGTTCCTGCTGTTAGTGAAGATCTTCCACAAAAGGATCTTTACAGTGTGGTATTCCCCATTCCCCTCATTTGAGGTGTTTTGGCTACCCTCCAGATGACCACATATTATGTCATTATACCTATGGTATTTTCTGGTGTAAATATCTATGTAGGTTTACCATGAAAAATGACCCTACTGAAAACATTGTTTTCTCCTACATCCCAAGATACAATACTATTTGTAGTAACTTACATGCTTTGCTCTTTAATATCACATTTTACTACCCCCAGGGTCTCACAGTGTGTATACAAATTGCTTCAACATCTCAAGTGAGCATAAGAGGTAACAACCAGTTCATCCAGCCCTGGATGCTTACAGATAGTGGTAGCCAAAGTCCATGTGGGTGTCCATGACAAGATCTATTTATCTCAAATAAGATACTACTACCAAATCAACATGTACTCCTCCTGACACATTAATGTACCTCCCAACACCCACCTCTTCACCCTTTAACTTCCCCAAGATTCCAGTCATGAGCTAAGTCTTGAACTGAACCAGGAAACAATGGAAGGGTAGTACGTCCCTCTCTCACACGAGTGTCTACAAATTGGCGGTATTCTGCATTGAGTGACAAGTAATAGCTCCGCATGCCTAGTTCATCAAGCAAAACTTGCTGGGCCATAATATGTTCATAGTCATCAAGTTGTGGTTGTGCTGGTCCAGTTTGTGGAATTGAGAAGTTGATAACAGTGGCAAGCAAGGCATCACAGGTCAACAAATGTCTACTCTTAGCAGGAGATCATGAGGGCATAAAGGAATATTATATCTAGACCAAAGTTCTGTTAGATCCTGCCCTTGATCCGAGGATAACTGGAGACGGCTTCATCATCTACAAGGTGTCGAGAGGTTGCCTATAGAGCTTAGGGATCGCGCTCAATGAGAAACGAGGAAACTGCAATTAAGGCAGAGGGTAACGACGTGACAAGATAAAGCTTGGGCTTAAACTTCAGGCCTATTACTATGAGGCTATATACTCGTTATAGGTTACTTGGCTGTTCTACTGGTCGTCCGCAGTCCTGACCATGATGCACATCCTGGCTGATGGCATCCTAGTGTTATTTATATTACAATGAGTCAGTACTCTCGCTACTGCTGTGCGATGTTCCATCGCTTTCTTCTGACTCATAATCTCCTTCTCCCGATTGTATCTCCATGGAGTCTTCTCCATTCTCGCTCTCCATTCTCTTGGTGCTTCCATCCGTATCGGAGGTTGGATCGGTTGATCCATGGTTATCTTCCTCGTCCTCGGGGTATTCCAATATATCCTCCAAGGTTATCTCCATTCCTGCTTCTCTTGCCAGGTCCTGCATGGCGGTGTAGTATTCCCCTTCCTCGTCTTCGTATTCTTGTGCCCGTAGTTGGTCTGTAGTCTCCTGTACCCATCTTGTAAAGTCGAACAGTGATTCTTGTTCCTCCCGGTCTGGACTGTTCATAACAAGCCTTGTGCCTGCAATTAAGATAAATAAGCAGTATGTCTTACCTAGTACATGGCAAGCCTGGAAAGAGAGTGGATTCATGAGTCAAAGACCTGGGTATTGAGGACAAAAAAAAAACAGACATGTTGCCACTTTCTGAGCTCTGCAAGCAGTGATGGAGGACATGATGATAATACAGAAGTGATCTGCTCCAAGTCTTCTGCTGGGAGTTTGGAGACGACAGTGAGTTCCTAAAGCAAGAATCAGTCAAGTTAGTTTGGAAGGAAAGTCTGGAGTTACAGGTTTCTTTCGAGACTTGATCTGGACTTGGGTATCATCCATATTCCAATACTCCCTGCAGTCCGAAATAATCTGGTAGAAAACATGATTAAATGGGAAGCAGGGCTGCCTGTGACATGAAGACATACCTGATAAATGTTTGCATTGCGACGCATAAATTCTTCTCTCCACAACTTTTGACGATCACAAAGTATTTCCCATGCATCCATTCTATGGCATGGGAGCCTGAATGCAGCTTGAATGCGGCCAAATATGCGGCTGGGTGCAGCTCGAACGCGGTCAAATATGCGGCTATGTGCAGACATGGCTGATGAGAGGTAGGGTCTGCATATCCGTCTGCTACGAAACAACATCAGGATTGTCTCAGTGGCTCCCTTCGATGATGTGTGGAATGACGAGTATGGGGAGAGTGAGCCAAGACATACTCACTCATTAGGAGGTATTTTCCTTTTTTTTTGTTTTTGCCCCTATTCTTTTTAGTCTAAGACATGCTCCTATTTCTCCAAGAGGTTGAGAATCAAGACAATAGCCACATACATTTGTCTGTAGGGTATCTGTATAGTATACGTGTCAATCTGGTACAAGATTTGTTTCCGCATGTTCGCTTGAGCTCCGTTCACTATGTCGGAACCTGTGGCTGGACAAACTTTACATGACTACCTGAGGCACCCTGGTGGTCTTCAGCGGGTTTTGTCAACAGGGATACGCTAAACGACTCGCACCACCACTGTGTTGTGGATGCGACACCAAGAATACAAAGAAAAGAACACGAAAACCTAATTGGTAGTAATGGTTCTGACCTTCAGTTGTTTCCTAGCGTGTCATCGGAGAGAGTTGAGGCCACATGGTTTACATACGTGACATTGTATTTGGATGGGTTTTCGCACTCTGCAGGTCTCGGAGATGGTACAAGGGTGGTGGGCGGAGAAGGCACTGGCCCTACTTGCGATATATTACTCCATTGTGTTGCTGTTGATTTCTTGCATAGTTTTCGGGGGACGAAGGAAAGGGAAGAAGTGGGAGGCCCGACCTAGGCCTGTCGCTGTGGCTATCCCTATCGTTTTGTGTAGCTAGAGTACATAACCAGTAGTATACATACTTTGTACCTCGTTCGTTTGTCTCCCAACCCCCCTCTCAGCGCCATCCGTTTTCATCCCCGACCGACCCCCCCCCCAATGGGTGATCCGAAACATATACTTGTACAGGAATTTCCATTGCAATGTAATCCCAATTGACACTGAAGCTCCCACACTGATCAGCGCCTTAGGGTTCTGGTGCACAAAATCTGATTGTTAATGCCATTGGAGCTGAAGGGCGGTTGATCACGATAGCGCTTCTGCCGAACGCACAGCTTTCACTTTCGTCGTGAAGGACCTCCCACAACTGGATTCTGGACGTTGATCCGAAGGATCACAGCGACACGCCTGAGCAGTGGGATTTAACTGGCAAAATCTGTGTAGAACCGCTTCTTGGCGCAATCAAAGTGATCTTGGGCAACTTACTGGAAGAAGTCAAGTTACTTGCACGGTAAATTGTAAGTTACCTCTGTGGGAATTTGCCCATCGCTATGTTTGCTGAGTTTGCTGAGTCGACCGTTCTGACGATTGGAATTACCTCTGGCTGTTGCACCCCCTACCACCACTCATTCTGCCGCCCTTCATCGCTCAATGTCACCGTGACCGTAATTTTACCCCCACTCCCAATCCAGAACCCGTGCGTACCGACCCACGTTGCGATTCCAAGACCACTTGTAACCCGAACGGGTTTCACTCAAAGACTGTCTTATCTGGGCAAGGACCCCCACGCCTGGTTGACGGTTCTGCCCGCAGAAATTATAACTGTCTTCTTATTGTCACGCCAAAGCATGGTGATGGTGAAGGTCGCTTAACGCATTCCCATTGGCAAAACTCGTTGAAACCCACCAGGGCGCCTCCCTTGGCCATCTGAGGTTTGTCTGGCCACAGTTTCTAACATAATTAACGCAGTTCAAGTGAACGTGTTGTAACAAATTTTGCACCGGGTCGACATCTGCTACACAGCTACTTTACAGACAAATGTACGCAACTATTGCGTTGCATTTAGCGATTCCTGTCCTATGCTTTGTTCACTGTAATAGAACTTAAGGTATTCTCTCCAACAGCGTCTCTGCTAGATGCCCCATCGATCCTACGCATCTGCTATTCATCAGAGCCATCAAAGCATTTGATGAAACTGAGGGTCCTCACCGCAAAGGGGTTGACTCGCATAGACTGGTCTGCATATATCGATATACCTACAACACCCGACTCGAGCTGCACGGTATTTACTTGCATGATATTATCTTTATGTGAGTCACGGTGATTCAGCCTGGGTGTGTGCTATGTTTAGGAGGGTACTTCGGTGAGTGAGAGTTCGTAGATAACTCACGTCGCCAACAACGTGGTGATCTGAACTGGATATGAAAGAAGCTATTAACCTTCCTCTTCGAACGAGAGTTTGCGAGTGACCGACAGACCTTTGCTCAGAACCGCATAGAAGGGAGCCCATACGCGGTTCTGCGGCATGCCGATGAACTGAAAGTCTCACGAATGAGAGGAAAACACTTCGGTGATGATGTATGTACATACGAGAGTCATAACGAGTATTTGTAAGGTACTGCACAAACATTCACTCAGCCATCCCAACAATAACAGGTAGAGGAAAACGTGGTGCTTACGATGTTGCAATTCCACGATTAACGATGTAAATCACTAGTTTATCCAGAGTGGTGTCGGTCCTGTGCAGCAAGAATCAATGTGACTAAACAAATGGGTGGAGGAATATAAGAACGCCTACTCCTTGAAGCCTCCCTTGTAGAAGCGGAAATAATAGCACAGGGAAACTGTAATTACAATATCACAGAGCGTGGCCAAACCAAATTGAAGCCCGGTTAGAACCTAGGACAGGCATTGGTGAGGTGAATAGCAGGAACGCGTTGATGGGGACTGTGATTCACCGACTCCCTTGAAACCTCCAGCGTAGCGAAATTGGTATGAACGAAAGCACCCTGCACCATCACTTTCATGGTGTTTCAATGCTATCAGAAGCTACAGTTGCTATGAAGAGCACATACCGAGTCCGAGAGCTGGAAACCGTTGCGATCAGCCAAAATTATTGCAGAGCCGGTTTCGGGACGAATGCTCGACGTACCCAAGGTAGCGATTGCAAGGATGTACTGAGATAGGATTCATTCACAAGCTCGTTTGTCATGAGGAATTCTACTTACTATGAGCCCGGTGATCGTTAAATTCTTGTTCGACACTGACGAAGCATTGACATTAAATCCAGGACAATCCTTGCCTAAAATGAGGACTTGTGCATACCATTCCAAACGCTATAACCGAAGAAGCTACAGGACAACGTTGTCAGTGTCAGTCACAAGTATATTCTTGGCTGCGGGGATTCGCGCCATTGCACGATGAAGGTCACCAAGTCCTACTATACCAGTAACCATAATGATCAGCGACGAAACGGTGTGAAGAATACTCTGCACCTCACCATGCACAGGACCTCAACCTGTTCTCGCATTATTATCAGTCGGACGTTTTACTGTCAAGTATATGTTAGTACATACGGTTATTCCCCTAGAATCCAGGGAACACCATTAGCAAGTTGTATGCACCCGACTGAATGGACATACTTATCAATGATTGCCAGTGCTGAGGGATCACCATAGTGCGTCACAAGGTGCCAGTATATCCCTTGAGCAGTGCACCCCAAGCCAATAGTATCCAAAAGCCTGAAAGCAATTTGATTAAGATGCATCACGCTCACCAATTACTCCAGCGTACATGGCTAAGCCAACCTATGTACAGTTCACGAATCATGTCTGAGCCATAAGGAGCACAACAAGAGACATTGGACTCACGGTTATCTTCGGAATTATACGGTCATGAGTGAATCTTCTATAGTAGTTGTACATTTGTACGAGCTGTACACGCGAATTGTGAGGCGGATTACTGGCAAGCACATCGGACATCAACTCACATTCACCCCGTATAGGCTATTGGATCATAATACAAGTCAGGTCGTTATGGTCTGCCTTTGTGCATAATGCCCATTGTCTCTTACCGTGCTGCGAAAACGAGGCCAATAAACAACATGCCATAGGTGGAGTCGAGTGCAGCCATAGCGATTGTCCAGCGAGAGTCACCTATTAGAAGTGTAGTGCCCGCTGGTCGAACAAGAATTGTAAGATGGGATTGAATAAACGTTGGATATTTGCTGCTTGTACGTTTAAATGCATTCTTGCCCATGTAGGGGCGGAGTAAATTTGGCATGTTGTGCAGCTAGCACATCAATGATGCATCGATGGTTCGTCACAAAATGCAGTTCCGTTTTTTTTTTTCTAGAGCAAGAAAGGAATCAGAACAACGAGAAGTTTGTTGGATAAATCAAGTGATTCCGAATGTATTTTTGTAAGTAAAATGATTTGTCTGACGAATAAAAGGACTGTGCATGGGTGATATTTCTTGCATTAAGCTGCACAATGTCGACGTGCACGATAGGCTCTTTTTTGTTTCTAGAGACTTCCTAAAGCAAGGGATCAGAACAACTAGAGGTTTTTTGGATAGATCAGGGATTCGAAATCTAATTTTGTAAGTAAAATGATTTGCCAGACGAATAGACAGGATGGTCGATAGGAAATATTTATCTCATTATGTTGTACGATTCCTACCTGCACGACAGGTCTTCTTCAAGCAGTCAGGATTTTGCTGCCAAAAGATAGAGACTGGAATCACCACTGTCTGAGTTACGATGGGAATGAATTACGATGCTGCAGCTCCCATGTTATTGACCCGCGCCTGGCCGGGCTTCTCTTGCACGAGGCATCAAGCCTGGCTGTTGCTCGGGTTGATGCCATTGGAGTTGGAGGAAAGTTGATCACTAGAGTAAAGCGCGCCCTCCACTTTCATCATGAACGATCTCCTCCCGGATCTGGGTATCGACCCAAAGAATCAGGGATCACTGCTGAAATCTGTGCAGCGTTGGTTTAAGTTGTTAGTGGATGATGTCGAGGGCGTCACCTGCATGGCGTATCGCAGTGGGTAACCCCGGTAGCCATTTTTCGATCGCCAAGTTCACTATTTGGATAATTGGAATTTATGTCTGGCTGTTGCACATTTAACAGGTATTTCCTGCCACCACTTGTTTTGCTGATCCTCGCTACTCGGGGATGGCTTTATCTGGGCAAGAACCTTCATATAATGTCATCTGGCATAGTTGATGGTTCCAGCTGCAGAAATCACCGGAGATCTTTCACTCAAAGATTGTCTCATCTGGGTAAGAAATGCCTAGTTGACGGTTCTGCCTGCAGAATTTAACGGATTGCATGTTACCCGGATGCTCGAAGACCCCATGAATTAAGAAGTAGCTGAGGCAGCTTTCAATCGTTGCATGAACGGCGGATGGATGTTCTATTCTGAAACCGAAGAGCTTTTAAAAATACCCCATGGCAAGATAGCGACCGTACGCTCCGTCAAGATCGACAAAGACTTGGGAACCTCAAGTACTCATTCTCCAGACGAAGCTTGGAGCGTTCTGAGTTGCTGCTCTCAAGACTGTGTTCCCAGTTCCTAGACGCGTCTAGTTCAGGAGACGCGATCACTCGAAGCAATTCTGAATTGTGATATGGGAGAGGTTCACCCTTTATCGTCCTCTCTGACCTGTGTACTGATTAAATCGGCTTGTATTTGTCTAGGATCACGGTCTGTATCCATGCTTGTCGAGCTATAAATCGTTCCATTCGGACTGTTTGTCTGCTTGGGCACAGGTACAAAGGTCCATCGACTGTATTCTTGTTGTCACAGCACGACACGGTGATGGTGCGGGTTACTTAGCGTGGGAAAAACTCGTTGAAAACCACCACCGTGCCTCTGGCGGCCATGTGAGGTTTGTCCGGCCACAGTTTCTAATATAATGAATGGAATTCGAGTGAACGCGCAGAAAACAAATCTTGCATTGGGCTGACATCTACTACACAGATACTATACAGACGAGCGTACGAAACTATTGCTTTCAATTTAGTGACTCCTATCCTATGCTTTATTCACTGAAATAGAACCGAAAGTATTCTCTCCGACAGTGTCTCTGGTAGACGCCCCAGCGATCCTACGCATCTGCTATTCATCAGAGTCATCAAACCATTTGATGCAACTGGACGTCCTCACCGCAAGGGAGTCGATAGATTGATCTGTACAGATAGATATACCTACAACCCCCGACTCGAGCTGCATGGAATTTACCCGCACGATATTATCGTTATGTGAGTCACGGCGATTTAGTCTGGGTGTATGCCGCGTTGAGGAGGGTATTTTTCCCACGTGGAGCTTTGTAAACGACTCACGTCGCCAATAACGTGGTGATATGAACTGGATATGAGGGAACCATTGACCTTCATCTTCGAAAGAGAGTTTGCGGGTGACCGACAGACCTTTGCTTAGAACCATATGGAAGGGAGTCCATACGAGGTTCTGCGGCATGCCGATGAAATGGAAGTCTTATGAATGAGAGGTAAATCACCCGGCGATGATGGATGTACACACGAGAACCATAATGAGTATTTGGATGGTGCTGCACAGGATATTCACTCAGCCATCCCAAGAGATGACAGGTGGAGGAAAACATGGTGCTCACGCTGTTACAATTCCACGATTGACGACGTAAATCACTAATTTGTCCAGAAGGGTGTCGGTCCTGTGCAGCAAGAATCAATGGGACCAAACAAATCGGTGGAGGAATATAAGGACGCCTACTCTTTGATACCCCCCTTGTAGAAGCGGAAATAATAACACAGGGAAATTGTAATTGAAATATCACAGAGCGCAGCCAAACCAAATTCAAACCCGAAAAGAACCTAGGACAGACATCGGTGAGGTGAACAGCAGGAACACGTTGGTGGGGATTGTGATTCACCCACACCCTTGAAACTCCCAGGTCGGCGAAGTAAATATGAACGAAAGTACTCTGCACTATCACTTTCATGATGGTTCAATACTACCAGAAGCTACGGTGGCTATAAGGAGCACATACCGAGTCCGAGCGCTGGGAATTATTGTGATTAGCTAAGGTTATTGCAGAACTGGTTTCGGGACGAAGACTTAACGTACCCAAGGTAATGGTTGCAAGGATGTACTGAGATAGGATCCGTTCAGAACTCCTTTGCCTTAAGTCATTCTACTTACTATGAACCCAGCGACCATTAAATTCCTGTTCGAGACTGACGAAGTATTGAAATGAAATTCAGGACACTCCTTAAATAAATGAGGACTTGCACTCACCACTCCAAACGCAATAACCGAAGAAGCTACAGGATAACACTGTCAGCCACGAGTATATTCTTGTCTACAAGGTTTCGCACCATTGCACGATGAAGGTCACCAAGAACTACGGCACCAGTGACCATGAGTATCAGCGAATCAATTGTGTGAGGAGTACTCTGTATCTCACCGCGCACAGGCCTTCAACCTGTTCTCGCATGACCATCAGTGGACATTCTACGGTCAAATATATGTTAGTACATACGATAAATCCCCTAGAATCCGAGGCATACCATTAGCAAGTTGTATGTACCCGACTGAATGGACGTACTTATCAATGATTGCCAGTGCTGAGGAATCACCATAGTGCGTCACAAGGTACCAGTATACCCCTTGAGCCATGCACCCAGTGGCGATGGTATCCAACAGCCTTAAAGCAATTTGATTAAATTGCATCACTCTCACCAATCACTCGGGCGTACATGACCAAGCTAACCTATATACGATTCACGAATCACATCTCAGATACAAGCGGCACAAGAGGAGACATTGAGCTCACGGTTATCTTCCGAATTATGTGGTCATGAGGGAATCTTCTGTAGTAGTTGTACATCTGTACGAGCTGCACGCGCGCATCGTGAGGCAGATTACTGGCAGGAACATCGGACATCAACTCACATTCACTCCGTATAGGCTATTGGGGTCATAATATAAGTCAGGTCGTCACGGTCAGCTTTTGTGCATAATGCCCATTGTCTCTTACCATGTTGCGAGAATCAGGCCAATGAACAACATACCATAGCTAGAATCGAGGGCAGCCATAGCGATTGTGTAAGATGGGATTGGATAAACGTTGGATGGGTGGTGCTGCTTGTGCACTTATATACACTCTTACCCATATAGGGAGGGGAGTAAATATGGCATGTTGTGCCGTCGGCACATCAATGACCCATCGATGATTCGCCACAAAATGCAGTTCCGTTTTTTTTTCTAGAGCAAGAAAAGAATCAGAACAACGAGAAGTTTGTTGGATAAATCAAGTGATACCGAATGTATTTTTGTAAGTAAAATGATTTGTCTGACGAATAAAAGGACTGTGCATGGGTGATATTTCTTGCATTAAGCTGCACGATTTCTACGTGCATGATAGGTCTCCTTCAATCAGTCAGGACTTTGCTGCCAGAAGATAGAGACTAGCATTACCATTATAATGTGACCTGAATTGGTGCTGCAGCTCCCACGTTATTGACCTGCGCCCGGATGGGCTCCTCTTGCACGAGGCCTGGCTGTTGCTCGGGGGTTGATGCCATTGGAGCTGAAGGGAAGTTGATCACCAGAGCGCTCTTGTCGAAGCGTGCCCTCCACTTTCATCATGAATGGTCTCCTCCCGGATCTGGGTATCGATCCAAAGAATCACGGATCACTGCTGAAATCTGTGCAGAACCACCTCTTGATAGGATCCAAGTTATTACTGGATGATGTGGAGTGTGTCATTTGCTTGGCGTATAGCAGTGAGTGACCTCGGTAGCCATTGCTCGATCGCCAAGCTGACTATTCTGACAATTGGAATTTGTGACATTCAAGGTCGGACCAGTCGTATATACATACTGCATCTCTCCCCTAAGTTCTAACGAGACGGCCAATCGCGCGCAACGAAAGCTATTATTTCTATTTGGGGTTGTTTGCATTTATTACATATATGACGTATTTTTGATTCCCCTATTCTCTTACCTCACGCTCATCTCTAAGCTCAGGATATGCAACCACTCAAGGCAACTCTGAACTGTGATATGGTCACCGTTCATCCTCCCTGATCCATGCGCTAATTCCAGATGGGTTCGTCATTGGGACTAGGGTTACAGTCTCTATCGAATTGTACATCTTCTCCACCCTCCAGCTTTCCAGTCTCCGTTCAAACGCTTTGCTAGGCAGATGACGAGGAGCTCATGAAAACGATCCACCTCGCAAATGTAGCTTGTGGATTCCATGCTTCATGAGCGGCTTTTCACAACAAATAGGAACGGACGACCCAAGTTACGAAGGGACTTCGATGTCATGAACACGACTGTGTCACTTGCGAAAGCCAATGGAGTCAAAGTCGGCGTACATCCTTCTTTACCTGATCGACAAGGATTCGGAAGACGAGAGATGAAAATAAGTCCTGTACGTTTCTCGTTCTCTGCCATTGCCACTTTTCAAACTCTCGCGACCAGGACGAATTATTCAACTGCTTTACATATCAAGTTGGAGCCCTCTCCGGGTTCCTCAACGTGCACGGCATGAAGTTGCATCATATCAAACCGCATGGTGCGGTATATGGGCAAATGGCGAGGGATCTGGGGTTAGCAAAGGCAGGTGCGCGTATGTGCAAGGCTTTTGGTGTTGCTGGTGGGAATGGGCTGGAGGAGGGGGTGGCGTTTGTTGGGTTGGCGGGAACCATGCATCAGGTTGCTGCAAAGGAGTTGGGAGTACGGTTCATTCCTGGTGTGTTTTCCCTTTTCCTCCCTCTTCGCAGGGCTCTGCTCGTGGGCGTGTAGCTGACGATGTTACGGAAGAGTGGTTCGCGGATTTGGAGTACGATCTTGAAGGGAAGTTATTGATCACCAAGTGGGTATTTTCTATCCGTGACCGAACCTTTTTGAATATGGACATATAGGACACACGATCCCGTCCCGCGGGAGGTTGTTGTTGAGCGGGTCAGCACCTTGTTCTACTTCCTACGCAAGTGACGGGTTCCCCCTGACTTGACATAAGTCAATCGATTGCTCAAGGAACGGCTAGTCGCCACTGTCATCCCGGAACATTACTTACCCCTTGGTGGAGCGGATGTGGACGGGGTGACGATTTGTGTGCATTCCGACACGCCGGTGCGTTCGTTTCCCCCCTATCCCTCCCTTAGTCATTACTTTGCTGAATCTGAGTTTCATTTTCGCAGGGCGCTGTGGCTATCGCCGAACTTGTGAAAAAACTCGTTGATGAACATAACCGAAAATCTGGACAGAACTGAATTACAGGTGGATAAGGACTCAAAGCGGGCTTATGGTTCTCACGAAAGCGGTCAGGGGAAGAACTTGTTTTGTATAAAGAAGCTACACGGAACGATATATGATCATACCCCTACCTCTATTTTCTGTCGTTCTCCACGTAGGGGTTTCTTTTCGCACGTTTTCTTTATCTCAGGAGCTCAAGCTGCCATTATCACTCACCCAAACCGACTCCAACAACAATATGGCGGGCGAGAGCCACACAAAACATACCCTCCTCGTCGCCAATCGCGGCGAAATCGCCGTCCGAATCATCCACACGGCAAGGAAACTCGGCATACGCACCGTGGGTGTGTACACGCCCGCCGACGCACTCGCGCCACACGTTACCCTCGCAGACATTTCTGTGCCTCTACCCCTCCCAACCACCACTTCCACCACTCCCGAAACACATTCAGCGAGCGGCTCCGGTTCGAATGACACCGATGCGAATGCAGCAACGACAACGGAAGGGAGGGCATATCTTGATTCAAGTGCGCTCCTTGCAATATGTCGATCTCAGCGTGTGACGCTTTTACACCCCGGATACGGATTCCTCTCTGAAAATGCATCTTTTGCGCGAGAGGTTATTGATTCGGGTGTGACGTGGCTTGGGCCCTCTCCAGAGAGTATTATGCTCATGGGAATGAAGCACGAGGCGAGGCGGGTGGTGCGGGAGGTACGCACCAATTGTGCCGGCGATCCCAGTAATAGTAGGGTGGAGCTTGATGTGGTTCCGGGGTCGGAAGGGTTGGTAAGAGGTGTGGATGAGGCGGTGGATGTGGTTGAGAAGGTGACGGGGTTGCCTGTTGTGTTGAAGCCGAGTGCGGGTGGGGGTGGACTTGGGATGGTCGTTTGTGAGAATTTGGAGGAGGTGAGGACGAAGTTTATGGGGGCGAGAGAGAGGGCTGAGGTATGTGGTATTCCTTCTTTTTTTGGGTTGGTTAGCTCCGTGGTTTATTGCTTGAGTGCGTAGAGCTTGTTCGGGGATGGTGGGATATTTATTGAGAAGTACGTTCCGAAGGCTAGGCATGTTGAAATTCAGGTATGGTCATTATTGTTTCTTTTTGCTTTCGTGTTTTCCTATTGATGCTCAGGTGTTTGGGGACGGCAAAGGAAATGTGGTACACATGAACGAAAGAGAGTGTAGTGTGCAACGTCGACATCAGAAAATCATTGAGGAGAGCCCTAGTCCTTTTCTCGAAGCCCATCCAGGTCTGTGGTATGTCATTTATGACAGTTCGAGATCTAATCCAGGTCATGCAGGTCTCAGGGAGAAAATGTGCGACGCAGCCCTTGCCTTATGTCGCTCGATCAAGTACGAGTCCGCAGGTGCGTGGAACACCAGGATGTGAACTATCACTTGTACTCATTGTCACAAAGGAACGGTGGAATTTTTGGTGGACGATGAAACTGGCGCATTCTACTTCTTGGAGATGAATACCAGGATCCAAGTCGAACATCCCGTCACTGAAATGGTCCACGATGGCCTCGACCTCGTTGAGTTAATGATCAAGCACGGTATAGCGAAGCGGGATGGCACAAGTTCTGATGTCGACATGGAACAAGCGACATACAACATGCTCAGGAAAACAGCGAAGGAAGAAGGGCGAGGGTATGTCATTGAGGGTAGAATCTATGCGGAGAACCTTGCTGAGGGATTTTTCCCTTCGCCTGGGTTATTACAGCACGTGGGATTGGCTGAGGAGCATCCGTGGTTGAGAACTGATGGTTGGGTGAATTTTTTCTCTTATTGAGCTTTGGACGGACGTTCATCCGCTTGAATTGATCTCAACGGGAATGCATATCACGCCTCACTTTGATCCGTTGCTCTGCAAGATCATAGTGCACGGACGATCGCGCGAGGAAGCGATGTCCCGATTTGTACAGGCCCTTGAGGAGTGTAAGATCCACGGTCCGCCGAATAACATTGAGTATATGAAAGCCGTCGCCACGAGCCCGACGTTCAGGGAGGGGAAAGTCACCACGAGGTTCTTGGATCGTTTTCAGTATACTCCACGGTACGCAATTTCGCGGTCCTGTAGCATTGAGCCAACTGAAAATGTGATAGCGCCATGAAAGTACTTTTGTCGGGTATTGAAATGACGATTCAAGACCTCTCAGGACGTATGATCGGGAAAGGGATACCTCGGAGCGGACCAATGGATCCCACATAGTCAACCTACAGTGTATCGAGTGAGTGGGGCCAGCAAAGACATACATAGTATTGAGTGAGTGGGGCTCAGTGGGCCCACTGAGACATACATTGTATTGAGTGAGTGGGACTCAGTGGGCCCGCTGGTGTTATGATCCGTGCTCCTTCTGTATCCGAGGATAACTGGAGATGGCCTTCAATCACTCTAAAAGGTGTCCGAGACGGTTGGCCTTATAGAGCTTAGTGGATCGCGCTCAATGAGATAACGAGGGAAGACGCCAAGTTAAGGCAGAGAGGTAAACGACCGCTGTTAACAAGATTAAAGCTTAGGGCTTTAATCTCTACTTGTACAGGCCTTATATACCTATGAGGTGCTATATACTCGTTATAGGTTACTTGGCTGTTCTACTGGTCGTCCGCAGTCCTGACCATGATGCACATCCTGGCTGATGGCATCCTAATGTTATTTATATTACAATGAGTCAGTACTCTCGCTACTGCTGTGCGATGTTCCATCGCTTTCCTCTGACTCATAATCTCCTTCTCCCGATTGTATCTCCATGGAGTCCTCTCCGTTCTCGCTCTCCATTCTCTCAGTGCTTCCATCCGTATCGGAGGTTGGATCGGTTGATCCATGGTTATTTTCTTCGTCCTCGGGGTATTCCAATATATCCTCCAAGGTTATCTCCATTCCTGCTTCTCTCGCCAGGTCCTGCATGGCGGTGTAGTATTTCCCTTCCTCGTCTTCGTACTCTTGTGCCCGTAGTTGGTCTGTAGTCTCCTGTACCCATCTTGTAAAGTCGAACAGTAATTCTTGTTCCTCCCGGTCTGGACTGTTCATAACAGCTGGGGTGGTCCATCATCCTATATAGCTCTGCTTGTGTGTTTGGGAAGCATGTCAGAGGGGCCCTTAGGATCCAAGGATCATGGAGGCATAGAATGCTGGGCTTGGAAGTGGATAGCAAGCAATTGCAGAGCAGTGGCATGGCATGAGACTAAATAAGAACATTTCCATGGATTGATTGCTTGACAAAAATTAAGTGATAATAGATATTTGACATAATGGAAGTGCCGAATGGTATTGGGTTAGGTGGCATGGGTGGCAATTTTGGGGTGGCATGAGTGAGGTGAATCAGTCTGGTTGGAAAAAGAAAGAGGGGGGTGTCTAATCAATGAGTGATGGATAAGGCAACAACAAGTCAAGGAAAGTGACAGCGAGAAAAAAGCCAGCATGGGGCGGTGGGCAGCACAGAATGAACATTGCTGAATGGTATGGGGGGTGGGTGGCATCAGTGGCAAGTTGGTTGCGGCACGTTGAGAAGAGTCAAAATGGCAGGACGATCAAGGCTACAGCAAGGAAAAGTTGGCATGCGGTGGCAGGTGGCATGAATCATGGCATTAATCAATCAGTAAATTGAGCTAATAATTTGTAAAAGAACATCCTCTAGTTTATGCATGGGAAAAGAAAAGTGGAACTGAGTTAGGCATAATCATCGGGATTCCCACATGTCTCAAAATCATGGGCAGTATAGCCCTTGGAGTGTGATGGACCTACTTCCACATCATCACTTGGTAGAAGTTGGGATGAGGGAGGTAAATGGGATGGCAGATGTAGTGCATGGAGCCCAAGGACAGGGGAGAGAGCTGATGAGGAGGATGTGTCTGAATTGTCAAATGTTTCCCCACCTTCAGTGTTATTCTCGTCTGGGAGAGTAGGGTGATTGAATGTTGAGTTATGGTTAATAGTGGTCCAAATAAATGCAACTCACAGGTACCTGGATTGCCAAGAACATTGGCAGCATTGGCAAGAAGGAGTGAATCAATGCTGCCACTGCTCACATCCATTTGTGGAGAGGGAGGTTGCACCATTTCCACCCTGTTCGGGGTGGTAATGGAGTTAGGGGAGGAGAACATGTGGGTTCCAGTAGTGGGAGTGGCATTATCAAGAATGGTATGGGCAGCATTCGTTAACACAGATGAACTGAGGCTGTGGCTGCTTGAGTCTGAGCTGGAAGAGTGGACCTCAATTTGCAAACGGTAGTCAGAAAGACCCAATGTGTCAGATGTTTGACATTTGGACAGGGCAGCAGTGGCACTAGAATCAGCTACAGGTGGCATGGAAGAGTCTGGGAGTGAGACAGGGTGTAGGGCCAGAAGAGCAATGGAGGGTGAGATGTCAGATGATTCAGAAGAAGACATTGCAATGTTCTGAAATTGCACCTCAAGAGCCTGATGAATGGAGGGGGAGTGTGGACAACTTTGTAGGGCAGCTGTTGCATCAATGGGGTCCACAGAAGAAGATGATGACGATGAGGTAGTTCCCATTCTTGGAATAGCAAGAGCAGCATCAACAGCAACAGGTTGCCAGGCAGCATGGCAAGAGTTAGAAGAATGGCCTGTGGTATCTTCATGTCCAAGCTCCAAGCCGCACAATGCTGCTGACTGCGAGAGACTTAACATTGAAGTTGACAATTGTGGGGGGTTATTCACATTGATGCTGGGACCTGGGGGATAAGCATGGTGATATGCCGATTTCACGCCTATACATGAATTCCGTACTCTGGAACAATTCTCTACATAGAATCATTGGCTATATCATTAAAGAACCCTATAGAGGATTGGTACTATGTCCCATAGTAGCCAGTTTGACCGAACTGAGGATATTCAAGCCTCAGAAGTGTTCAAACCAGCTCATTATCACTAAGCTTAGTGAACCAAGCTATCAGAACACTCTCCAGAGGGATTCCGGACTCTACATAGCCTATCGAGTATACTCCGGTTGCATCCAGGGACCTTATGAGCAGTTTTCTGATGAACTCGGATTTGTTGGAACCTAAAGAATGTACATAGTGGCTGTCGCAGGTGTATTACACCCATAGCAAGCCCAATAATGATGACTGGACCACAGAATGGAACATCCAATGTTTGGGAGGCAACGCCCAATGCCCAAAACCCTAGCCATATCAAAGACTCATAATTAACAAGTGCTTTGTGGGTCCCAGCACCTCAGCATATTGCCTGACTGAGATTAATTACAATGGATCAAGGGATTGTCCATATGCCATACATTCCAATCATAATTGATCTGGAGGCTTAACATGCTTGCATGGATGCAGAATAATGCAGACAAGCATGGAACACGTCTGGCTGGATTGCCATTTGTCAATCAGAGAAAAACCCATAACCCAGGGTGAGGTAGAAATGCTGCCAAACCTTCCAAAATATTCTGCAGTACCTGTAACAATTAAGCTTATTGTTTTCTATTTCATATTTACTATCTCTTGTATGTATCTAAACAATATAAATATGGTTGTGCTTGTTTGTGGAGAAGCAAGAGGTCTCACCCCCGCTTCCACATGCAAGTCTGCAAGCCGTGATCAAGAACAGTTTCAGAGGACTATTTAGTGTGTGTCGTTAAGTGTGATTTCTTCGGTTGTTGACCAACCCAGAGACAGAGACAGAGAACAGAGAACAGAGTTTAGAGTTCCAGAGTGCTAGAGACAGAGACAGAAACAGAGAACAGAGTTCAGAGACCAGAGACCAGAGACTAGAGACCCCACGCTTTGAATTGACAGGGATTGTCCTTTCACTGTTGCACCGTACAGCTAAGATAACTTCAACAGCTGTTTGTTAACCTCTAAAAATACTATCCTCTTGAATTTTGCTGTCAGACACACCCCCAGAACACCCTAAAAGACGAAACTGTTCACTATCTATCTCATACTACTTGTATTAACTTAAGCTTATCGAATTTTGACTAAGCTTAGTGAGAACAAGCCCTGTATCTATATTAAAACCCACAAATGTTTCCACCATTTCAATGGGAGAGAGGGTAAGTTTGGAAGTGTGCCAGGATATCAGCCAACTGTAATTCTGTCTGGCCAGGTTGGGTTGACTGGACTGAAAATGGGTGCAATGTCTCAGATGCAGGGAGTGGTGGCATGGTTGAATCTTGGCCCTTAAATTTCCCTTGGTGTAATGAGCAGTTGTAGCCAGAGTGAGGTACTTGATAATCATTGTCCATGGCTTGCTGCAATTGCCAAATGTCACTCTCATTGAGATCAACACCCCATGTCCACTTCAGAGATGGCTCGTTTTGAAGGCATTGCAGCTGATTACTCGCATTTTCACGCACTATTTCAGCCAGTTGGCCATTTGTTAGTGTTTTCAGTCATGATGAGGACATTGGGTTTGGCAGTTTTGGAACATTACACTTGGAGCGATGTGGAAGGGGGACTGAACCTTTGATTTTTGCTGCACCTTGAACATTCTCTGCCAGTATAGCCAATCTTGCCATGGCAGGCAGCAATATGCCATTGTTCTGGCTGTTGGTAGGACTTGGTATATGACCCAGCAAGGGTGCCTCCGCTTCTTTGAGAATGGACTTTTCATAAAGCTGGTTGAAAGCTGAGGCCCATCACATGATCAAGAGATGGGCATTTTCAGTTGAGGCCTCTGCGCTTTGTATGTTCACTTGGAGGCTATGCAAATGATGCAGGGCATCCATGGCAATGCGGTAGTACATCACACATCAGGTGCAATTATTGCTGGCATCTGGTAGAGGGGCAATAGGGTGCTTGTTAGATGAGGAGTATGGGGAAGATGTGGGATTGTGTGACTCTGAAATGGAGGCATGATGCCACAGGCACTTGCAGAAGTTGTCCATTGAAATGAAATCTTCTTCACTTGGTGGTTGATCACATTCTCACCAATTGGCAAGATAGCTTGGGGCCGTGCTGGTTGGATGACATGGATGATTTCTGGCATCCATTGTCAAGAGCAGATTGGGGTCAAGAAGCACACTATCCTTATCACCCATTTGATATTGGGCAAGGAACTGTGTGAGGGGTGGCACATTGAGAAGTTGCCCACTTGCCGCTGCCCTGCCAATCCAAATGAGGGAGAAATGCTAGGAGGACATAACTTCAGCATCTTGCAATAGTGAATTTGGTCAATAGGCATGGGCATACCAATTCTTGATTGATGCCTTGGGTAATCAATTCTTCCCTTTCACCTGTGTTGTTTTGAATAGCACACAATATTGCACAGAGGTGTGAGTCACAGTATGAGACTACTTCTTGAGGTGATGGTGGAGGTTGGGCTTGTGTGTTCTGGGAGCTGGGTGTGGTAGGCTGCATGATATATGGTCTGTTGAGAGAGAATAGTCTTAAAGATCAGTACAAGTTGATAAAAAAAAGTTTGATAATGGTGCATCATGTGACCTTGTTATTATGTGCCATACATACAACATATAAGATTTTCCTATTATAATTCCCATTGCACCCCTGGGTCCTCTCAGATCACTGCACTGAATGCATAATTGGCACTGGTGGCCATGTTGGACCACATCGCGGCCTTTCTGGTGGCATAAGCCACAGGGCTGGCAGCAATAGTACTCTTTTTTCCCTGTTCCTCCCAAACTTGTTGAAGGTGAAGGAAAAAACGCACAGTCCATTGCATTTCATATTGGACCAGGATCAATTCCTCCTGCCACCATTGGGTTTGAGCCTGGGCATGGAGCCAATGTACACGTTGGACTAGGACAAGGCCATGTTACTCAGATTTAGAGCTAGGGTCATGCATGACTGATTACTTTGTGAAATGGGGTGATGTACATTCCTTCAGTGCATCGGGTGAGTCTCATTTCCCTGCAAAATCAGATTGCCATATCCACAAAAGTCGAACTGATGATGATCCAGGTTGGTTTGGGTTGAGGAGTGCCATACTGCATTTAACATCGTTCCTGGAAAGGACTTGCAGTTTAGCCAAAGTTAAAGAATTGGCATGCAGCTGCAGTATTGCCACCTAGCACTTTGAATATGCTTGGCAATGGAATGAAATTTGCGAATTGATAGCCACAATTGCATTGCGACTATGAGTTCGAATGGATTTCTGTCCAGCAACATGGATTATGTGAGAATACTGAAAAGACTTTTTGGCAATGGTGCTACGAAGGCCGCTCAGATGCCGGAAGGCTTGCTGTTTTCAGAATACCAGTTCAATAGTGGAAAGTGCAGGGTCTGGGACTTCAAAGGTGGATGGCATGCAAATTGGGTGTTGTTCCACCAGTAACATGTTCGCCACTGAGAAAGCATTGTCATCATCTGTGCTGGTTGTGGCCGGTGCCATGGATGAATTGCCATCATTGTCCAAGTCATCAAATGCTTCCCAAGCATCAGTGTCACTATCCGTCACCACTACAGTCACCTGGTGTATTTTGAGATGGTGTTGCTTCATCTCCAGCTTGGCAACGTCATTTGCCAAGCTTTGCTACAATCACTTGGCAAGATCTTCTTGCAGCATATTTGAGCTGCCATGAATAATAGATTGCAGTTTGACTCTGATGGCTCCCCATTATCTCTGATATTCATGTGCAGTTTTTCTACAGCTAACAATTACTCACTGGTGTTCTTCAATCTCAATTGCCAATTGAACCCACTGCTCTGTTGGGGTGTATTCCTGCTCCTGGGTGGATGCCGCCTGCTGTCTGTGGCTGCCCTGCACACCCAAAATGTCCATGGCCTTTGGAGAGGCCAGATGGCAAGCCTTGGCAAATGTAATTGCCACTGTCCACTGCTGCTGATCGTTTTCACTAATACTCTGGCTCAGAGATTTAAAATAATTCCCTGCTGTCTTGCTTGTTGTTTTTGCCTCTGAATATCAGTCACACAATGCCGCTGCTGGGCCCATGCACATTAGAGATCCAATGAGAGCTGAAAACTTGATGAAATTTACTCACTGATATTAAGCATTTTCTTGTGATTAGACTCAGTGGCATAATCATCAATGGTTTTGGCATGATTTGCTAGCATTGCCATTTGGAATGTTGGCAAAATGGCATTTAATGATGACCACAGTGATTCCAGAATCTCGCTGATGGTTATGCCACTTCCAGGGATGAAGGATGTTGCATAATGGAAAAAACATTCTGGTTGGTGGCTGTGGACATGGAACAATCCAATAGCTCAGTCTATGACAAGATCATTGGGTAGATATTGCCCAATCCTTTTCCGGAGATGTACCAAATATTGACAGGCAATGTCATAAATCAACATTGCCCCTTGGTCTGGATCAAGGTGTGTTGTAGCCAGGGATTGAAGTAGGACCCAATCTACATTCTTTTGCTGTTCCCCTTTGAATAAATTGGCTATAGCATTGGGGGCGAAGCAACCATGTCATGCACAGGCAATGGCCACTATGCCAGTCACATCACATGCTTTGGAGCTGACCATCACAAGCTCAATGGCACAGAAATGGTTCTGGCATGGAGCCTTCTATATTCATTTCATTGTCACTTAGTTTTATTGCAACACATTGGTGGTAGCATATGACACTATCACATGTACTGTTCACATTTCAATGGCATTCTTCAGGAAATTCTTGTACTGGGCATGTGTGGAAAACATGCTGGCTCCTTCCAATAACCATGTATCTGAAGTGTTGTTGGGTTGCCACACATGGTCAGCCTTGAAATTGCTGTCAGCAACCAAGAATCAGCAGTATGCCCATCTAATAATGTTCATGATGATGTCAACACGAAAATGGCAAGAGAGGCATTCTTTATTTTTACTAACCTATTTGTATCCTCCTTCCAATCTGAGGGAAGATTAATGCTGGGTTGGGGGCATGCCAGACAGAAATTTGCAAGTGTCCCTGGGTGTGTTGCTCCATCTGCTTTGGGCACACCATGGCCATGACCAGCCCACTTTCGCTTCTTTAACCAGTGCCAGAGCTGTGCCATACACACTAGTTCCTGATAAAAGTTTGGGACCTCTCCTGGTGCCATCGGTGATGTGAGCCTGCAGAGCTTCTGGAAATATTGATATGCCAAAGCCTTGCATTCCAAATTTTCAAGTCAGAAGTCTTCAAGAACATCAACCATGAATAAAGTCTGGCATTGAATGAAAGTCACAGGCACAAGGTGGCAATACATCAAGTCGGCAATGACCTCCACCCTCCGGTGGCATGGGCAGGTAATGAGAGTGATATTGTGGATGCCATTTGTATGAATGACCCTCACACATTGATTTTTCAGTGGATCCAGCTGGGGAATATATTTTTGTTTTCCAAGACCTGGTTGACCTGGAATGTGTCCATGGGATCCATCATAATTTCGGTTTGTTGGTGCATTGGCCGCCTCACTGCTATTGTTCCCCAGATCATCCCACCAGCCATCCCTGAATGCAGGGCATATATTGTCTGTGCTTTCCCAACCATCCTGTTCAGGGGCAACCTTGTTCCCAAGTGGCACTGTACTGCCACCTTGTTCACCAGCTAGCAGTGTTTCTTGTTTGGCATTATCTGCAATTTGCTCACATAGCTCAAGCATTTGCATCTGCTTGCTAGGTTGTTCACATGTGGATGCCCCATGGTTGTGAGACACACGTATATATGTCCCCACTTCTGCCATGGCAGCTGAGCGAAAAAACTTCCCTGTCCACTGTTCTAGCCGATGCAGAGGATTGTTGAAATGTGAGTGTCACATGCATATCCAGCATAACATCTTGGCCCCAAAGCAATCTTTACACCTCCAAATTGCCTTTCATCGCTTGGCACAATTTGAACACCTGCCACTGCCTGGAAACACCTCCCATGCAAGTTGTGCCACCAGCAAATCATCAGCATGCTTAACAAAATCTTCCATCCAGTTCTGTTGCTATATACCTCACACCATTGGATTTCCTCTGTTGGATGACTTGTAAGTGATGACTGACTTTGTTTGAGCCAGCTTCCTTTGCATCCCCCTCCTCTATGTCAATGTTGCTCATATCTGGATGATTGTCAGATCCATCACATACTGTCGTGTTATCACTTTTGGATGTGCTGCCTCCATGCTCTTCTGTGGCTCTTATGCCTGACCCAAAGTTGAACAGAACCTCAACCTCTGTCTTGACGGGCCCTTGGGCTGTCTCCATTGTTATCTCCTCATATGTCCAAGCATCAACAAGGTCATCAGCAGTTTTAACCACCCACCCATCCTCTTTCCCATGCTTGTGTCACTTTGATGTTTTGTGAGGCACAACCAAGTAATCTATGGGATCCAAAGAAGGGGATGTAGTCAGTATTGGATGAAGGCAGGGACACGTGCCTTCAGCATGGCTCAAAATATCATGGTTGGTCCCTCATGGCCTTTATTCCTACTGTATCCGATCACCACCATGCAAGCCATCATGAAGGAAAAGAAGCCCAGAGCAAACTGTCAGTATTCTCCTGCCGAACGGAAAGTTATCCATAAATACAAGGAAAACTACCGCAAACAAACGACTCCTGAGCACTGAGGGATGATTTTCAGATCACAAATTCTGCCTGATATGTTTAACTACTGGACTAACAACAGGGCAAGGGCCATGGCAGCAGATGAGGTAGAACAGCGTGTCAAGGTATGCAGCAATTGCAAGTCACCCTGGCAAGGATGTTGGATGACAGTTTGACAGGCATTAGGGAAATGGCTGACCAACAACTGGTGTCCATATGCTTCCTGCAAAGCAATAAACCATGGTGCCAAAATAGATCGAAACCAAGTGGTGTGGAGGATGGAGAAAGTAGCTGTCAAAGAGGAGATGAAAGCAATTCTAAATGTCACAGAACTCCATCCAGGATCACAGGAATACTTTCAAAATCATACTTGGGCCACCAAAAATGTGTATGGACAGATGGATGATGCAGGAAAAGAGGCAATCGAAGAATACATTTGGTCATACAAGACCATCGGGAATGAGCCAGAACTCAAAAGAAAGTAAGTTGGCAGGATCACCAATCCAGCAGCATGTTCATATTGTGCTCAATGAGGAGGCTGACAAGATATATAAATATAGGATAGTGACAGAACATACCAAGCAACGTATGAAAGAATGGTCGAGGAAATGTTGGCTAGATATGGGGGTTGTAACGATGACATTTTTTGCATTTGCCAGGGGTGATGATGGAGAGATAAGGTTTGGCATGTGAGGCCCAGTTTTCCCAAAGTATGCCTGATACTACTAACTAACACATGATGGCAGTTTTGACGAGATTGCAGCAACTATGGGTGTGGTGGCAACACCATTCATCAAGACCCACAAGGTGCCTGTGCTGGCATTGGAACAAGAGTTTTTATCATATGTCAAGGGACTCCACCAACAAAAGGAATACTTGCTGCCATTGCCACGTGTGCTGCCATTCCTGCTTTCCATGGCCACAAAGGCAACCCCACATTTTGATTGCACCAAAAATGGATTTCCAATCGTTTCATTGGGGATCATGCTGAAGAAAATGAAAAAGGAAGAGCTGGAGGAGTTACTGTGTACTTATCTGACTATACACTATGGTAAGTGTTCAATTTGATCGGCAAATGGAATGGTCATTCATTGTGATTATTTCTTGGGTTGGAAGCATTAGCCTCCAGCAACCAATCTTGCCATGTACCTTTCAAAACCTTGGCAACCTTGCAGCCAAAGATGATACATTGGAAATTTATTCCAAGGAATTTTCAGTTGTGGGATCCCTGGAACATTCGGAAGCCAGAGATACAGCACTTCTTTGAACATATCATTGGGCACCAAGCAACCTTTGGTGTTGAGCATGCATTTCATTTCTGTGCTCATCTTCATAATGGAGAATACCTGCCAGTAGAATATCCTGGAACAATCAAGGCATCAATGGCAAATAATGGCAAACCACCCAAGATCAGCAGCAAGTTGGCAGCAGGAAATCCAAAGGCCTTGACCAATGTGGCACAAATTGCAATTAACAGTATCATTGGCCAGACCCCACCTGGTGGGATGGTGTCACTGATTGATCACAATGACAATGTATACAATCATCATGGCAAAACAGCAAAAGCACATGCTGAAGGCCTGGCATCACTACAGGCTAACTTTAGTGATGAACATGTGCCAGAAGCAGTCACCATCCTATCTGACCCCACATTTCATGGGCCAGCCCAAGTTGCTGGAGAGATGCTGCTCATGCCAGAGCTCAAAGCAGACACAGGCATGATCTTGCTACAGCAGGAATTCATGGATTGATTGGTGGCAAGTGGATTTGCACCTACATTGCCAAGCAATGGCCCTGCCAAGGGAGATCTGCAATATGCCATGCCTGTATCCTCCATACTCAACCACATCCCAGGGCTCCCCCCAGGAAGTTCCACAGTGCCAATGAACATGCCAGGACCAACATCAATGGCACAAAATGCTTTGCTGGCACTTACAATTGACCCACTGGTAATGCCGGTGAATGAACCACATGCAGGTATTTTAATTGTTAACTTATTATCTTTGAACCTCTTTCTAAAAATTGTGCATTCATAGGCCCATCCCAACTACCACAAGCTCAGCGGAGGAGGCGGAAAAAGTGAATTGAGGGGAGAATCAGCCAGTGATGCAAGAACAATGAAATACCCCATCATATTAGGTCAAAATTATAAAAAAATGTAACATTATGTATAGATCAGATAATGAATGTACAGGGAACAGGGGGTAGAATAGGAGGATTCAATAGTCATCAAGAAGGTCAAGGCTTTGCTTGTTGTGACTCCCACTTATCAGGATTGTCCCCAGATTGCTTACATTTCTTGCCACATGGCATGTTAATGTTTGCTGCCATTGGCAAAGAGGATTCCATAAGCTGGGGACTATGCCATGGCATATGGGACAATTCAGCAAGAGGGTCACCATTGGGTCCATTGTTCCTCTCACAATCAGCATGCGACTGTGAGCGAGTCTGGGGCTGGGCCATGACAGAACTTGGGGGCTCTAATAGGGTGACCTCCTGTGTGACATCATCTTGAGAATTGAGGGGCATAGGAGGAATGAGTCACACTCCTGGCATAACAACAGCAGAGGCAGGTTGCTGACCAGGAAGGGAGTTGTCAACAGCTTCGGTGGCAATACAATTCAAGTTAACATTTGCCACCTGAGAGGTGTCAGCAATTGAGACTTGTGAAGTGTCCAACTCAGGATATTCTGAGGAGGTGCCCATGATTGGGAGAGAAAGGTCTGCCAGAGTTGGTGGAGAATGTGCCGGGGTGTGAGTTTCCAATGTTGCCTGGGATGAGGAGGGGACATATGCAGCAGGGCCGGGAGGCTCTGCCACCAAGGGAGTGGCAAGATTTGGAGGGGGGAGAGTCACTGGTATTATCAGACCAGGGGTGGGATCATTTGTGGGGATGGATCCTGTTATGAATAGTCCAGACCAAGAGGAACAAGAGCAACTATTCGACTTTACAAGATGGGTACAGGAGACCACAGATCAGTTGCGAGCCCAGGAATATGAAGACAAAGAAGGGGAGTATTACAACACCATGCAGGACTTGGCAAGAGAAGCGGGAATGGAGATAACTCTAGAGGATATTCTAGAATACCCTGAGGACAAAGAAGAAAGCCATGGATCAACCGATCCAACCTCCGATGAGGATGGAAGCACTGAGAGAATGGAGAGCAAGAATGGAGGAGAATCCATGGAGATAGAATCGGGAGAAGGAAATTATGAGTCAGAGGAAAGCAATGGAACATTGCACAGCAGTGAGAACAAGGACACTGACTCATTGTAATATAAATAACAGTAGCATGCCATCAGCTAGGATGCACATCATGGTCAAGACTGTGGACGACCAGTAGAACAGCCCAACTACCTATAATGAGTATATAGTGTCTCATAGGTATATAAGGCCTGTACAAGTAGAGATTAAAGCCTTAAGCTTTAATCTTGTTAACAGTGGTCATTAACCCTCTCTGCCTTAACTTGGCATGTTCCCTCATTATCTCATTGAGCATGATCCACTAAGCTCTGCAAGGCCAACTGTCTCAGTGATACACCAATTTCACGCCTATACATGAATTCCGTACTCCAGAACAATTCTCTACATAAAATCATTGGCTATATCATTAAAGAACTCTATAGAGGATTGGTACTATATCCCGTAGTAGCCAGTTTGACCAAATTACGGATACTCGAGCCTTGGACATGTTCAAACCAGTTCATTATCACTAAGCTTAGTGAACCAAGCTATCAGAACGCTCTCCGGAGGGATTCAGGACTCTACATAGCCTATTGAGTATACCCCGGTCACATCAAGGGACCTTACGAGCAGTTTTCTGATGAACCCGAATGCGTTTGAACATAAAAGAATATACCTAGCAGCTGTCGCAGGTGTATTATGTCTATAGCGAGTTCAATAATGATGACCGGACCACGGAACAGAATGTCCAATGTTCGGGAGGCAATACCCGATGCCCAAAACCCTAGAAATATCAAAGACTCCTAATTAACAAGTGCTTTGTGGGTCCCGGCACTTTGGCATACTGCTTAACTGAGATTAATTACAATGGATCAAGGGATTGTCCATCCACTATACATTCCAATCATAATTGATCCGGAAACTTAACGTGCTTGTGTGGACGCAGAATAATGCAGACAAGCACAGAACACGTCTGGCTGGATTGCCATTCATTAATCAGAGAAAAACCCATAACCCAGGGTGAGGTAGAAATGCTGCCAAACCTTCCAAAATGTTCTACAGTGCCTGTAACAATTAAGCTTATTGTTTTCTATTTCATATTTACTATCTCTCGTATGTATCTAAACAATATAAATACGGTCACACTTGTTTGTGGAGAAGCAAGAGGTCTCACCCCCACTTCCACACGCAAGTCTGCAAGCCGTGATCAAGAACGGTTTCAGAGGGCTATTTAGTGTGCATTGTTAAGTGTGATTTCTTCGGTCATTGACCAACCCAGAGACAGAGACAGAGACCAGAGTTCAGAGACCAGAGACCAGAGACCAGAGACCCTGCGCTTTGAATTGACAGGGATTGTCCTTTCATTGTTGCACCATACGGCTAAGATAACTTCAATGGCTGTTTGTTAACCTCTAAAAACACTACTCTCTTGAATTTCGCTGTCAGAATGCACCCCCAGAACACCCTAAAAGACAAAACTGTTCATTATCTATCTCATTCCACTTGTATTAGCTTAAGCTTATCGAATTGTGGCTAAGCTTAGCCACTATCTATATTAAAACCTACGAAAGTTTCTACCTTTTCATCTGGAGCCCACTGCGAGGGGGGTTTTCAGTTGAATTTCACAAGACAAACACCAAAAGACTTAGACACTGGCCTGCCTTTCACCTGCAAAGCAGAAAAAGGTTCAAGCAAAGACCGTAAAGTCACCCAAAACGTCCTTCGAGAGCAGTCTCAGGAAGGTCGACCCCCCAAAATAGAGAACTACTCAGAATTCCAATCGTCCAGAAGGTTCTGAAGGCCTCATCACCACTAGTACCTCTCAAAAGCAAAAAGATCCCATTACCTCTTTAGCTGCGAACACAGCGAGTGGTTCAGCAGTTGCAGTATTGAGAGAAGCCGTACTGCCAATCTCTACTGCTCCCAGAATTACTATAAGGCTGCCAGCCTCAGCTTGCAACATAGCGCATATACTGCACACCAAAAATCAGGATGGTCAGACCGTTCCTACGCTAAGCTTAGCATTACCAAATCAAAACTTGTTTCATACGAACCCTCCTGGTGCCTCTATGGTACCAGAAATATCACAGTCAACTCCGACTGTACAGACAAACCAAAATACACCGTCGATGATGACTACAGCTAGAAAAATGGGACATGAGCGTATGCCAATTCCCTTTAGCAATACAGTGACCCACAAAACCATTCCAATGTTTTGTACTTTTGACTTAAAGTAGTAATAGCTCAGTAAATAAAATAGCTAAATTTGTGAATATATTTATAAACATAGCCAAATATGTCATATCTGACCCTGCAAAGTCGCGTTATGTAATACTTCTAAATGAGGCAATTATGAATTTTGTAATCATTTTAAGTCATTGGAACAGTTTTGTCAATAGTAATTTTTAATACTAATCCAAGCAATCACATGACTCCGTTGATTGTGAATCAACAAGATCATGTGACCACGTGTCTTTGACATATAAATAGATGTGCTGACAGCCATGTCCCATCATTCTCAACCCCCCTACCTACCATGAAGCCATTATCTTCTACTCTAAAGCAAACCATCCTCTCTTTGCTAAATTCTCATCATTCCTATACTAAAATTGAGGCAATTACTGGTGTTGGGCGCAGTACCATATCCAGGCTAGCCTCTAAAAATTGTTCCAGCCTTACTAAATCACTTGGAGGATGTCCTTCAAAACTCTCTACCACTAATATTCAGCATGCTATCCATCTTATCTCTGCTGGCAAGGCTGAAACTGCTGTAGATATAGCCAAATCTCTTGCTCCCATCATTGGGACATCAGTCTCTTCACAGACTGTAGCGAGGCATCTCAAACAGGCAGGAATGAAGGCTGTATTCAAGCAACAAAAGCCTTTACTCTCTGACAAGCATAGGAGAGCTAGACTGAATTTTGCTCTGACACACCAGCATTGGACTGTGGAGGATTGGAAGCTGGTTGGATAGTCTGATGAGACCAAAATTAATCGTTTGGGGTCAGATGGGAGGAAGTGGGGATGGAAAAAGAAGGGAGAGGGGCTTAGTGAAAGATTGGTCAAGGGAACTCTGAAGTATGGAGGAGGATCAGTGATGGTTTGGGGCTGTATGCTGTGGGATGGCCCAGGCTATGCAGTGAGGATTGATGGAAGGATGGATGCAGAGTTGTTTGTGCAAATTTTGGAGGAAGATTTGAAGAAGAGTCTCCGGTGGTACAAGCTTAAACCCCGAGATATTATCTTTCAGCAAGATAATGACCCCAAACACAAGAGTACACTGGCCAAAGAATGGTTTCAAAAAAATCATTTTAGGCTCCTAACCTGGCCAGCACAGTCACCTGACCTCAATCCCATTGAACACTTATGGGAATATGTGAAGAGAAAGTTGGGAGAGTATGAATCTCCTCCCAAGGGTATGGAGGAGTTGTGGCAGAGGGTAGAAAAGGAGTGGGATGCTATTCCAGCTTCTGAGTGTCAGAAGTTAATTGAAAGTATGCCTAGAAGAGTAGCAGCTGTACTCAAAGCCAGGGGGGGCTACTCTAAGTACTAGAAATAATAGGATAGCCTAGTATAATATGTCATTGACAAAACTGTTCCAATGACTTAAAATGATTACAAAATTCATAATTGCCTAATTTGGAAGTATTACATGACGCAACTTTGCAGAGTCAGATATGACATATTTGGCTATGTTTATAAATATATTCACAAATATGGCTATTTTATTTACTGAGCTATTACTACTTTAAGTCAAAAGTACAAAACATTGGAACGGTTTTGTGGGTCACTGTAATGCTCCCAGATGGGATGCATCAAAACCACAGACATTGAGAAATTATCTCTGGATACTGGAATGTCTCTTCACAATAATGAAGACGATGGATGAGGCAGAAAGAATAAATTGGGCAGTGTTGTATGTGGACCAGGATATCCATGAGAGTGGATGAGTTTTGCGGAGTTCCTAGCAGGAAGCTGGACAGGCTTCGTAGAGAGATTAAAGAAAGAGTACCCCAAGACTGTGGCAGCTGAGCAGGGTTCAGTGCGATGCGTGAGGGAACTCTGCACAGAGAGTAGAGGCATTGCGATGAATGAGGAGCATAAAGTCTTGGACTTTAAAAGGCGATTCATTCTCAAAGCAGAGAAGTGTCTGAAGTCGCCAGCGGTAGTCTTGAACTGAGAACTAGTTGAGTTATTTACGAGCGCACTGGACTTGGTGTTCCAGGATGTACTCAATGCGAGATTAGCAATCACCGGGGCGTGTAGAACCACAAGCAATGGGTCAGCACTGACTGTGAAGGATTTACACGAAGAGGACCCCTATGATTGGAGGATTGCTGTGGATAAAGCTGTCGAAATTTTGATTGGCAAAACACTTATGCGATCCCTTCATCAGGATTTGAGGCTGGTAAACTTGGCATCGATGAGCCATCCACCCGCGACGTCCGGAACAGGGACTTATGACCCAGTAGTAAAGCGAGAGCTGCAAAGCTTAAAGCAGAAATTTCAGGATGAAGTCTCGCAGATGGCAGGTGGCCTCACTGAGCTTAAGGACCTCATGAATATCCAGGGGCATACCTTAAAATCATACTTAGAGAGCTTGGCAAAAGATGGCCATAATCATGCTGGTTATAATCACACTCAGAGGAATACCAGAAGTGGGTCGGCAGGGTCGCTTTCCAACCGCAAGTGTTTCTACTGCTGGTTATTAGGGCATAGTTGGTTATTCTGCCCAGACATGGAGGCGGATAAACAAGCTGGCTGAATTAGAGTCAAAGGGAACAAAATATATATGGGAGATGGCTCGAGTATCCCTCGAGGAGAAGGGCCTATTAAAGAGAAAGTGGCAAAGTACTATGCAACAAAGGGACAACTCTTTGTTCAGATACCAGAACTGCTGGAGGTTGAGCCTGAGTTACCACAAGTGCCAACATCAGTGGTGTTTGCACAGAGAAGCATTCCTGAGGTCAGAAAACCAAAGGTCACCAGCAGAAGAAGAAGTCCGCCATCTGAAGCAGCGCATGGAAATGTTGGAGACAGCTGCCATCCATGCCAGGAGTGCCCCAAAGGTTAAGCTTATGACCAGGAAGGAGGATAACGTCGAAATACAGTCTTGGTACGCCCTTGGCAAGCCAGTATTTGAACACCAGAAGTGGCGTGAAGACTTGGAACTTGGAGTCGGGTTTCTAAAGGGTTTGAGGAAGGAGCTGACTCTGAAGAAGAAGGTTGCCTTCGCCAGAGGACAGACTCCTGAGGACGCGTTGGATTCCTGAGCGATCAGAAGAATCAGAAAATGAGGAAATAGGGCAGACAATGGAGAAACCAATGCGTGCCGCAGCAGGAGAATTACCATATAGAAATGTGAAACCACTGCACCTGGTTGTTGAGGTACTACCACTGCCTGTCAGAAGGATGGAACCATCCAAGAAGGAGCCTGCATATAAGCACCAGGCCCTTATAGAGAGGAATGTCAATGTTGAGGAAGTACTCAGCAGGGTATTGAAGTGAGAAGCCTCAGTATCGCATGGAGAACTCTTGGCATTATCACCAATATACAGGAATGCTTATAGAGAGCGCATTATGAGAAAACGGGTACCCACAAGTCAAAGCTTAATAGCAGGAGTAGGGCCTGGGGAATGATGATACAGAAGATATAGAGATTAATAGTGGGCCAGTACAAGTCATGATAATGGAGCTAGCAGATGGTCCTCAGAAGTATGATACGGTGCTCCGAGAAGGCTTGGCAACCCAAGCCTGGGTAGCTCAGGATCCAATCATGCAGTACTTGGAGTCACTGCCCCTGAAGAGACAGGGGATGGCAAGTGTTTATTGCGAAAGAATGCAAGCCGTTGAGAGTAGTTCCAACTCTGATAAATGGGATTTGGCAGGAAGAGGCCTTGCTAGATAGCAGGGTCACAGATCGTCTCCATGAGTCAGGAAGCGGCGATTGCATGTCAAGTTTCTTGGGACCCAGATACTACTGATAAATTTGCAGAGTGCAATGGGCAGGTTGAAAAGACTTGTGGATTGGCAAAGAACATAGGCTTTACCTGCGGGGGAGTCACAATCTATTTGCAAGTTCACATCGTTCGTAACCCTGCGTATCGAGTACTCCTGGGACGACCCTTTGATGTAATGACTGGCTAGCGAAGTCAGGAATAGTGCCAGTGGCGAGCAAACCTTGGTTATTACGGACCCAAATACCAGAGAAAGGGCTGTGTTACCAACTTATGCTCAAGGAGAGTGTAATCCTCCTAAGCTTAGGGAAAACAGTCAAAATTTTCAAGAAACCTCAATGAGTTGACTGAGGGACAAGGAGAGGTGGCTTGTATAATAGACTATGATGATGAGAAGGGCCCTGTCATCGCACAAACACTAAGCTTAGCAAAAGGAAGCTTCTCAGAGGCCAAGCTACAGCTAATGTTCATTGACCAGAGTCATATGTGATGAGGACTGCCCACAGGAAGATAAAGCAACAGCATTATTGTGCCTAGGGTGCATCGCCAACGCACAGGATACGGAGGGTCAGGGAATAACTGTCTTTGAAACTGAAGGGGATGATGAAGATACTGTACAATGCCTGGCTGGTAAGAAATATAAACCAGTCACTTTAAAAGTGAGGCCAGTGTTAGGTGATTTACCAGAGAAATTCAGGATAAAACAAGAAATAAAAGGGGATCCACTGGCAGGAATGCCTAAGCTTAGCATGCATCCTGCCAGAGTTTGCCCCGACAGGCAGATATACAGAGGAGCATAAGCTTAAGCTGGACGAAGCCCATGCAGGGGATTTCTTGTGGCCAGAAGAGAGAAAGCTGATGCACCAGGTCATGATGCTTCAAGAAAGGGCACTTGCATGGACAGATGAGGAGAGGGGATGTTTTAGGAGAAGACTTCTTCCTGCCGATCGAGATACTGATGGTAGAACATACTCTGTGGGTTGAGAAGCCCATTCCAATTCCACCAGCGATCTGTGATGAAGTTTGTGCTATTATAAAGAGAAAGATTAGTGCTGGTGTATACGAGCCGTCAAACTCATCCTATAGATCCAGATGGTTCTGTGTGGTGAAGAAAGATGGGAAAAGTTTGAGACTGGTACACAGCTTGGAACCGCTGAACAGAGTGATGATAGCGCATTCAGGACTGCCGCCAGCAACGGAAGATTTGGCAATGCACTTCGCAGGCAGAGCTTGTGGAGGCATTCTGGACCTATATGTTGGCTATGACGAAGCGACTGTTAGCTGAGTCGTCTCGGGACTTAACAACTGTTCCAGACGCCTTTTGGAGCGCTACGCTTAGTGACGTTACCCATGGGATGGACCAATTCAGTGCCTATATTTCATGAGGATGTAACAGCGATCCTAGCCAGTGAGATACCAGAATACATGATGCCGTACATAGATGATGTACCTATCAGAGGACCCAAAACTAGATATGAGCTGCCAGATGGCACAGAAGAGATGCTGAAAGAAAACCCAGGGATTCCAATGATTTGTATGGGAACACATGCAGACGGTCAATAGGATTCTACAGAGGATGAAATACGTAGGAGGAACCTTCTCTGGGCCCAAGACGACTATCTGCACTGATGAAATCACCATAGTGGGTTTTGAATGCTCTTATAAAGGACGGTTGCCTGCCACAGACACCATTGGGAAGATATTAAGATGGGGGGATTGCGAGAATGTCTCCGAGCTAAGGGGTTTTCTAAGAACAGCTACGTGCTGCAGGAATCATATCCTGAAGTTCATAGCCATTGCTGCACCTCTATACAAAAAGCTTAAGAAAGGGCAAGAGTTTGAATGGGGAGAAAATGAATGGAAAGCGCAGCAGGAGCTGAAAGATGCGATTCAACGCTGTTTCCCAACCAGGAACCCTAAATTCCCAAGTAAACAACCCATAGTAGTAGCCGTGGATACCTCATGGAGGGCGGTGGGATACTACATATATCAGCAAGCTGGAGAAGACACTAAGCTTATACATTATGTGAAGTTTGGGTCAATATTATTGGATGAAAGACAGCAGAGATACTCTCAGCCCAAGCGAGAGCTATGCGGCTTAAGAATGGTGCTGGAACAAGAGAAATATTTACTGTGGGGATCAAGAAACTTAGTGGTGGAAACAGATGTGAAGTTTCTCTTTGGGATGTTAAACAACCCAGGAAAGCTCCCAAACACTACAGTAAACCGCTGGGTGGACTTCATTAGGTCGTTCCACTTCACTGCTAGTACACAAAGAAGGGAAGACCTTTGGACTGGATGGACTGTCCAGGCTGACGCTACTATCCTGGTGATGAGACAGCCTGTCGCTTCAACTGATGGATCTGAGGATGAGGGAGAGGAGTTTCGAACTGATCAAAGAAGATCCAGGGGCCACAGATCCTTTACCCTTGGAAGCCTTCTGCGATGAGATCGACAGTCGCTCTGGCTTCAACCAGGGTCTGGCACATGATGTGTATGATTTTGAGTATGAGCTGGATCAAGCTTGGGAAGAGTACTTGGATGAACAACAGGCTAAGCTTAGGGTTATAGAAGACCCAGCCTGTCCAGAAAACCATCGACAAGTACTAAGCTTAATGACGGATGTCAGGCTAGTGCCAGATTTTGAAGAGGAAAAGTCGACCGAGATAGAGGAAACATATGATGAGTCAGTGCAGGACAGATACAGCGCGAATACAAGACAAAAGAATACCCAAAGTCAGGGAATACCTGAAAACAGGGGGCAATAGTGCAGCTGAAGGCTTGGATGAGCCGGATCTGTGTAAGCTTAAGCATATGGTGGAGCATTTCTTCTTGGGCAAAGAGGGGAGACTGTATAGGATGAGCCCTAGTGGTCAGCATCAGCTAGTAGTGGATAAGGAGCAACGTATGTATATGTTGTGAGCCAGCCATGACTTCCTAGGACACAGGGGAATATACGCAACCTCTAAGCTTATAACTGCAGAGGTTCTGGTGGCTGGAAGTTGAAGGGGACGTAGCTTGGTATGTGCAATCGTGCCATCTATGCCAGCAACGGCAAAAGGTGATCATTGAGACGCCGCCAATAGTAATGCCCACGCCGTCGATATTCCAAGTGCTACATGTGGACACACTACATATGACGCCAAGTTCTAATGGGTGTAGTTATATTGTGCATGGAAGGTGTGAACTGTCATCCTGGATGGAGGCAAAAGCATTGAGAAAAGAGAATGCCAGTTTGAGCGTGCAGTGGTTATTCGAAGGATATCATTTGCCGATGGGGCTGTATAGTGAAGATTGTCACAGACAATGGTTCTCCATTTAAGAAAGCTGTTCGGTGGCTGGATGAAAAATATGGGATAAAGGGAGTAACGATATCTCCTTACAATTCCAAGGCAAACGGGATTATTGAGCGACCCCACTGGGATGTGCAACAAATGTTGTACAAAGCTACAGATGGAGACGTCAAAAAGTGGTATTGGCACCTACCACACGTTATGTGGGCAGATTGGATCACCATTAGAAAAGAAATGGGGTGTTCCCCATACTTTTTGGTAACTGGAGCGCACCCGACACTACCTTTGGATGTCAAAGAGGCCACTTGGCTAGTGCAGCTACCGAATAAGTACTTGACCACGGCCAAGTTGATAGGATATCGAGCTCAGGCTTTAGCAAAACATGTTCGGCATGTTGAGGAGATGCGTCAGCATGTTTCAGACACTAAGCTTAACAAGGCTTGGGAGATGGAACGACAAGCAGCACATAAGATAAAAGATTATCAGCTTCAGCCTGGGAGATTTAGTATTAGTGATGAAATATGGTGATAGAGAGCTCAGCAGACAGGAAGATGAAACCCAGGTATCTAGGACCCATGGTGGTCATATCTAGATCAAAGGGAGGATCATATATCCTGGCAGAGTTGGACGGTTCTGTATGGCAGAATAAAGTGGCTGGCGTTCAGAGTAATTCCCTACTTAGCCAGAAAACATATGCCATTGCCGCTGGAGTTACAAGAGTTGATAGATCTGTCGCCAGAGGGACTGAAGACCCTGGAGGAGACTACTGAGGATGAGCCTAGTGACAGATGGGAGCCAGAAGAGTTGGGAGGATAGAAAAAACCTGATATTGTGGACAGAACTATCTACTTATTGAAGGAAAACTATTATAGGGACTGTAAAAGCGTTAAGCTTAAGTGGGGGAGGGCTTGTTCAAGTTGGAAAGGTTGCACAAAAGACTTTTGAGATGGATACGCTCTTGAATAAGGAATTGGAACCTCTTTAAGTTAGCTTCAAGCGAGGGAATAGCCTCGATGAAGTCCTGGCTGAGCAAATTGAGGTCACATTTGACAGACCAAGCATCATCACTGCGAGATTCGGACTTGTACTTGTCGCGAGAGTGAGACAGGAGGTTTTGGAGTTCCTGGAGCAAATGAGCTGCCCAGAACAAGTGTCAGAACTGCTAAGCTTAGTGAACAGAAGTGAGAAATTGCCCACCGGATAAGCCTGCGAAGGTGCGCTCATCGGAAGCAGACTCAGTACAGGCGCACTTGGCAGTATTGGCGCTGGCTTTGGCTAGAACCTGTTCAGCCCGGACATAACAGCAGTGTTTAGTGTTCATATTGGGAACTTGACAATAGGGAAGAAGACGGATGGTGCCTTTAGATGATGAGGACTTTTTGACAGTCTCCTAAAGAGGGAGGAAGTCAGAATCAGTGGTTGGGGGGAGTGGAGCTGGTGCACCACGGCGGAAGTAGACAAACAACGCTTGCGATAAGGCAGAACTACATGAACCTCTTCAACGATAGCTTGAGAGACCTCCTCATCAACCATCATGTCCTGAAGGTGAGCAATTATCTCAGCCAATGTAATAGGTTGAGAAGCAGCTAGATTACCATGTCAGCACCAGTTGCTCGGGAGTTGGAGGCACTGTTCATACTCTCTGCAGGCTCAGTATCGGTGTCTACCACAACAGCAGCAGAGACAGGGGCCTTGCAACCCTTGTGAGGCTAAGCTTATACATGAGAAGACGATTAGAGCCAAAAGAATGCTAAGCTTACGCGTTTGGGGACAGCAGAGCCTTCGGCAATGTTAGAGGAAGGAGAGCCAGTCGTGGACGATGGGTTCTGAGCCTCTTTGGTCTGGGTTTTGTGGGATTCTTCAGAGCGAACATGATTAATGCGGCTACAGCACTCAGAGAGCACCTTATAGATCGCGGGCATCTCATAAGACAAATGGTAGTTGTTTTGGTAAATTTCGTAGAGCTTGCGAATATGGAAGATGTGGTCCTGGTTGACATGAAGCTTGATAGCCTCGTTATCCTCCTGATAACACTTCAATATAAGCAGACTAGAAATGATTGAGGAACGGCGAGAGAAGCATGGAAAGAATAGACATACCCCAGGGGCGTCAAATGCAAGGAGAGCCTTCTCGACGAGGGGATGAGTGACTTGACTGTTTTGCAGGCAGCTGAAGACTGACCTTTGGTATTGCTGATGAGATCGTCAAGCTCAACTTGAAGGTTGGGGATAGATGAAGCCATTTTCTTATGAAGAATGTCTGCTAGAATGAGGCATCGCTCCCTCACTTTTATATAAGAAAAGGCTGGGGGCAGTGATGATGAATCATGACGAGGGGATGAAAAGCACCCTCCACCCTAAGCTTATGACCTAAGAGGCCTAGGAAACCTGTAATCTTGAGTAGCCAGCCTTCGACAGACTAGCTGAACCACGGTTGCCTTATTAGGTAACATGTTGCCAGGGTCTCGTGGTTATCAGTGTGCACAGGGATTCTGATGGAACAGTGAGGGCACCAATTTCAATTTGGCTAGGGGGAGATGGGCCCCAAGTGGCACAAGTGGCGCTTCAGTTTTGTTTGACACAACCTTTTTTGCAGTGAACACCATGTACAGGCTGGTTCGGGTCCTGGGCTTGTAAGAAAACCAGAACGGATGACCAGGTCACTACGCGTTGCGGGTCATGGCACACTGAGATGTCAATAAACATCACTGATAGATCAGAGAGGCATATAATGAGTATATAAGTGACTGGCAACCTAAACTAGCTTAGGAGTCTCCCAGGAGGTCTTTAGCTTAGCTTTAGGAGATGACAAGAAAGTCAGAAACAGTTTAGCTTAACTCAGTAGGAGACAAGGAACAACAAGATGACTATTGGGATGTATATACATGACAAGATTATATACTACATCCAAGAAGTAAACTAGGTGCAGAGATCACTCAAGGTCTTCTAGAACAGACTCCGGATCCTGAGTCATTGGGAAAGTGAGGAAGAGAAGCGATTTGAGCTCCTCAAATTCCTCATATGTTGGGACCCCCAGAAAGTTGTTGGCGAACTCAAAGAACGCCCGGACATCTTCAAGGGAGTTGGCCATACCCATCTCTACAAAGGCCACGTCATTACCGTCCAAGGCAGTCCTGGTAGCTTGCATCTCCTGGACAAATTGGTAAACTACACGGCGGTGGTGAAACTGCCGAAGCCTCATAAGCGACATGGTTTGCCTCCAGGCTGACCAAGCTAGAGGACACAACACGCGCGAACGCAGGCCAGATCTAGAAAAATAAAGAGAATAAGAAAAGGGAAAAATAGTGAACAGAGAAACTTACGGTATTCACTGGTCAGTGAGGATGTGACCAGGGTGTTCGCAACGCTGGCCGAAACCCGGGGATGGTCTGCGAAGGTACAAGGGTAGTTGTACAAGTTGCAGCTGTGACACTTCTTACCCTTGCCCAGAGGCTCGCACTCCAACTTACAAGCAGCGCAAGAAGGACACCAAGACCGAGGTGGCATGTACTGGAGCAGATGTCAAAGCTGTCAGTAAGGAACCACAAGAAAGCTTGGAGAACATACCGAAAGCTGGCTAGCTGCCAGCAGCCTAGGAAAGTCCTCACAAAAGAGTGGGACTGGGTGCTGGTATCCATGGTCCCAAATAATTTTGGCCTCAGAGCGCCGAATGCAAGCCTGGGGAACGTATTTCTTTGTCTGCATGTTGGAACTCTTCTTGGACGAAAGGATGTGCTTTTGACGTGACGGGCCAGCATGAGGAGACTTTTGAGGGATCTCCTGAACCACCGGGCTAAGAGAACGAGAAGGGACAGGAGACGGTGAAGCCAAAAGCGAGTCTTGAAAAACGAACGCCTGGCTCCTGGGGAACGGGAGATGGCTCCAGGAGAAGTTCCAAATCTGGAGAAGGAGAAATCTCCATGGCCCTTGAGGGAGGCTCGACTGGAATGCCAGCCAAGTGAGGTGGTGATGGTGTTGGGCACCTAGGCGAAGCCAGCACATGTTGCCCATCTAGAGACGAGGACCAGCTAAAGATTTTAAAGAGGTCGGCTTGAGAGACCTCAGGGACTGGAGAATGCGATGGCGAGTTTGAAGTCGCCAAGAACAGAGGTGTAGGGGGCGGCGTCGATGGTTTTGCCTTCTGTTTGCCTTTAAGGGCAGCTGGGATACACGCTAAAGCGGAAGTTAGCAGAAAGGACAAATATACCTTGTAAAAGACTAAGCTTATGCATTGAAACAGTCGAAGAGGCTACAGGAGAGGAGGGGCGGTTTGTTGAAGGGCCCGGCACCTCTGAACCTGATGCAATACCCAGGGGAGGGAGCACCAGCAAGCCTTCACCGTCAAGGGAGTGCAGAGAGACTGGCAAGAGGGGGCAGGAACATTAAACTTGACGAGGCCTCTGTGGACAATCCACCAGAGGGCCTGCCAACAGGGATACCTGACGAGGGTTCTGCGGAAAATCTGGCAGAGCGCTCATCAGTTGGATTGCACAACGACGTGATGGAAATCACGCATCTTGGCACTGGAGCAGACAAGGGAGAGGCCGGCGGAGGAGTTGGTGTGCAAGGTGGAGAGTACAGTGGAGGAGGGGTCCTTGCCACACCCACCTGACAATTTCTGCAAGCTCCTCAAGCTCTTCACCCTCCTCTAGCTCTCCTAGTACGCGGTGCTGGTGGTTCCCATTGAGGTAGGAGGTTGCGACGTGCCGGGAGGCGAATAGTGAGACCTAAAAGTAGAGAAAACATAAGTAAAGACAATGAGCACAGGGGAAAACGCGACTTACGTTGCATGATCGAATGATGAAGGCGCGCCTTGGGAAGCCATTGAGGCATTGCTCAGCCCAGGGTAGCCTGAAAACAGTGTTAAGAAAACAGAGAAAACTGTAACTTGAACTCTACTTACTGGAAGAAGAGTCCCAGTCCTCCTCGTAGCGGGCACGTTTGCTGCTGCGCATGTTTCTGTCCATTGTTGATAGAAGTGGGCATTGAAAAGTGAATTGAGAGCAGGATAGACAAGTGAGAAGTGAGTGGGAGAATGAAGGAGATGAAACGAAGACCTTGGGACATTTAAAAGACCCAATAACGAAGATAAAAATTTAAGCTATAGCAACAAGAAGTTGATCTATACATTTGCACTTGGTGACATGACATCATTCCGAAATAAGCTTAGCGAAAGTGCGCTACCCTCGAAGCTGGTGAACGTTCTAGACCATAGAGCGCATCAGAGAGACTCAGATACTGCGAATTTGAAGGAGATAATGACTGAGGACAGTCAGCAATTGGTTAGGGGGAGATGATACGCCGATTTCACACCTATACATGAATTCCATACTCCGGAATGATTCTCTACATAGAATCATTGGCTATATCATTAAAGAACTCTATAGAGGATTGGTACTATATCCCATAGTAGCCAGTTTGACCGAATTGAGGATACTCGAGCCTCGGACGTGTTCAAACCAGTTCATTATCACTAAGCTTAGTGAACCAAGCTATCAGAACGCTCTCCGGAGGGATTCAGGACTCTACATAGCCTATCAAGTATACCCTGGTCGCATCAAGGGACCTTACGAGCAGTTTTCTGATGAACCCGAATGGGTTTGAACATAAAAGAATGTACCTAGCAGCTGTTGCAGGTGTATTACGTCTATAGTGAGTTCAATAATGACCGGACCATGGAACGGAATGTCCAACATTCGGGAGGCAATACCCGATGCCCAAAACCCTAGAAATATCAAAGACTCCTAATTAACAAGTGCTTTGTGGGTCCCGGCACTTTGGCATACTGCTTAACTGAGATTAATTACAATGGATCAAGGGATTGTCCATCTGCTATACATTCCAATCATAATTGATCCGGAAACTTAACGTGCTCGTGTGGACGCAGAATAATGCAGACAAGCACGGAACACATCTGGCTGGATTGCCATTCATTAATCAGAGAAAAACCCATAACCCAGGGTGAGGTAGAAATGCTGCCAAACCTTCCAAAATGTTCTACAGTGCCTGTAACAATTAAGCTTATTGTTTTCTATTTCATATTTACTATCTCTCATATGTATCTAAACAATATAAATACGGTCGCACTTGTTCGTGGAGAAGCAAGAGGTCTCACCCCCACTTCCACACTGCAAGTCTGTGAGCCGTGATCAAGAACAGTTTCAGAGGGCTATTTAGTGTGTGTCGTTAAGTGTGATTTCTTCGGTCATCAACCAACCCAGAGACAGGACAGAGACAGAGACCAGAGTTCAGAGACCAGAGACCAGAGACCAGAGACCCCGCGCTTTGAATTGACAGGGATTGTCCTTTCATTGTTGCACCGTATGGCTAAGATAACTTCAACGGCTGTTTGTTAACCTCTAAAAACACTACTCTCTTGAATTTTGCTGTCAGAATGCATCCCCAGAACACCCTAAAAGACAAAACTGTTCATTATCTATCTCATTCCACTTGTATTAGCTTAAGCTTATCGAATTGCGGCTAAGCTTAGTGAAAACAAGCCCACTATCTATATTAAAACCTACGAAATTTTCTACCTTTTCACCAGGTAACACTACACAGACTTCCACATCAAGTGGTCTTGGATTGGGGTCCTCAGTTCATTGTGTCATTCACCAGGGAACTCTACCGCTTACTCAGAATCAAAAGTGCTTCCTCTACAGCATGACATCCCCAATCAGATGGGCAGACAGAGCGGTGATATGCCGATTTCACACCTATACATGAATTCCATACTCCAGAATGATTCTCTACATAGAATCATTGGCTATATCATTAAAGAACCCTATAGAGGATTGGTACTATGTCCTGTAGTAGCCAGTTTGACCAAACTGAGGATATTTGAGCCTCAGAAGTGTTCAAACCAGCTCATTATCACTAAGCATAGTGAACCAAGCTATCAGAACACTCTCCGGAGGGAGTCCGGACTCTACATAGCCTATCGAGTATACTCTGGTCGCATCCAGGGACCTTATGAGCAGTTTTCTGATGAACTCGGATTTGTTTGAACCCAAAAGAATGTACATAGCAGCTGTTGCAGGTGTATCATGCCTATAGTGAGCCCAATAATGATGACTGGACCACGGAATGGAACATCCAACATTTGGGAGGCGACACCTGATGCCCAAAACCCTAGACATATCAAAGACTCATAATTAACAAGTGCTTCGTGGGTCCTGGCACCTCGGCATATTGCCAGACTGAGATTAATTACAACGGATCAAGGGATTGTCCATATGCCATACATTCCAATCATAATTGATCTGGAGGCTTAACATGCTCGTGTGGATGCAGAATAATGCAGACAAGCACGGAACACATCTGGCTAGATTGCCATTTGTCAATCAGAGAAAAATCCATAACCCAGGGCAAGGTAGAAACGCTGCCAAACCTTCCATCCACATGCAAGTCTGCAAGCCGTGATTAAGAACAGTTTCAGAGGACTACTCAGTGTGCATCTGTTAAGTGTGATTTCTTCAGTTGTCGACCAACACAGAGACAGAGACAGAGAATAGAGTCCAGAGTTTAGAGTTCCAGAGTGCTAGAGACAGAGGCAGAGACAGAGAACAGAGTTCAGAGACCAGAGACCAGAGACTAGAGATCCTGTGCTTTGAATTGACAGGGATTGTCCTTTCACTGTTGCATTCGTATGGCTAAGATAACTTCAATGGCTGTTTGTTAACCTCTAAAAACCCTATTCTCTTGAATTTTGCTATCAGAACACACCCCCAGAACACCCTAAAAAACGAAACTGTTCATTATCTATCTCATACTATTTGTATTAACTTAAGCTTATCAAATTTCAACTAAGCTTAGTGAGAACAAGCCATTTATCTATATTAAACCCCACAAACGTTTCCACCTTTTCATCTGGAGCCCACTGCAAGGGGGGTTTTCAGTTGAATTTCACAAGACAAACACCAAAAGACTTGGACACTGGCCCACCTTTCACCTGTGAAGCAGAAAAAGGCTCAAGCAAAGACCATAAAGTCACCCAAAATGTCCTTTGAGAGCAGTCTCAGGAAGGTTGACCTCCCAAAACAGAGAACTACTCAGAATTCTAATCGTCCAGAAGGTTCTGAAGGCCTCATTCGCTGCTAGTACCTCTCAAAAGCAAAAAGATCCTACTGGTTCTATAACTGCAAGCACAGCAAGCGGTTTAGCAGTTGCAGTATCGAGAGAAGTCACACCACTGATCTCTACTGCTCCTAGAATTACTATAAGGCTTCCAGCCTCAGCTTGCAACATAGCGCATATTCTGCACACTGAAAGCCAGGACGGTCAGACTGTTCCTATGCTAAGCTTAGCATTTACAAACCAAAACTTGTTTCATACAAACCCCCCTGGTGCCTCTATGGTACCACAGATATCACAGTCAACTCCAACTGTACAGACAAACCAAACTATGCTATCTACAATGACAACAGCTAGTAAAATGGGACATGAGCGTATGCCAATTCCCTTTAGCAATAATGCTCCCAGATGGGATGCATCAAAACCACAGACATTGAGAAATTATCTCTGGATGCTTGAACGGCTCATGTTATGATCCGTGCTCCTTCTGTATCCGAGGATAACTGGAGACGGCCTTCAATCACTCTACAAGGTGTCCGAGACGGTTGGCCTTATAGAGCTTAGTGGATCGCGCTCAATGAGATAACGAGGGAAGACGCCAAGTTAAGGCAGAGAGGTAAACGACCGCTGTTAACAGATTAAAGCTTAGGGCTTTAATCTCTACTTGTACAGGCCTTATATACCTATGAGGTGCTATATACTCGTTATAGGTTACTTGGCTGTTCTTCTGGTCGTGCGCAGTCCTGACCATGATGCACATCCTGGCTGATGGCATCCTAGCGTTATTTATATTACAATGAGTCAGTACTCTCGCTACTGCTGTGCGATGTTCCATCGCTTTCCTCTGACTCATAATCTTCTTCTCCTGATTGTATCTCCATGGAGTCCTCTCCGTTCTCGCTCTCCATTCTCTCAGTGCTTCCATCCGTATCGGAGGTTGGATCGGTTGATCCATGGTTATCTTCTTCGTCCTCGGGGTATTCCAATATATCCTCCAAGGTTATCTCCATTCCTGCTTCTCTCGCCAGGTCCTGCATGGCGGTGTAGTATTCCCCTTCCTCGTCTTCATATTCTTGCGCCCGTAATTGGTCTGTAGTCTCCTGTACCCATCTTGTAAAGTCGAACAATAGTTCTTGTTCCTCTCGGTCTGGACTGTTCATAACAGCTCATCACAATAACAAAGACAATGGACGATGCAGAAAGGATAAATTGGGCAGTGTCATATGTGGACCAGGATATCCATGAAGAGTGGATGAGTTTTGCGGAGTTCCTAGCAGGGAGCTGGGCAGGCTTCATAGAGAGATTACAGAAAGAATATCCTGAGACTGTGGCAGCTGAGCAGGGCTCAGTGCAATGCTTGAGGGAACTCTGCGCAGAGAGTAGAGGCATTGTGATGAATGAGGAGCATAAAGTCTTGGACTTCAAAAGGCAATTCATTCTCAGAAGCAGAGAAGTGCCTGAAGTTGCTGGCAGTAGTCTCGAACCAAGAGCTAGTCGAGTTATTTACGAGTGCACTGGACTCCATGTTCCAGGATGTACTCAATGCGAGATTAGCAATCACTGGGGCACATAGAACTGCGAGCGAATGGGTTGGCACTGACTGCGAAGGATTTACACGAAGAGGACCCCTATGATTGGAGGATTGTCGTGGATAAAGCCATTGAAATTTTGATTGGCAAAACACTTATGCGATCCCTTCATCAGGATTCAAGGCCGGTGAACTTGGCATCGATGAGCCATCCACCTGTGACATCCAGAACAGGGACTTATGACCCTGTAGTAAAGCAAGAGCTGCAAAGCTTAAAGCAGAAGTTTCAGGATGAAGTCTCACAGATGGCAGGCAGTCTCACTGAGCTTAAGGACCTCATGAATATCCAGGGGCATACTTTAAAATCATACTTAGAGAGTTTGGCGAAGGACAGACATAATCATGCCGGTTATAATCACACTCAGAGGAATACCGGAAGTGGGCTGGCAGGCTCACTTTCCGATCACAAGTGTTTCTACTGTTGGTTATTGGGGCATAGTTGGTTATTCTGCCTGGACATGGAGGTGGATAAACAAGTTGGCCAAATTAGAGTCAAAGGGAACAAAATATATATGGGAGACAGCTTGAGTATCCCTCGAGGAGAAGGGCCTATTAAAGAGAAAGTAGCGAAGTACTATGTGACAAAGGGACAACTCTTCATTCAGGTACCAGAACTGCCAGAGGTTGAGCCTGAGTTACTGCAAGTGCCAGCTGGCAGCAGTGTTTGCACAGAAAGCGTTCCTGAGGTCAGAAAACCAAAGGTTGCCAGCAGAAGAAGAAATCCGCTGTCTGAAGCAGTGCATGGAGATGTTGGAAACAGCTGCCATCCACACTGGGAGTGCCCCAAAGGTTAAGCTTATGACCAGAAAGGATGATAATGTCGAGATACAGTCTTTGGCCAAGCAATTGGCCCAGATACAGGCTAAGCTTAGTGGTTTGACAGATGGTACGCCCTTGGCAAGCCAGTATTTGGACACCAAGAGTGGCACAAAGACTTGGAACTTGGAGTTGGGTTTCTAAAGGGTTCAAGGAAGGAGCTGGCTCTGAAGAAGAAGGTCGCCTTCGCCAGGGGACAGACTCCTGAGGACACGTTGGATTCCGAGCAATCAGAAGAATCAGAAAATGAGGAAATAGGGCAGACAACGGAGAAACCACCGTGTGCAGCAGCAGGGGAATTACCATATAGGAATGTGAAACCACTGTGCCCAGTCGTTGAGGTACCACCACTGCCTGTCAGAAGGATGGAATCATCCAAGAAGGAGCTTGTGTATAAGCACCAGGCCCCTATAGAGAGGAATGTCAATGTTGAGGAAGTACTCAGCAGGGTATTGAAGTGAGAAGCCTCAGTATCGCATGGAGAACTCTTGGCATTGTCACCTTTATACAGGAACACTTATAGAGAGTGAATTATGAGAAAACGGGTACCCACAAATCAAAGCTTAATAGCAGGAGTTGGGCCCTTGGAAGATGATACAGAACATGTGGAACTTAATGGTGGGCAGGTACAGGTCATGATAACGGAGTTAGCAGATGGTTCTCAGAAGTACAATACAGTGCTCCGAGAAGGCTCAGCAACCCAAGCCTGGGTAGCTCAGGATCCAATCATGCAGTACTTGGAGTCACTTCCCAGAAGAGACAGGGGACGGCAAGTGTTTATTGCTAAAGAATGTGAACCATTGAGAGTAGTTCCAACTCTGATAAATGGGATTAGGCAGGAAGAAGCCTTGCTAGATAGTGGGTCACAGATCATATCCATGAGTCAGGAAGTGGCAATTGCATGTCAAATTTCTTGGGACCCAGACACTATGATTAATTTGCAGAGTGCAAATGGGCAGGTTGAAAAGACTTGTGGGTTGGCAAAAAATGTAGGCTTTACCTGTGGGGGGAGTCACAATCTATTTGCAAGTTCACATCGTTTGTAATCCCACATATCAAGTACTCCTGGGATGGCCATTTGATGTAATGATGGCTAGTGAAGTCAGGAATAGCGCCAGTGGCAAGCAAACCTTGGTTATTACAGACCCAAATACCAGAGAAAGGGCTGTGTTGCCAACTTATGCTCAAGGAGAGTGTAATCCTCTTAAGCTTAGAGAAAACAGTCAAAATTTTCAAGAAACCTTGATGAGTTGACTAAGGGACAAGGAGAGGTGGCTTGTATAATAGACTATGATGATGAGAAGGGCCCTGTCATTGCACAAACACTAAGCTTAGCAAAAGGAAGCTTCTCAGAGGCTGAGCTACAGCTAATGTTCATTGACCAAGTCATACACGATGAGGACTGTCCACAAGAAGATAAAGCGACAGCGTTATTGTGCCTAGGTCGCATAGCCAATGTGCAGGGCACCGAGGACCAGGGAATAACTGTCTTCAAAACTGAAGAAGATGATGGAGATACAGTACAATGCCTGGCTGATAAGAAATATAAACCAGTCACCTTAAAAGTGAGGCCAGTGTTGGGTGATTTACCAGAGAGATTCAGGATAAAATGAGAAATAAAAGGGGACCCGCTGGCAGAAATGCCTGAGCTTAGCATGCATCCTCCAGAATTTGTCCCAACAGGCAGATATACTGAGGAGCATAAGCTTAAGCTGGACAAAGCCCATGCTGGGGATTTCTTGTGGCCAGAGGAAAGAAAGCTGATGCACCACATTATGATGCTTCAAGAGAAGGCATTCGCCTGGACAGATGAGGAAAAGGGATGTTTTAGGGAGGATTTCTTCCTGCCAATTGAGATACCAATGGTAGAACATACTCCGTGGGTTGAAAAGCCCATTCAGATTCCACCAGCAATCTATGATGAAGTCTGTGCCATTATAAAAAGAAAGATTAGTGCTGGTGTATATGAGCCATCAAACTCATCCTATAGATCCAGATGGTTCTGTGTGGTAAAGAAAGATGGAAAAAGTTTGAGACTGGTACACAGCTTGGAACCACTGAACAGAGTAACAATAGCACATTCAGGGCTGCCACCAGCAATGGAAGATTTGGCAATACACTTTGCAGGCAGAGCTTGCAGAGGCATTCTGGACCTGTATGTTGGGCATGACAAGTGATTGTTAGCTGAGTTGTCTCAGGACTTAACAACATTCCAAACACCTTTTGGAGTGCTGCGCTTAGTAATGCTACCTATGGGATGGACCAATTCAGTGCCTATATTTCACAAGGATGTAACAGTGATCCTAGCCAGTGAGATACCAGAATACATGATGCCATACATAGATGATGTACCTATCAGAGGACTGAAAACCAGATACAAGCTGTCAGATGGCACTGAAGAGACATTGAAAAAGAACCCAGGGATCCGACAATTTGTATGGGAACACATGCAGATGGTCAATAGGATTCTACAGAGGATGAAATACATAGGGGGAACCTTCTCTGGGCCCAAGACGACTATCTGCACTGATGAAATCACCGTAGTGGGTTTTGAATGCTCATATAAAGGATGGTTGCCTTCCACAGACACCATTGGAAAGATATTAAGATGGGGGGACTGCAAGAATGTCTCCAAGCTAAGGGGTTTTCTAGGAACAGCTACGCACTGCAGGAATCATATCCCAAAGTTCATAGCCATTGCTGCACCTCTATACAAAAAGCTTAAGAAGGGACAAGAGTTTGAATGGGGAGAAAACAAATGGAAAGTGCAGCAGGAGCTGAAAGATGCAATTCAGTGCTGTTTCCTGACCAGGAACCCCAAATTTCCGAGTAAACAACCCATAGTAGTAGCCATGGATACCTCATGGAGGGCGGTGGGATACTATATATATCAGAGAGATGTAGAAGATGCTAAGCTTATACATTATGTGAAGTTTGGGTCAATATTATTGGATGAGAGACAGCAGAGGTATTCTCAGCCCAAGTGAGAGCTATGCAGCTTAAGAATGGTGCTGGAACAGGAGAAATATTTATTGTGGGGATTGAGAAATCTAGTAGTGGAAACTGATGTGAAGTTTCTCTTTGGGATGTTAAACAACCCAGGAAAACTCCTGAATGCTACTGTAAACCGTTGGGTGGACTTCATTAGATTGTTCCACTTCACACTAGTACACAAAGAAGGGAAGACATTTGGGCCAGATGGACTGTCCAGATGACGTTACTATCCCAGTGATGAGACAGCCCATCATTTTGACAATGGATCCGAGGATGAGGGAGAGGAGTTCAAGTTGATCAAAGAAGATCTGGGGGCTGCAGATCCGTTACCCTTGGAAGCCTTCTGTGATGAGATTGACAGTCGCTCTGGCTCCAACCAGGGGCTGGCACGTGATGTGTATGATTTTGAGTATGAACTGGATCAAGCTCAGGAAGAGTACTTGGATGAACAACAGGCTAAGCTTAGGGTTATAGAAGACCCAGCGTGCCCAGAAAACCACTGACAAGTACTAAGCTTAATGATGGATGTCAGGCTAGTGCCAGATTTTGAAGAGGAAAAGTTGACTGAGATAGAGGAAGCATATGATGAATTGCGTAGGACAGATACAGCATGAATACAAGATGGAAGAATACCCAAAGTCAGGGAATTCCTGAAAACAGGGGGCAGTAGCGCAGCTGAAGGCTGGGATGAGCCAGATCTGCATAAGCTTAAGTATATGGTGGAGCATTTCTTCTTGGATGAAGAGGGGAGACTGTATAGGACGAGTCCTAGCGGTCAACATCAGCTAGTAGTGGATAAGGAGCAGCATATGTATATGTTGCGAGCCAGCCATGACTTCCTAGGACACAGAGGAATATATGCAACCACTAAGCTTATAATGCAGAGATTCTGGTGGCCAGAAGTTGAAGGAGACATAGCTTGGTATGTGCAATCGTGCCATCTATGCCAGCAACGGCAAAAGGCAATCATCGAGATGCCACCAATAGTAATGCCCACACCATCAATATTCCAAGTGCTACATGTGGACATGCTACATATGACACCAAGTTCTAATGGGTGTAGCTACATTGTGCATGGAAGGTGTGGACTGTCATCCTGGATGGAGGCAAAAGCTTTGAGAAAAGAGAATGCTAGTTTGATTGTGCAGTGGTTATTTGAAGATATTATTTGCCGATGGGGCTGTATAGTGAAGATTGTCATGGACAACAGTTCTCCATTTAAGAAAGCTGTTTGATGGCTGGAAGAAAAATATGGGATAAAAGGAGTAACAATATCTCCTTACAATTCCAAAGCGAACGGGATTATTGAGAGAGCCCACTGGGATGTGCGGCAAATGTTGTACAAAGCTACAGATGGAGATGTCAAAAAGTGGTATTGGCACCTACTGCACATTATGTGGGCAGATTGGATAACCATTAGAAAAGGAATGGGGTGTTCCCCGTACTTTCTGGTAACCAGAGCGCACCTGACGCTACCTCTGGATGTCAAAGAGGCCACTTGGCTAGTACAACTACCGAATAAGTACTTAACCACGGCTGAGTTGATAGGATACCGAGCTCAGGCTTTGGCAAAACATGTTTGGCATGGTGAGGAGGTGCATCAGCATGTTTCAGACACTAAGCTTAGCAAGGCTTGGGAGATGGAACAACAAGCAGCACATAAGATAAAAGATTATCGCTTTGGCCCAGGAGATTTAGTATTAGTGAGAAACACAGCTATAGAGAGCTCAGCAGACAGGAAGATGAAACCCAGGTATCTAGGACCCATGGTGGTCATATCTAGATCAAAGGGAGGATCATATATCCTGGCAGAGTTGGATAGTTCTGTATGGCAGAATAAAGTGGCGGCGTTCAGAGTAATTCCCTACTTAGCCAGAAAACATATGCCATTGCCGCTGGAGTTACAAGAGTTGTTAGATCTGTCGCCAGAGGGACTGAAGACCCTGGAGGAGACTACTGAGGATGAGCCTAGTGACAGATGGGAGCCAGAAGAGTTGGAGGGATAGAAAAAACCTGATATTGTGGACAGAACTATCTACTTATCGAAGGAAAACTATCCTGGGGACTGTAAAAGCATTAAGCTTAAGCAAGGGAGGACTTGTCCAAGTTGGAGAGGTTGTGCAAAAGGCTTTTGAGATGGATGCGCTCTTGAATGAGGAATTGGAACCTCTTTAAGTTGGCTTTGAGCGAGGGAATAGCATTGATGAAGTCCCGGCTGAGCAAATTGAGGTTGCATTTGACTGACCAAGTGTTGTCACCACAAGATTCGGACTTGTACTCATTGTTGAAAAGGTGGTGGAACTTTCGTTGGTTTTAATATAGATAGTGGGCTTGTTTTCACTAAGCTTAGCCGCAATTCGATAAGCTTAAGCTAATACAAGTGGAATGAGATAGATAATGAACAGTTTCGTCTTTTAGGGTGTTCTGGGGGTGTGTTCTGACAGCAAAATTCAAGAGAGTAGTGTTTTTAGAGGTTAACAAACAGCCGTTGAAGTTATCTTAGCCGTACGGTGCAACAATGAAAGGACAATCCCTGCCAATTCAAAGCGCTGGGTCTCTGGTCTCTGGTCTCTGGTCTCTGAACTCTGGTCTCTGTCTCTGTCTCTGTCTCTAGCACTCTGGAACTCTAAACTCTAAACTCTGGTCTCTGTCTCTGTCTCTGGGTTGGTCGACGACTGAAGAAATCACACTTAACGACGCACACTAAATAGCCCTCTGAAACTGTTCTTGATCACGGCTCGCAGACTTGCATGTGGAAGCGGGGGTGAGACCTCTTGCTTCTTCATGAACAAGTGCGACCGTATTTATATTGTTTGGATACATACGAGAGATAGTAAATATGAAATAGAAAACAATAAGCTTAATTGTTACAGGCACTGTAGAATATTTTGGAAGGTTCGGCAGCATTTCTACCTCACCCTGGGTTATGGGTTTTTCTCTGATTAACGAATGGCAATCCAGCCAGACATGTTCTGTGCTCGTCTGCATTATTCTGCGTCCATGTGAGCGCGTTAAGTTTCCGGATCAATTATGATCGGAATGTATAGCGGATGGACAATTCCTTGATCCGTTGTAATTAATCTCAGTTAAGCAGTATGCCGAAGTGCCGGGACCCCCAAAGCACTCGTTAATTAGGAGTCTTTGATATTTCTAGGGTTTTGGGCATCGGGTATTGCCTCCCGAACGTTGGACATTCCGTTCCGTGGTCCGGTCATCATTATTGAACTTGCTATAGACGTAATACGCCTGCGACAGCCACTAGGTACATTCTTTTATGTTCAAACGCATTCGGGTTCATCAGAAAACTGCTCGTAAGGTCCCTTGATGCGACCGGGGTATACTCGATAGGCTATGTAGCGCCCTGAATCCCTCCGGAGAGCATTCTGATAGCTTGGTTCACTAAGCTTAGTGATAATGAGCTGGTTTGAACACTTCCGAGGCTCGAATATCCTCAGTTCAGTCGAACTGGCTACTACGGGATATAGTACCAATCCTCTATAGAGTTCTTTAATGATATAGCCAATGATTCTATGTAGAGAATCGTTCCAGAGTACAGAATTCATGTATAGGCGTGAAATCGGCGTATCATCTCCCCCTAACCAAATTGCTGACTGTCCTCAGTCATTATCTCCTTCAAATTCGCAGTATCTGAGTCTCTCTGATGTGCTCTATGGTCTAGAACGTTCACCAGCCTCGAGGGTAGCGCACTTTCGCTAAGCTTATTTCAGAATGATGTCATGTCACCGAGTTTAAATGTATAGATCAACTTCTTGTCGCTATAGCTTAAATTTTTATCTCGTTATTGGGTCTTTTAAATGTCCCAAGGTCTCGTTTCATCTCTTTCATTCTCCCTCTCACTTCTTACTCGTCTATCCTGCTTGCATACTCACTTTTTAACGCCCACTTCTATCAACAATGGACAGAGACACGCGCAGCAGCAAACATGCTCGCTATGAGGAGGACTCGGACTCTTCTTCCAGTAAGTAGAGTTCGAGTTACAGTTTTCTCTGTTTTCTTAACCTGTTTTCAGGCTACCCTGGGCCAAGCAGCGCCTCAACAGCTTCCCAAGGCGCGCCTTCATCATCGATCGCGCAACGTAAGTCGCGTTGTTGCACCGCAAAATCATTTCATTTGTGAAACACTAGCTAATAAAGTAACTAACTCTCCGTTACTGAATAATATGAGTATATGGCCATGGTCAGACACTGGGTGCGAGAGATTTAGAATACTATCTAAAATATGTGAAGGCGGACATCTCAGAAACAGAACCAGAACACCCAGACAAGTAAAAGTGATGTTAACTAACTTATGGGTGACAAGGCTATGGAAGAATGACTCTGGTATGAATGTACCCGAGCATTGTATCCGATACCATGTTAACTAAGATATTAGTTAAGATACTCATGACTGCACAAAAAGACCCATTTCTTCGCCTCTGCCCTAGAAAGCGGACGAGTCGCAACACCTATGTCATCCGGATAGTACCTAGTCATAATAACAGGTCTGGGAGTGAATCTTGACAAAAGAATGTAGGGATTAGCTGAATGCCCTGACAAGAATGTCCCCTTGAAACGGTTCTGATGATATTGAAACCTAAGGGATTGAATGGGGGTATCCCCGAGGGTACTCAGGGAAGGATGCCCCCTCATAGAAACAAAAAGAGATCAGAAATGATGAACTAGAAAATGAAGATTGATAAGAATAGAATAAGCTAATTAATTCTAGTGTTAGTCTACTACCTGAAGACTATGGAAGTGGACTTTAGAACATTAGGGTTGAAAAGCTCAGGTGTGGAGAGTCCGAGAATAAAATAAAAACCAATAGATAAACGTTAGCGAGGAAACTCGCTAACCCGGCTGGCTGTGATATAAATAGCCAGGCACCTAGGGAGCAAGTCCCTGAGAGCAAATTGATGTCGCTGATATCGGAACTCCTAGAATGATGCTCCTAAATGATGAGGAGACAATAAAATGATGAAGCTGAAGGCTTGTTTCAGGTATACCCATAAGTTAATTGTATATTGTTATAAAAACTTGTCTGTAAATTACATGGGAGGCAAGAAACCGCTTGCCTATTTCCCCCCCCTGATTGTATGGTTGATTAGGATAAGAATATAAAGCAATTTTACACGATTTTCTTCGGTCATAAGACCACCAGAGACTTAAAGAGTTATACTCTTTAAAACCAGACCCTTTGAAACAATTGAGATATTGACAGACCCTTCTGCTTGACTCGAGAACTGAATACGAGTTGCTATGCCTCTTCGGTTCTTAAGTAGAAAAGTTCACTAACTTCCGTTTCTTTGGGTTCCTCTTAGAGGCCTTGCCTCAGAAGTATACCATTGAATTGTAGAGCTGTTTAATTGAGAAGCGAACATAGTATGCTAGGGCCCGTTGAAAATGCTGTCCACTAGGTCTATCTAGTTTAAAGATACTTACTGCAGGAGCTCGCTAGAAGCCTGTTTTGCTGAGTGGTATAAAAGTTTTATTGCCTTGTTCAGAAGCTGTAGTGTGCTAGGGCCCGTTAGATAACACCGTCCGCTAGGCCTACTAGCTTAAAGACACTTACTGCAGGAGCTTGTCAAAAGCCTGTCTCGCTGGGTAGTGTAAATTTACAGTATTGTCAAGAGAAAAGGACGTAGTACGCTAGGGCCCGTTAGAATACGTTGTCTGCTAGGTCTACGGAGGTTCACTGATTGTGAAAGCTTGCGTTTTGCCTGACTTATCGAATCGTGAAGATATTAGTTAACATATTATATAGCAACGACCGTCAAAAGTTCCCATTGTATTCAGATAGAACAACTGTCTGTCTAGTTGGAGACTAAGAGAATAACGTACCAAAACCCTAAAAACACTAGAATTGAATATATTTCTGGAGATCTGTGACAACCTCTCCCCCACGAACTTATAAAGTCGGAATTAGCGAACCTGTTAACGAACTTCGTTTTCAATCTCGTAAAGTAATCCGCATTTCAGCGTTTTCCCCTGTTCTCATTGTCTTTACTTATGTTTTCTCTACTTTTAGGTCTCACTATTCGCCTCCCGGTGCGTTGCAACCTCCTATCTCAATGGGAACCACCAGCACCGCGTACTAGGAGAGCTAGAGGAGGGCGAGGAGCCCAAGGAGCTTGCAGAAATTGTCAGGTGGGTGTGGCAAGGACCCCTCCTCCACCGTACTCTCCGCCTCATGCACCAACTCCTCCGCCGGCCTCTCCCTTGTCTGCTCCAGTGCCAAGGTGCATGATTTCCATCGCATCATTGTGCAATCCAACCGACGAGCGTTCTGCCGGATTTTCCACAGAACCCTCGTCAGGTATCCCCGTTGGCGGTGATACGCCGATTTCACACCTATACATGAATTCCGTACTCCGGAACGATTCTCTACATAGAATCATTGGCTATATCATTAAAGAACTCTATAGAGGATTGGTACTATGTCCCGTAGTAGCCAGTTCGACCGAATTGAGGATATTCGAGCCTTGGAAGTGTTCAAACCAGTTCATTATCACTAAGCTTAGTGAACCAAACTATCGGAACACTTTCCAGAGGGATTCAGGACTCTACATAGTCTATTGAGTATACTCCGGTCGCATCAAGGGACCTTACGAGCAGTTTTCTGATGAACCCGGATGCGTTTGAATATAAAGAATGTACCTAGCGGCTGTCGCAGGAGTATTACATCGAAAGCGAGCCCAATAATGATGACCGGACCACGGAACGGAACGTTCAACGTTCGGGAGGCGACACCCGATGCCCAAAACCCTAGAAATATCAAAGACTCCTAATTAACGAGTGCTTTGTGGGTCCCGGCACCTTGGCCTATTGCTTAACTGAGATTAATTACAACGGATCAAGGGACTGTCCATCCGCTATACATTCCGATCATAATTGATCCGGAGTCTTAACGCGCTTGCGTGGACGCAGAATAATGCAGACGAGCACGAAACACGTCTGGCTGGATTGCCATTCGTTAATCAGAGAAAAACCCATAACCCAGGGCAAGGTAGAAATGCTGCCGAACCTTCCAAAATGTTCTACAGTGCCTGTAACAATTAAGCTTATTGTTTTCTATTTCATATTTACTATCTCTCGTATGTATCTAAACAATATAAATACGGTCGCACTTGTTTGTGGAGAAGCAAGAGGTCTCACCCCCGCTTCCACACGCAAGTCTGCGAGCCGTGATCAAGAACGGTTTCAGAGGGCTATTTAGTGTGCGTCGTTAAGTGTGAATTCTTCGGTCGTCGACCAACCCAGAGACAGAGACAGAGACCAGAGTTCAGAGTTTAGAGTTCCAGAGTGCTAGAGGCAGAGACAGAGACAGAGACCAGAGACCAGAGACTAGAGACCCCGCGCTTTGAATTGACAGGGATTGTCCTTTCATTGTTGCACCGTACGGCTAAGATAACTTCAACGGCTGTTCGTTAACCTCTAAAACACTACTCTCTTGAATTTCGCTGTCAGAACGCACCCCCAGAACACCCTAAAAGACGAAACTGTTCCTTATCTATCTCATTCCACTTGTATTAGCTTAAGCTTATCGAATTTCGGCTAAGCTTAGTGAAAACAAGCCCACTATCCATATTAAAACATACGAACGTTTCTACCTTTTCAGCGGGCCCTCTGGTGGATTGTCCACAGAGGCCTCGTCAAGTTTAATGTCGCTGCCCCCTCTTGCCATCTCTCTGTGCTCCTTTGATGGTGAAGGCTTGCTGGTGCTCCCTCCCCTGGGTATTGCATCAGGTTCAGAGGTGCCGGGCCCTTCAACAAACCGCCCCTCCTCTCCCGTAGCCTCTTTGACTGTTTCAATGTGTAAGCTTAGTCTTTTACAAGGTATATTTGTCCTTTCTGCTAACTTCCGCTTTAGCGCATATCCCAGCTGCCCTGAAAGAAAAACAGAAGGCGAAACCATCGACGCCGCCCCCTACGCCTCTATTTTTGGCAAATTCAAACTCGCCATCGCATTCTCCAGTCCCTGAGGTCTCTCAAGCCGACCTCTTTAAAATTTTTAGCTGGTCCTTGTCTCTGGATGGGCAACATGTGCTGGCTTTGCCTAGGTGCCCAACACCATCACCACCTCACTTAGCTGGCGCTCCAGTCGCATCTCCCGCAAGCACCGTGGAGATTTCTCCTTTGCCAGATTTGGAGCTCCTTCTGGAGCCTTCGCCTGCCCCTCAAGAACCGACTTTTGTTTTTCAAGATGCGTTCTTAGCTTCTCCAACCCCCGTCCCTTCTCGTTTGCCTAGCCCGGTGGTTCCGGAGATCCATCAAGAGTCCCCTCATGCTGGCCTGTCGTGTCAACAACACGTCCTTTCGTCCAAGAAGAGTTCCAACACGTGGACGAAGAAATACGTTCCCCAGGCTCGCATTCGGTGCTCTGAGGCCAAAATTATTTGGGACCATGGATACCGGCACCCAGTCCCGCTCTTTTGTGAGGACTTTCCTAGGCTGCTGGCAGCTAGCCAGCTTTTGGTATGCTCACCAAGTTTTCTCATGGTTCCTTACTGACGGCTTTGACATCTGCTCCAGTACATGCCACCTCGGTCTCGGTGTCCTTCTTGCGCTGCTTGTAAGTTGGAGTGCGAGCCTCTGGGCAAGGGTAAGAAGTGTCACAGCTGCAACTTGTACAACTACCCTTGTACCTTCGTGGACCATCCCCGGGTTTCGGCCAGCGTTGCGAACGCCCTGGTTACATCCTCACTGACCAGTGAATACCGTAAGTTTCTCTGTTCACTATTTTTCCCTTTTCTTATTCTCTTTATTTTTCTAGATCTGGCCACGTTCGCGCGTGTTGTGTCCTCTAGCTCGGTCAGCCTGGAGGCGAACCGCGTCGCTTACGAGGCTTCGGCATTTCACCACCGCCATGTAGTTTACCAATTTGTCCAGGAGATGCAAGCTACCAGGACTGCCTTGGATGGTAATGACGTGGCTTTTGTAGAGATGGGTATGGCCGACTCCCTTGAAGACGTCCGGGCGTTCTTTGAGTTCACCAACAACTTTCCGGGGGTCCCAACATACGAGGAATTCGAGGAGCTCAAATCGCTTCTCTTCCTCGCTTTCCCAATGACTCAGGATCCAGAGTCTGTTCTAGAAGACCTTGAGTGATCTCTGCGCCTAGTTTACTTCTTGGATGTAGTATATAATCTTGTCATGTATATACATCCCAATAGTCATCTTGTTGTTCCTTGTCTCCTACTGAGTTAAGCTAAACTGTTTCTGACTTTCTTGTCATCTCCTAAAGCTAAGCTAAAGACCTCCTGGGAGACTCCTAAGCTAGTTTAGGTTGCCAGTCACTTATATACTCATTATATGCCTCTCTGATCTATCAGTGATGTTTATTGACATCTCAGTGTGCCATGACCCGCAACGCGTAGTGACCTGGTCACCCGTTCTGGTTTTCTTACAAGCCCAGACCCGAACCAGCCTGTACATGGTGTTCACTGCAAAAAAGGTCGTGTCAAACAAAACTGAAGCGCCACTTGCGCCACTTGGGGCCCATCTCCCCCTAGCCAAATTGAACTTGGTGCCCTCACCGTTCCATGAGAATCCCTGTGCACACTGATAACCACGAGACCCTGGCAACATGTTACCTAATAAGGCAACTGTGGTTCAGCAAGTCTGTTGAAGGCTGGCTACTCAAGATTACAGGTTGCCTAGGCCCCTCAGGTCATAAGCTTAGGGTGGAGAGTGCTCTTCATCCACTTGTTATGATTTGTCATCACTGCCAACAGCCTTTTCTTATAAAAGCGAGGGAGCAATGCCTCATTCTAGCAGACACCCTTCACAAGAAAATGGCTTCTTCTATCCCTCATCTCCAGGTCGAGCTTGATGATCTCATCAGCAACGCCAAAGGTCGTCTTCAGCGCCTGCAAAACGGCCAAGTCGCTCGTCCCCTCATCAAGAAGGCTCTCCTTGCGTTTGACGCCCCTGGGGTATGTCTACTCTTTCCATGCTTCTCTCGCCGTTTCTAAATCATTTCTAGTCTGCTTATATTGAAGCGTTATTGGAGGATAATGAGGCTATCAAGCTTCATGTCAACCAGGACTACGTCTTCTGTATCCGCAAGCTCTACGAAATTTACCAAAACAACTACCATTCGTCTTATGAGATGCCCGCGATCTATAAGGCGCTCTCTGAATGCTGTAGCCGCATTAATCGCGTTCGTTCTGAAGAATCCCATAAATCCAGGACCGAAGAGGCTCAGAACCCATCGTCCACGACTGGCTCTACTTCCTCCAATGTTGCCGAAGGCTCTGCTGTCCCCAAACGCGTAAGCTTAGCATTCTTTTGGCTCCAATCGTCTCCTCATGTATAAGCTTAGCCTCGCAAAGGTTGCAAGGCCCCTGTCTCTGCTGCTGTTGTGGTAGACACCGATACCGAACTTGCTGAGAGTATGACCAGTGCTTCCAACTCCCGAGCAACCGGTGCTGACACGGTAATATAGCTGCTTCTCAACCTATTACATTGGCTGAGATAATCGCTTGTCTCCAGGACATGATGGTCGATGAGGAGGTCTCTCAAGCTATCGTCGAAGAGGTTCGTGTAGTCTCGCCTTATTGCAAGCGTTGTTTGTCTACCTCCGACGTGGTGCGCCAGCTCCACTCCTCCTAACCACTGATTCTGACTTCATCCTTTGCTAGGAGGCCGTCAAAAAGTCCTCTTCGTCTAAAGGCACCATCCGTCTTCTTCCCTATTGTCAAGTTCCCAATATGAACACTAAACACTGCTGTTATGCCCGGGCTGAACAGGTTCTAGCCAAAGCCAATGCCAATACTGCCAAGCATGCCCGTACTGAGTCTGCTTCCAATGAGCGCACCTTCGCAGGCTTATCTGGTGGGCAATTTCTCACTTCTGTTTGCTAAGCTTAGTGGTTCTGACACTTGTTCTGGGCAGCTCGTTTGCTCCAGGAACTCCAAAACCTCCTGTCTTACTCTTGCGACGAGTACGAGTCCGAATCTCGCAGTGACGATGCTCAGTCTGTCAAATGCGACCTCAATTCGCTCAGCTGGGACTTCATCGAGGCTATTCCCTCGCTCGAAGCTAACTTAAAGAGGTTCCAATTCCTCATTCAAGAGCGCATCCATCTCAAAAGTCTTTTGCGCAACCTTTCTGACTTGAACAAGCCCTCCCCCGTTTAAGCTTAACGCTTTTACAGTCCCTAGGATAGTTTTCCTTCGATAAGTAGATAGTTCTGTGCACAATATCAGGTTTTTTTCTATCCCTCCAACTCTTCTGGCTCCCATCTGTCACTAGGCTCATCCTCAGTAGTCTCCTCCAGGGTCTTCAGTCCCTCTGGCGACAGATCTAACAACTCTTGTAACTCCAGCGGCAATGGCATATGTTTTCTGGCTAAGTAGGGAATTACTCTGAACGCCGCCACTTTATTCTGCCATACAGAACTATCCAACTCTGCCAGGATATATGATCCTCCCTTTGATCTAGATATGACCACCATGGGTCCTAGATACCTGGGTTTCATCTTCCTGTCTGCTGAGCTCTCTATAGCTGTGTTTCTCACTAATACTAAATCTCCCGGGCCGAAGCGATAATCTTTTATCTTATGTGCTGCTTGTTGTTCCATCTCCCAAGCCTTGCTAAGCTTAGTGTCTGAAACACGCTGACGCACCTCCTCAACATGCCAAACATGTTTTGCCAGAGCCTGAGCTCAGTATCCTATCAACTCAGCCGTGGTTAAGTCCTTATTTGGTAGTTGTACTAGCCAAGTGGCCTCTTTGACATCCAGAGGTAGCGTCGGGTGCGCTCTGGTTACCAGAAAGTACGGGGAACACCCCATTCCTTTTCTAATGGTTATCCGATCTGCCCACATAACGTGCGGTAGGTACCAATACCACTTTTTGACATCTCCATCTGTAGCTTTGTACAACATTTGCCGCACATCCCAGTGGGCTCTTTCAATAATCCCGTTCACTTTGGAATTGTAAGGAGATATCGTTACTTCTTTTATCCCATATTTTTCTTCCAGCCATCGGACAGCTTTCTTAAATGGAGAACCGTTGTCCGTGACAATCTTCACTATACAGCCCCATCGGCAAATGATATCTTCAAATAACCACTGCACGATCAAACTGGCGTTCTCTTTTCTCAACGCTTTTGCCTCCATCCAGGATGACAGTCCACACCTTCCATGCACAATATAACTACACCCATTAGAACTTGGTGTCATATGTAGTGTGTCCACATGTAGCACTTGGAATATTGACGGCGTGGGCGTTACTATTGGTGGCATCTCAATGATTGCCTTTTGTCGTTGCTGGCATAGATGGCACGATTGCACATACCAAGCTACGTCTCCTTCAACTTCCGGCCACCAGAACCTCTGCGTTATAAGCTTAGTGGTTGCGTATATTCCCCTGTGTCCTAGGAAGTCGTGGCTGGCTCGCAACATATACATACATTGCTCCTTATCCACTACTAGCTGATGCTGACCGCTAGGGCTCACCCTATACAGCCTCCCCCCTTTGTCCAAGAAGAAATGCTCCACCATATGCTTAAGCTTACGCAGATCCGGCTCATCCAAGCCTTCAGCTGCGCTACTACCCCCTGTTTTCAGGTATTCCCTGACTTTGGGTATTCTTTTGTCTTGTATTCACGCTGTATCTGTCCTGCACGACTCATCATATGTTTCCTCTATCTCGGTTGACTTTTCCTCTTCAAAATCTGGCACTAGCCTGACATCCGTCATTAAGCTTAGTACTTGTCAGTGGTTTTCTGGACAGGCTGGGTCTTCTATAACCCTAAGCTTAGCCTGTTGTTCATCCAAGTACTCTTCCCAAGCTTGATCCAGCTCATACTCAAAATCATACACATCATGCGCCAGACCCTGGTAGAAGCCAGAGCAACTGTTGATCTCATCAGAGAAGGCTTCCAAGGGTAACGGATCTGCAGCCCCCGGATCTTCTTTGATCAACTCGAACTCCTCTCTCTCGTCCTCAGATCCGTCGTCAAAACAACGGGCTGTCTCATCACTGGGATAGTAACATCGTCTGGACAGTCCATCTGGCCCAAATGTCTTTCCTTCTTTGTGTACTAGCGTGAAGTGGAACGATCTAATGAAGTCTACCCAACGGTTTACAGTAGTGTTCGGGAGTTTTCCTGGGTTGTTTAACATCCCAAAGAGAAACTTCACATCAGTTTCCACTACTAGATTTCTCGATCCCCACAATAAATATTTCTGCTGTTCCAGCACCATTCTTAAGCCGCATAGCTCTCGCTTGGGCTGAGAATACCTCTGCTGTCTCTCATCCAATAATATTGACCCAAACTTCACATAATGTATAAGCTTAGCGTCTTCTCCATCTTGCTGATATATGTAGTATCCCACCGCCCTCCATGAGGTATCCACGGCTACTACTATGGGTTGTTTACTCGAGAATTCGGGGTTCCTGGTCGGGAAACAGCGTTGAATCGCTTCTTTCAGCTCCTGCTGCACTTTCCGTTCATTTTCTCCCCATTCAAACTCTTGCCCTTTCTTAAGCTTTTTGTATAGAGGTGCAGCAATGGCTATGAACTTTGGGATATGATTCCTGCAGCGCGTAGCTGTTCCTAGAAAACCCCTTAGCTCGGAAACATTCTCGCAATCCCCCCATCTTAATATCTTCCCAATGGTGTCTGTGGCAGGCAACCGTCCTTTATAAGAGCATTCAAAACCCACTACGGTGATTTCATCAGCGCAGATAGTCGTCTTGGGCCCAGAGAAGGTTCCTCCTACGTATTTCATCCTCTGTAGAATCCTATTGACCAGTCTGCATGTGTTCCCATACAAATCGTCGGATCCCTGGGTTTTCTTTCAGCGTCTCTTCCGTGCCATCTGGCAACTCATATCTAGTTTTGGGTCCTCTGATAGGTACATCATCTATGTATGGCATCGTGTATTCTGGTATCTCACTGGCCAGGATCGCTGTTACATCCTCATGAAATATAGGCACTGAATTGGTCCATCCCATGGGTAACGTCACTAAGCGTAGCGCTCCAAAAGGCGTCTGGAACGTTGTTAGGTCCCGAGACGACTCAGCTAACAGTCGTTCGTCATAGCCAACATATAGGTCCAGAATGCCTCCACAAGCTCTGCCTGCGAAGTGCATTGCCAAATCTTCTGTTGCTGGCGGCAGTCCTGAATGCGCTATCGTCACTTTGTTCAGCGGTTCCAAGCTGTGTACCAGTCTCAAACTTTTCCCATCTTTCTTCACCACACAGAACCATCTGGATCTATAGGATGAGTTCGACGGCTCGTATACACCAGCACTAATCTTTCTTTTTATAATGGCACAAACTTCATCATAGATCGCTGGTGGAATCGGAATGGGCTTTTCAACCCACGGAGTATGTTCTACCGTCGGTATCTCGATCGGCAGGAAGAAATCTTCCCTAAAACATCCCTTTTCCTCATCTGTCCAGGCGAATGCCTTTTCTTGAAGCATCATGATGTGGTGCATCAGCTTTCTTTCCTCTGGCCACAAGAAATCCCCAGCATGGGCTTCGTCCAGCTTAAGCTTATGCTCCTCCGTATATCTGCCTGTCGGGACAAACTCTGGAGGATGCACGCTAAGCTCAGGCATTTCTGCCAGTGGGTCCCCTTTTATTTCTCGTTTTATCCTGAATCTCTCCGGTAGATCACCCAACACTGGCCTCACTTTTAAGGCTACTGGTTTATATTTCTTCCCAGCCAGGCATTGTACCATATCTTCGTCATCTTCTTCTGTTTCGAAGACAGTTATTCCCTGGTCCTCTGTGCCCTGTGCGTTGGCTATGCGTCCTAGGCACAATAACGCCGTCGCTTTATCTTCTTGTGGACAGTCCTCATCGTGTATGACTTGGTCAATGAACATTAGCTGTAGCTCGGCCTCTGAGAAGCTTCCTTTTGCTAAGCTTAGTGTTTGTGCGACGACAGGGCCCTTCTCATCATCATAGTCTATTATACAAGCCACCTCTCCTTGTCCCTCAGTCAACTCATCGAGGTTTCTTGAAAATTTTGACTGTTTTCCCTAAGCTTAGGAGGATTACACTCTCCTTGAGCATAAGTTGGTAACACAGCCCTTTCTCTGGTATTTGGGTCCGTAATAACCAAGGTTTGCTCGCCACTGGCGCTATTCCTGACTTCGCTAGCCATCATTACATCAAAGGGTCGTCCCAGGAGTACTCGATACGCGGGGCTACGAACGATGTGAACTTGCAAATAGATTGTGACTCCCCCGCAGGTAAAGCCTATGTTCTTTGCCAATCCACAAGTCTTTTCAACCTGCCCATTCGCACTCTGCAAATTTATCGTAGTATCTGGGTCCCAAGAAACTTGACATGCAATCGCCGCTTCCTGACTCATGGAGACGATCTGTGACCTGCTATCTAGCAAGGCCTCTTCCTGCCGAATCCCATTTATCAGAGTTGGCACTACTCTCAACGGCTTGCATTCTTTCGCAATAAACACTTGTCGTCCCCTGTCTCTTTGGGGCAGTGACTTCAAGTACTGCATGATTGGATCCTGAGCTACCCAGGCTTGGGTTGCCGAGCCTTCTCGGAGCACCGTATCATACTTCCGAGGACCGTCTGCTAGCTCCATTATCATGACTTGTACTGGCCCACTATTAATCTCTATATCTTCTGTATCATCGTCCCCGGGCCCTACTCCTGCTATTAAGCTTTGACTTGTGGGTACCCGTTTTCTCATAATGCGCTCTCTATAAGCATTCCTGTATATCGGTGACAATGCCAAGAGTTCTCCATGCGATACTGAGGCTTCTCGCTTCAATACCCTGCTGAGTACTTCCTCAACATCGACATTCCTCTCTATAGGGGCCTGGTGCTTATATGCAGGCTCCTTCTTGGATGGTTCCATCCTTCTGACAGGCAGTGGTGGTACCTCAACGACCAGGCGCAGTGGTTTCACATTTCTTATATGGTAATTCTCCTGCTGCGGCACGCATTGGTTTCTCCGTTGTCTGCCCTATTTCCTCATTTTCTGATTCTTCTGATCGCTCGGAATCCGACGCGTCCTCAGGAGTCTGTCCTCTGGCGAAGGCGACCTTCTTCTTCAGAGCCGGCTCCTTCCTCGAACCCTTTAGAAACCCGACTCCAAGTTCCTAGTCTTCGCGCCACTTCTGGTGTCCAAATACTGGCTTGCCGAGGGCGTACCATCCGTCAAACTGCTAAGCTTAGCCTGTATCTGGGCCAATTGCTCAGCCAAAGACTGTATTTCGACGTTATCCTCCTTCCTGGTCATAAGCTTAACCTTTGGGGCACTCCCGGCGTGGATGGCAGCTGTCTCCAACATTTCCATGCGCTGCTTCAGACGGCGGACTTCTTCTTCCGCTGGTGACCTTTGGTTTTCTGACCTTGGGAACGCTCTCTGTGCAAACCCCACTGACATTGGCACTTGCGGTAACTCAGGCTCAACCTCCGGCAGTTCTGGTATCTGAACGAAGAGTTGTCCCTTTGTCGCATAGTACTTTGCCACTTTCTCTTTAATAGGCCCTTCTCCTCGAGGGATACTTGAGCCATCTCCCATATATATTTTGTTCCCTTCGACTCTAATTCGGCCAGCTTGCTTATCCGCCTCCATGTCTGGGCAGAATAACCAACTATGCCCTAATAACCAGCAGTAGAAACACTTGCGGTTGGAAAGCGACCCTGCTGACCCACTTCCGGTATTCCTCTGAGCGTGGTTATAACCGGCATGATTATGTCCGTCTTTCGCCAAGCTCTCTAAGTATGATTTTAAGGTATGCCCCTGGATATTCATGAGGTCCTTAAGCTCAGCGAGGCCACCTGCCATCTGCGAGACTTCATCCTGAAATTTCTGCTTTAAGCTTTGCAGCTCTCGCTTTACTACTGGGTCATAAGTCCCTGTTCCGGACGTCGCGGGTGGATGGCTCATCGATGCCGAGTTTACCGGCCTCAAATCCTGATGAAGGGATCGCATAAGTGTTTTGCCAATCGAAATTTCGACGGCTTTATCCACGACAATCCTCCAATCATAGGGGTCCTCTTCGTGTAAATCCTTTGCAGTCAGTGCCGACCCATCGCTTGTGGTTCTACGCGCCCTGGTGATCGCTAATCTCGCATTGAGTACATCCTGGAACACCGAGTCCAGTGCGCTCGTAAATAACTTGACTAGTTCTCGGTTCGAGACTACCGCCGGCGACTTCAGACACTTCTCTGCTTCGAGAATGAATCGCCTTTTAAAGTCCAAGACTTTATGCTCCTCATTCATCGCAATGCCTCTACTCTCTGCACAGAGTTCCCTCAATCGTCGCACTGAGCCCTGCTCGGCTGCCACAGTCTCGGGATACTCTTTCTTCAATCTCTCCACGAAGCCTGTCCAGCTTCCTGCTGGGAACTCTGCAAAACTCATCCACTCTTCACGGATATCCTGGTCCACATATGACACTGCCCAATTTATCCTTTCTGCATCGTCCGTCGTCTTCGTTATCGTGAAGAGCCAGTTCAAGCGTCCAGAGATAATTTCTCAATGTCTGTGGTTTTGATGCATCCCATCTGGGAGCATTATTGCTAAAGGGAATTGGCATACGCTCGTGTCCCATTTTACTAGCTGTAGTCGTCGTAGACAGCGTGGTTTGGTTTGTCTGTACAGTCAGAGTTGACTGTGATATCTGTGGTACCGTAGAGGCACCAGGAGGGTTGTATGAAACGAGTTTTGGTTTGTAAACGCTAAGCTTAGCGTAGGAACGGTCTGACCGTCCTGGCTTTCGGTGTGCAGAATATGCGCTATGTTGCGAGCTGAGGCTGGAAGCCTTATAGTAATTCTGGGAACAGTAGAGGTCAATGGTGCGACTTCTCTCGATACTGCAACTGCTGAACCACTCGCTGTGTTCGCAGCTAAAGAGTTAACGGGATCTTTTCGCTTTCGAGAGGTACTAGCGGCGATGAGGCCTTCAGAACCTTCTGGACAATTGGAATTCCGAGTAGTTCTCTGTTTTGGGGGGTTGACCTTCCTGAGACTGTTCTCGAAGGACGTGTTGGGTGACTTTACGGTCTTTGCTTGAACCTTTTTCTGCTTCGCAAGTGAAAGGCGGGCCAGTGTCCAAGTCTTTTGGTGTTTGTCTTGTGAAATTCAACTGAAAACCCCCCTCGCGGTGGGCTCCAGATGAAAAGGTGGTGGAACTTTCGTTGGTTTTAATATAGATAGTGGGCTTGTTTTCACTAAGCTTAGCCGCAATTCGATAAGCTTAAGCTAATACAAGTGGAATGAGATAGATAATGAACAGTTTTGTCTTTTAGGGTGTTCTGGGGGTGCGTTCTGACAGCGAAATTCAAGAGAGTAGTGTTTTTAGAGGTTAACAAACAGCCATTGAAGTTATCTTAGCCGTACGGTGCAACAATGAAAGGACAATCCCTGCCAATTCAAAGCGCTGGGTCTCTGGTCTCTGGTCTCTGAACTCTGGTCTCTGTCTCTGTCTCTGGGTTGGTCGACGACTGAAGAAATCACACTTAACGACGCACACTAAATAGTCCTCTGAAACCGTTCTTGATCACAGCTTGCAGACTTGTGTGTGGAAGTGGGGGTGAGACCTCTTGCTTCTCCACGAACAAGTGCGACCATATTTATATTGTTTAGATACATACAAGAGATAGTAAATATGAAATAGAAAACAATAAGCTTAATTGTTACAGGCACTGTAGAACATTTTGGAAGGTTCGGCAGCATTTCTACCTCACCCTGGGTTATGGGTTTTTCTCTGATTAACGAATGGCAATCCAGCCAGACGTGTTCCATGCTCGTCTGCATTATTCTGCGTCCACACAAGCACATTAAGTTTCCGGATCAATTATGATCGGAATGTATAGCGGATGGACAATTCCTTGATCCGTTGTAATTAATCTCAGTTAAGCAGTATGCCGAAGTGCCGGGACCCCCAAAGCACTTGTTAATTAGGAGTCTTTGATATTTCTAGGGTTTTGGGCATCGGGTATTGCCTCCCGAACGTTGGACATTCCGTTCCGTGGTCCGGTCATCATTATTGAACTTGCTATAGACGTAATATGCCTGCGACAGCCGCTAGGTACATTCTTTTATGTTCAAACGCATTCGGGTTCATCAGAAAACTGCTCGTAAGGTCCCTTGATGCGACCGGGGTATACTCGATAGGCTATGTAGAGCCCTGAATCCCTCCGGAGAGCGTTCTGATAGCTTGGTTCACTAAGCTTAGTGATAATGAGCTGGTTTGAACACTTCCGAGGCTCGAATATCCTCAGTTCGGTCGAACTGGCTACTACAGGGATATAGTACCAATCCTCTATAGAGTTCTTTAATGATATAGCCAATGATTCTATGTAGAGAATCGTTCCTGGAGTACGGAATTCATGTATAGGCGTGAAATCGGCATATCATCGTGAGAGTGAGACATGAGGTTTTGGAGTTCCTGGAGCAAACGAGCTGCCCGGGAGAAGTGTCAGAACTGTTAAGCTTAGCAAATAGAAGTAAGAAATTGCCCACCAGATAAGCCTGCAAAGGTGCGCTCATCGGAAGTAAACTCGGTATGGGCACACTCGGCAGTATTGGCATTGGCTTTGGCTAGAACCTGTTCAGCCTGGGCATAACAGCAGTGTTTAGTGTTCATATTGGGAACTTGACAATAGGGAAGAAGACAGACAGTGCCTTTAGATGAGGAGGACTTTTTGACAGCCTCCTAGCAAAGGATGAAGTCGGAATCAGTGGTTAGGGGGAGTAGAGCTGGCGCACCACATTGGAGGTAGACAAACAACACTTGTGATAAGGCAAGACTACACGAACCTCTTTGACAATAGCTTGAGAGACCTCCTCATCGACCATCATGTCCTGAAGGCGAGTGATTATCTCAGCCAATGTAATAGGTTGAGAAGCAGCTAGATTACCATGTCAGCACCTGTAAGGGGACTGGCGTCATGTGCATCGCAGTCGCGCCCCCCCCTTACGCAAGGTACTTCTAGGGACCTGCAGGTTGGACTGTCTGGGCTCGGCCCTCTTAGCTGATGCCCGATGCCTGAGCCCTGGTCTCGGCCTTCGGCCACCCCCATCCCTGAGCCTGATCCATGGGCGACTTCTTATTATTAGTTGCTTGTTTATTGTTTGTGTACATTATTACTGGTAGCTATCAGTAGTGTCTGGTTACCTGGTCTGTGCGCAGACCACTATGTATATATATAGCATGGGTGGCGATTGTAATCGCCACCTGAATATCAACTTGGTTCCGGTGCCTATCTTCCCCTAACAGCACTGGTTGCTCAGGAGTTGGAAGCACTGGTCATACTCTCAGCAAGCTTGGTATTGGTGTCTACCACAACAGCAGCAGAGATAGGGGCCTTGTGACCTTTGCGAGGCTAGGCTTATACATGAGAAGACAATCAGAGCCAAAAGAACACTAAGCTTACATGTTTGGGGACAGCAGAGCATTCAGCAATGTTGGAGGAAGTAGAGCCAGTCATGGATGATGGGTTCTGAGCCTCTTTGGTCCTGGATTTATGGGATTCTTCAGAACAAACGTGATTAATGTGGCTACAGCATTCAGAGAGCGCCTTGTAGATCACAGGCATTTCATAAGACAAATGGTAGTTGTTTTGGTAAATTTTGTAGAGCTTGCAGATACAGAAGACATAGTCCTGGTTGACATGAAGCTTGATAGCCTCATTATCCTCCAATAACACTTCAATATAAGCAGACTAGAAATGATTTAGAAACGGCGACAGAAGCATGGAAAGAGTAGACATACCCCAGGGGCATCGAACACAAGGAGAGCCTTCTTGACGAGGGGACGAGCGACTTGGCCATTTTGCAGGTGCTGAAGACAACCTTTGGCATTGCTGATGAGATTGTTGAGCTTGACCTGGAGATGGGGGATAGAAGAAGCCATTTTCTTGCAAAGGGATGTCTGCTAGAATGAGGCATTGCTCCCTCACTTTTATAAGAAAAGGCTGTTGGCAGTGATGACAAATCATAACAAGTGGATGAAGAGCACCCTCCACCCTAAGCTTATGACCTGAGAGGCCTAGGAAACCTGTAATCTTGAGTAGCCAGCCTTCAACAGACTTGCTGAACCACAGTTGCCTTATTAGGTAATATGTCACCAGGGTCTCTGCAGTTATCAGTGTGCACAGGGATTCTGATGGAACGGTGAGGGCACCAATTTCCATTTGGCTAGGGGGGAGATAGGGTCCCAAGGGGCACTTCAGTTTGACAGTTTGATGCAAGCTTTTTCACGAAGAGCTTTTCCAAATATTGTGGACAGGCTGGTTCGGGCTTGTAAGGAAACCTGGAGTGGATGAGCTGGATCACTATGCATTGCGGATCACTACACATTGTGGATCACTACTGTGTTGCAGTTCACGGCGTGTTGAGGGTTCAGTAGGCATCGCAGAAGTGTCAGAGAAATATCTAATGAGCATATAAGTGGCTGGAAGCCTTAGCTTAGCTCAGGGTCTTCAGAAAGGCCTCAAGCTTAACTCAGAAAGATACCAAGAGACAAGAATCTTTAATTATGAATGTATCTACAGGACAAAATAGGATGTTACATTCAAGAGATAAAGGTATAAAAGGGGAGCGGCTAGTTTAAGTCCTCCAAGATAGACTCCGGATCCTGAGTCATCAGGAAAGCAAGGAAGAGAAGTGATTTGAGCTCCTTGAATTCTTCGTATGTCAGGACTCCCGGAAAGTTGTTGGTGAACTTAAAGAATGCCTCGACATCTTCAATAGAGTTGGCCATCCCCATCTCAACAAATGCCATGTCGTTACCTTCCAAGGCTGTCTTGGTAGCTTGCATTTCCTGGATGAACTGATAAACCACCCAACAGTGGTGAAACGCCAAAGCCTCATAAGCAACACAGTTTGCCTCCAGGCTGACCAAGCTGGAGGACACAACACGTGCAAAAGCAGCCAGATCTAGAAAATAAAGAGAATAAGAAAAGAGAAAAATAGTGAACAAAGAAACTTACAGTATTCACTGGTCAGTGAAGACGTGACTAGGGCATTCACAACGCCAGCCAAGACTTGCGGATGGTCTGCGAAGGTGCAGGGGTAATTATAGAGGTCACAGCTGCGACACTTCTTACCCTTGCCCAGAGGCTTGCACTCCAACTTATGAGCAGTGCAAGAAGGACACCAAGACTGAGGTGGCATGTACTGGGGTAGATGTCAAAACCTTCAGTAAGGAAACACGAAAAAAAAACTTGGAGAACATACCAAAAGCTGGCTAGCTGCCAGCAGCCTAGGAAAGTCCTCACAAAAGAGTGGGACTGGGTGGCAGTATCCATGGTCCTGAATAATGGCAGCCTCAGAGTGTCAAACACAAACTTGGGGAATGTATTTCTTTGTCCATGTGTTGGAACTCTTCTTGGACAAAAGGATGTGTTTTTGACACTGACGGGCCAGCATGAGGAGACTCTTGAGGGATCTCTGGAACCACCGGGCTAGGCAAATGAGAAAGGACAGGGGTTGGAGAAGCTAAGAACGCATCTTGAAAAACAAAAGTTGGTTCTTGAGGGGCAGGCAAAGGCTCCAGAAGGAGCTCCAAATCTGGAGAAGGTAAAATCTCCATGGCACTTGCAAGAGACTTGACTGGAGTGCCAGCCAAGTGAGGTGGTGATGGGGTTGGGCACCTAGGTGAAGCCAGCACATGTTGCCCATCCAGAGAAGAGGACCAGCTAAAGATTTTAAAGAGGTCAGCTTGAGAGACCTCAGGGACCGGAGAACACGATGACAAGTTAGAACCCACCAGGAATAAGGGGAGAGGGGGTGGCATTGATGATTTCACCTTCTGTTTGCCTTTAAGGGCAGCTGGTATACGCGCTAAAGCAGAAGTCAGCAGAAAGAACAAATATATTGTGAAAATGACTAAGCTTATGCATTGAAGTAGCAGAAGAGAGTACAGGGGAAGAAGGCCAGTTTGTTGAAGGGCCCAGCACCTCTGAACCTGATGCAATACCCAGGGGAGGGAGCACCAGCAAGTCTTTCTCAGTCCAGGGTGTGCAGCGAGACAGCGAGAGGGGGCAGCAACATTGAACTGGACAAAGCCTCTGTGGATAATCCACCAGAGGGCCTGCCTAACAGGGATACCTGACAAGGGTTCTGCGGAAAATCCAGCAGAGCACTCATTGGTTGGATTGCACAATGACGCAATGGAAATCATGCATCTCAGCACTGGAACGGCCAAGGGAGAGGCCTGGCGGAGGAGTTGGTTCATGGGGTGGAGAGTATGGTGGAGGAGGGGTCCTTGCCACACCCACCTGACAATTTCCACAAGCTCCTCAAGCTCCTTGCCCTCCTCTAGCCCTCCTAGTATGCAGTGCTGGTGGTTCCCATTGAGGCAGGAGGTTGCAACACACTGGTAGGTGAATAGTGAGACCTAAAAGCAGAGAAAACATGAGTAATGACAACAAGAATGGAGGAAAAATGCGATGTACATTGCGCGATTGAAGGAGAAGATGCGTTTCCTGGAGCCATAAGAGTGCTCCTTGGCTCAGTGTAGTCTGAAGGCAGTGTTTGGCAAGACAAAGGCCAACAGTAAAACTGAACATTGCTTACTAGAGGAAGAATCTGAATCTTCATCATGACAAGCTCTCTTGTTGCTGCAGCAGGTTTCTGTCCATTGTTGCTGTAGGTGGGTGTAGAAGACTGAAAGTTGAGATGAAAATAGACGAGTGAGAAGTGAGAGGGAGAACGAAAAGAGAGGAAACAAGACCTTGGGACTTTTAAAAAGACCCAATAACAAGATAAAAATTTAGGCTATAGCAACAAGAAGTTGATCTATACAGTTAAACTCAGTGACATGACATCATTTTGGAATAAGCTTAGCAAAAGTATGCTACTCTCGAAGCTGGTGAACATTCTAGAACATAGAACTGCATCAGAGAGACTCAGATACTGCAAATTTGAAGGAGATAATGACTGAGGACAGTCAGCAATTGGTTAGGGGGAGATGATATGCTGATTTCATGCCTATACATGAATTCTGTACTCTGGAATGATTCTCTAAATAGAATCATTGGCTATATCATTAAAGAACCCTATAGAGGATTGGTACTATGTCCTGTAGTAGCCAGTTCGACCAAACTGAGGATATTTGAGCCTTGGAAGTGTTCAAACCAGCTCATTATCACTAAGCTTAGTGAACCAAGCTATCAGAATACTCTCCAGAGGGATTCCAGACTCTACATAGCCTATTGAGTATACTCCGGTCGCATCCAGGGACCTTACAAGCAGTTTTCTGATGAACTCGGATTTGTTGGAACCTACAGAATGTACATAGCAGCTGTTGCAGGTGTATTACGCCTGTAGCAAGCCCAATAATGATGACCGGACCATGGAATGGAACGTCCAACATTCAGGAGGCGACACCTGATGCCCAAAACCCTAGACATATCAAAGACTCATAATTAATGAGTGCTTTGTGGGTCCCAGCACCTCAGCATATTGCCAGACTGAGATTAATTACAACAGATCAAGGGATTGTCCATATGCCATACATTCCAATCATAATTGATCTGGAGGCTTAACACGCTTGTGTGGATGCAGAATAATGCAGACAAGCATGGAACATGTCTGGCTAGATTGCCATTCATCAATCAGAGAAAAACCCATAACCCAGGGCAAGGTAGAAATGCTGCCAAACCTTCCAAAGTATTCTGCAGTACCTGTAACAATTAAGCTTATTGTTTTCTATTTCATATTTACTATCTCTTGTATGTATCTAAACAATATAAATATGGTTCGCGCTTGTTCGTGGAGAAAGAAGAGGTCTCACCCCCACTTCCACATGCAAGTCTGCGAGCCATGATTAAGAATAGTTTCAGAGGACTAATTAGTGTGCATCATTAAGTGTGATTTCTTCAGTCGTCGACCAACCCAGAGACAGAGACAGAGAACAGAGTCCAGAGTTTAGAGTTCCAGAGTGCTAGAGACAGAGACAGAGACAGAGAACAGAGTTCAGAGACCAGAGACCAGAGACTAGAGACCCCAGCACTTTGAATTGGCAGGGATTGTCCTTTCACTGTTGCACCAGTACTGGCTAAGATAACTTCAACTGGCTGTTTGTTAACTTCTAAAAACCCTATTGTCTGGAATTTCGCTGTCAGAACACACCCCCAGAACACCCTAAAAGATGAAACTGTTCATTATCTATCTCATACTACTTGTATTAACTTAAGCTTATCAAATTTCGACTAAGCTTAGTGAGAACAAGCCATTTATCTATATTAAAACCCATGAACGTTTCCACCTTTTCAGCAGGTCAACCAGGAATTGGACCAATACCTCTGGATCTTTGTCAATGAGCAACAGAATGATTGGCATGACCTCCTCCCCCTGGCAGAATTTCAGCACAACAACCACATCCACACTTCCACCCAACACTCACCATTTGTCCTAGACACTGGCCAAAACCCAAGAATGGGGTTTGAACCCTGCCAACAACCATCTTGGCTGGAAACAGTCAACAAGTTCAAATCCCAGATGGAATTGGCATTGGAGGAGGCAAGATTGGCACTTGCGAAGTCCAAAGATGATATGGCAAGGTACTACAACCAATGGCAAACCCCAACTCCAGAGTTCAAGCCCAGAGACAAGGTTCTCCTGGATGTGTCAGACATACAAACCACACAACCATCCAAGAAACTCTCACATTGCTGGTTAGGACCCTATGCAATTGACAAACAGGTCAGCCCCAATGCATACCGACTGAAGCTACCAAAATCCATAAGACACCTCCACCTGGTCTTCAATGTGGTAGAGCTCACACTCACTCCCACAGACCCCATTCCCCAATGCCAGCCCAAACCACTGCCAGCACCTATCATCATTGAGGATGAAGAAGAGTGGGAAGTTGAGGAAATCCTGGATAGCTGCATCCACCAGAGGAGACTCCAGTTCCTAGTGAAATGGAAGGACTTTGGGATTGAAGAAAACTCCTGGGAATTGGCCGAGGACATCCATGCCCCAACTGCATAATGGAATTCTATCAACAACACCCAGGAGCTCTGAGACAGATCAGGAGTCTTGCATTCAGCTCAATCCCCTTCCATGCCCTCAATCTGACTATTGTGCCGAGTCATCACAACCTTGAAGGGGGGGTAGGTGTAAGGGGAAGCTCCAGGTCATTGCTCACAACTTCAGATTTGGAGTTCTGATCCCCAGCCTCCCTGCACTCGGAAATCCGATTCCCAGCCTCCCAATGCTCAGAAATCCGATTTCTAGCCCTCCTGCATTCGGAAATCTGTCCCCCAACACCCCAGCACTTGGAATTCCCTCCTACACCCCTCCAATGCAGATGCAAACCCTCACTGGCATGCCTGACCCTATCCCAAGCCCATTCCCAACTATACCTACTGTAGGCATCCCTGACACCTCACGGCCATTTATGTAGAGTAGATTACTCAACTTGGACCTTATGGCAGGTAGTATAAGTAGTGTAGGTGAGCTTGGAGAAACCTTACTCAATTCTCTAAGGTTTCTCCCTGCTCAGCCAACACAACACGGTGACCAGGTCACCCTTACAAGGGCCATGGAGGAGGCAAGTACCTTGGCACTGGCTGAAGCCATGGCAACCCATGGCAATGGTGCCAACTGCCTGGCAACTGGCCACCCCATGCCAAATTTTCAGTGGGGGGTGGATGGTAATGAGGGATATGAAGAGGGTAAGCTGTTACTAATCTCATGTGGGAGGTTATGTTCACTCACTCACAATGTCTATTCAAGCCATGGGTTGGGTCCAAGAATGCTTGGATTATTTTGACCAGTGGCTGATCAAACATTTTAGCTGTGCCAAGGGCAAAGCACTCTTCCAGGCTGCATGGATTTTCAAGATGGAGGAAAGTATGAAGGGCTTTTGCACTTGGCTGGATGAAATCCAAAGCCAGATCATTGCTGGAATGCTGGCACTCTTGCTGGACTTAGAAAGTCAGCTTGGGAACTTGGAGAAATTGGTTGAGAGCCCGTCCCAGCAGGTTGGAACATTAGTCACAGGTGTTGTGAGTGCCACTGGTATTACTGATGCTAGATATGCTGGGGAAACAGGTGGAAACGTGGCCATAGCAATGGATATTGATGCTGGCCCATCAGGTGCAATGCTGGTTGAGGACACTCAGGCCATTAATCCCCCAGCTGCTGCACCACACTCACTCTTGCCAATAGATCTCACCACTGACCATGTGACAACTTTACCAGCACACCAATGCCCCTCACCCCTGGCCTTGCTGCAGCCACAATCCCAATCACCTCCCACATCAGCCATACTGCCACTGGCAGTACCTCAAGTCGAATTCCATGACCCGACCAGGTCCAATAGGCTAGGTGATCACACAATGTTCTTGACATCACCATCCAACATACCATGCACCAATGAGAAGCCAGCAACAAATGATGCCTTACCACCATTAAGGCTGGCCTCACCAGTAGTTGCCTCGGCATCATCCCCTGTTGCCATGACAGATGACAATATGCTGGCAACTTTCATTGGGAGTTTGCCAAGATCATCCTCAATTCTGGCAACCACATTTCAACCAGCAAGTCCTTTGTCCCAGGCACCAGTGGCAACTTTGGCTGCTCCACCCACCATGTCTCCACCACCACTCCCCCCCCTCCCAGCAAACATCACTGCACCATCATCGCCCAATGCCACCACATCACATTTCCTGCTTGCCGGCCACCCATCCAGTACTGATGTCTCTCTTCCCCCTCCTGTTCCCAGTGCCATGACCCCAGGGGTGTGATTAATTGCCCCTACCCTGGCACATTCCCAAGAGGATGTTATCATCCATTAAGCCACATTGTTGGAGCCACATACTGGCACTCTCTCACATCCTTGGACTCACTCACAGTCACAAGCTGACCATGATCATGGAAATATCAATTCAGCCAATTCCCCACCAGGCTATGCAGTGAGGATTGATGGAAGGATGGATGCAGAGTTGTTTGTGCAAATTTTGGAGGAAGATTTGAAGAAGAGTCTCTGGTGGTACAAGCTTAAACCCCGAGATATTATCTTTCAGCAAGATAATGACCCCAAACACAAGAGTACACTGGCCAAAGAATGGTTTCAAAAAAATCATTTTAGGCTCCTAACCTGGCCAGCACAGTCACCTGACCTCAATCCCATTGAACACTTATGGGAATATGTGAAGAGAAAGTTGGGAGAGTATGAATCTCCTCCCAAGGGTATGGAGGAGTTGTGGCAGAGGGTAGAAAAGGAGTGGGATGCTATTCCAGCTTCTGAGTGTCAGAAGTTAATTGAAAGTATGCCTAGAAGAGTAGCAGCTGTACTCAAAGCCAGGGGGGGCTACTCTAAGTACTAGAAATAATAGGATAGCCTAGTATAATATGTCATTGACAAAACTGTTCCAATGACTTAAAATGATTACAAAATTCATAATTGCCTAATTTGGAAGTATTACATGACGCAACTTTGCAGAGTCAGATATGACATATTTGGCTATGTTTATAAATATATTCACAAATATGGCTATTTTATTTACTGAGCTATTACTACTTTAAGTCAAAAGTACAAAACATTGGAACGGTTTTGTGGGTCACTGTATGAGGCAAACTCATTTTGCATCTTTTCCACAGGGCCCTTGTATGCCTTCACAAATGTCTCTGCCGCAACACCCATAGTTAATGCCATCTCATGAAAACTGAAAACAGTTTCTCTTATTGTCCATAGAATTTCTGACATACATTGGCCACTCACATGCCAATCATCATCCATCCATCTGTGTCTGGAAATCCAAAAAATGTCATAGTGACAACTCCCATCTCCAACCAGCATTTCCTTGACCATTCCTTCATATGCCATTGTGCTTGCACAGTTGCAATCCTAGATATTCATAAGTTGAGGTCCTTGAACAGTAATTTCTAGTATGTACTGTCTTCTTATCTCAGGCTCATTGCCATTGGCCTGGTATGATGTGACATATGCTGTGATTGCCCCCTTTTCCGATTCATCCATGTGTTCATACACATGCTTGGCCACCTTGGTACAAGTTTGAAAGTATTCCTTTGATCCCAGTCTGAGTTCATTGACATTCAAGATTGCTTTCATCTCATCTTCAACTGCTGTCTTCTGTGTCTTCCAGACAGCTTGATTTCAGTTCATTGTGATCCCAGGTTTTATTGTTCTGCTCAAGGCATAAGGATGCCAATTGTTCACAAGCCACTTCCCCAATGCCTGGTTAACTATCTTCAGAACCATTCGCCAGAAAGGTATTTCATTACTGCATACCTTGACATGCTTTTCCATCTCATCCTCTGCCAATGGGATCTCTCTGTTATGCATCCAGTAGTTGAAGATATTGGGAAGAATTTGTGATCTGAAAATAATCCCTCACTGTTCCAGTGTAGTTTGCTTGCGGTAATTCTCTTTGTATTTTTGAATGACTCCCTGTTCTGCAGGGGGATATTGGCAGTTGGCTCTGGGCTTCTTTGCTTTTATGACAGTCTGCATGGTGATTGGATACAGTAAGAACAAAGGCCATGAGGGACCAAAGTTGATTTTTACTGCCATGCTGAGCACATGTGCACTCGCCTTTTCCCAATACCAACAAGATTGCCTTCTTCAGATCCCATGGATTACCTGGTTGTGCCTCAGAAAACATTGCAGAAATGCAAGTGAGGGAAACAGGATGGATGGGTCATTCAGGCTGCAGATGAAATGACTGAATTTTGGACATACAAAGAAATAACTGTGGAGACACCACATGGACCAGTGGCAACTAAAATTAAGGTCCCACTCCAGTCTGGGTCAGGCGCAAAACAAACAGGAAAGGATTGGCAAGGAAATGAAGTTCCACTCTTGGCTGAAACAGCCACACAAGGAATAGTAGACAACTTGGGTTCCAAATGTGGGAGGGATGATGATGATGATGATGATGATGATGATGTAACAATGGATGGCAGGTTTCTGTGCTGTGATAACAGTGATGAGTTTGATATTGAAGAGAAGAACAAACTGAGGCCAAATAAAGTAAGTCAATTTGCTTATGATCATTATGAGAAGGAGGAAGTCTAACCACTGCAGCAACAACACTGGATGGAAGAGTTTGTCAACATGCCAATGGTCTAATGGCAGCACTCCTTGCCCACAAAGCATTGCCTGGCAATGGCAAGCGTTGCAACTGTGCTGAGGAGCAACAGGCAATTTGGTGATGCCAAGATTGTTTTGGAGCCAAGGTGCTTTGCTGAATGTGCATGAGGCACTCCCATTTTGGTGTTCCTCTGCACAGGCTGGAGTGGTGGACTGGGCGGTTCTTTTCCTTGGCTAGTATGTGGGAGGTTAGAACATATATGATGGTACCACACAATGATGGCAGAGGAGACCTGTGTCCTATACTGAAAAATCACATAGACATGCTTGAGGTGGGTCAGGAGCTGAAGGATCATGCTGAGCAAGAAACATTGCATGTGGGAACAGCAAGCAGAAACACTGTCCTGTCCAACAGTTGGGCTCCGGCTCATAATGCCAAGCCAGATGGTAATACTTTTCCACTCAGCAATACCCAGGCTGATCCTGAAATCAAGGAAGGGTTATGCAGCTTAGATGAAGGTGGTGTTGCTGATGAAGCCACAATGGGAATGGATGAAATGCAAATGGGGGAGTTTTCCAGAAAGCTGCAGGACCCAGCTCATAGTGAACAGGACTTTGTCCACCAAACTGATGCACTTAGCAATCAATATGTGCAGCTTATACACACAAATGGTATACACCATATTGCCTTGGTGACTTGTGCCTGCTGGAGGAGAGAGGACGCTATTGCCGATTTGATGTATTGCCATCTAGTGCTGGCCACATTCACACAATACCACACTGTGTTCACAGCAGATGTTCTTGATGATTGTCGACTTGAGAATTTGGAATGCAAGGCCTCAGCATATCAATACTTCCAGAAGCTTTACCAGCTTACTGCCCCCATGACACCTAGCAAAGTGCCAAACTTGTATCAGGAACTGCTGCAAATGGCACAGTTGTGGCACTGGTTAAAAAAGAGAAAGTGGGCAGGCTATGGGCAGAGTTCATCAAAAGGAAGTCCAACAAGCGCTGGATTGCTTGTAAACTTTTGTCCAGCATGCCCCCAGCCTGGTATTAATCTGCCTCCCAATTGGAAAGATGATTCAAACAGGTTAGTCAAGATTTGTCTATTTTGTCCTGCATATCATATTGATTGCAGTCTGGAGGTGGGCTTACCAGTGTTTCTTTGTTGCTGACAGCAATTTCAAGGCAGACCACATTTGGCAAAACCATGGCACTTCCAATATTTGGCTTTCTGAAGGAGGCAGCATGTTTGCCACACATGCACAGTATCACAGCTTCCTGAGGGATGCAATTGAGATGTCCACAGTACATTCAGCAGCAGTACTTCCATATCCTCAAAAACATTTATTCGTGATCTGAATACAGAAGGCACCATGTGAGAACCACTTTGTGCTATCAAACTTGCAATGGCTGGTTCCAAAGCCTGTGATATTACCAGCATAGTAGCCATAGCTTGTGCTTGGCATGGATGCTTTGCACCAAATGCAATTGCTGACTTGTTCAAGGGGGAGCAGCAAAAGAACATAGACTGGGTCTTTTTGCAATCTCTGGAAACAACCCACCTTGATCCGGAGCAAGGTGCCATATTGATTTATGACATTGCCTGCCAATATTTGGTCCATCTCCAGAAAAGAATCAGCCATCATCTCCCAAATGATCTGGTCATTGACTGAGCCATTGGTCTCTTTCATGTGCATGGCCATAGACAGGAGTGCTTTTTCTGGTATGTGCTGTCCTTCATCCGTGGCAGTGGTGTAGTGGCCAGTGAAATTCTAGAATCTTTGTGGTCATCCTTAAATTCCATTTCACCAACTGTTTGTACAGTGAAAAGGTAGAAATGTTCATGGATTTTAATATAGATAGAGGGCTTGTTTTTACTAAGCTTAGCTAAAATTTGATAAGCTTAAGCTAATACAAGTGGAATGAGATAGACAATGAACAGTTTCATCTTTTGGGGTGTTCTGGGGGTGCATTCTGACAGCAAAATTCAAGAGAGTAGTGTTTTGGAGGTTAACAAACAGCCATTGAAGTTATCTTAGCCATACGGTATAACAATGAAAGGACAATCCCTGTCAATTCAAAGTGCAGGGTCTCTAGTCTCTGGTCTCTGGTCTCTGGTCTCTGAACTCTGTTCTCTGTCTCTGTCTCTGTCTCTAGCACTCTGGAACTCTAAACTCTTGACTCTGTTCTCTGTCTACTAAATAGTCCTCTGAAACCATTCTTGATCACAGCTCACGGACTTGCATGTGGAAGCAGGGATGAGACCTCTTGCTTCTTCACGAACAAGCGCAACCATATTTATATTGTTTAGATGCATACAAGAGATAGTACAGTGACCTACAAAACTGTTCCAATGTTTTGTACTTTTGACTTAAAGTAGTAATAGCTCAATGAATAAAATGGCTCAATTTGTGAAAATACTTACAAACATAGCCAAATATGTCATATCTGACCCTGCCCAGTTGCATTATGTAATACCTCCAACTTAAATATTTATGAATTTTGTAAGCATTTTAAGTCCTTGGAATAGTTTTGTCAATGACATATTATACCAGGCCATCCTATTATTTCTAGTACTTAGAGTAGCCCCCCTTGGATTTGAGGACAGCTGCTACTCTTATAGGCATACTTTCAATTAACTTCTGACACTCAGAAGCTGAAATAGCATCCCACTCCTTCTCTACCCTCTATCACAACTCCTCTAGACCCTTGGGAGGAGATTCATACTCTCCCAGCTTTCTCTTCACATAGTCCTATAAGTGTTCAATGGAGTTGAGGTCAGGTGACTGTGCTGGCCAGGTTAGGAGCCTAAAATGATTTTTTTGAACTATTCTTTGGCTAATATACTCTTGTATTTGGGATCATTATCTTGCTGAAAGATGATATCTCAGGGTTTAAGCTTGTACCACCAGAGACTCTTCTTCAAATCCTCCTCCAAAATTTGCACAGATAACTCTGCATCCATCTTTCCATCAATCTTCACTGCATAGCCTGGGCCATCCACAGCATACAGCCCCAAACCATCACTGATCCTCCTCTATACTTCAGAGTTTTCTTAACTAATCTTTCACTGAGTTCCTCTCCCTTCTTTTTCCATGCCCACTTCCTCCCATCTGACCCCAAATGATTGATTTTGGTCTCATTATACTATTCAACCAGCTTCCAGTCCTCCACAGTCCAATGCTGGTGTGTCAGAGCAAAATCCAGTCTAGCTCTCCTATGCTTGTCAGAGAGTAAAGGCTTTTTTTGCTTGACTACAGCCTTCATTCCTGCCTGTTTGAGATGCCTTGCCATAGACTGTGAAGAGACTGATGTCCCAATGATGGGAGTAAGAGATTTGGCTATATCTACAGCAGTTTCAGCCTTGCTAGCAGAGATAAGATGGATAGCATGCCAGATATTGGTAGTAGAGAGTTTTGAAGGATGTCCTCCAAGTGATTTGGTAAGGCTGGAACAATTTTTAGAGGCTAGTCTGGATATAGTACTGCACCCAACACCAGTAATTGCCTGATTTTTAGTATAGGAATGATGAGAATTTAGCATAGAGAGGATAGTTTTCTTTAGAGTAGAAGATAATGGCTTCATGATAAGTGGGGGGGTTGAGAATGATGGGACATGGCTATCAGCAGATCTATTTATATGTCAAAGATACATGGTCACATAACCTTGTTGATTCACAATCAATGGAGTTATGTGATTGCTTGGATTAGTATCAAAAATCACCATTGACAAAACTGTTCCAATGACTTAAAATGCTTACAAAATTCATGATTACCTCATTTGGAGCTATTACATAACGCAACTGTGCGGGGTCAGATACGACATATTTGGCTATGTTTGTCAATATTTTCACAGATTTAGCCATTTTATTCATTGAGCTATTACTACTTTAAGTCAAAAGTACAAAACATTGGAACAGTTTTGTGGGTCACTGTAAATATGAAATAGAAAACAATAAGCTTAATTGTTACAGGTACTGCAGAATATTTTGGAAGGTTCGGCAGCATTTCTACCTTGCCCTGGGTTATGGGTTTTTCTCTGATTGATGAATGGCAATCCAGCCAGACATGTTCCGTGCTTGTTTGCATTATTCTGCATCCATGTGAGTGCATTAAGCCTCTGGATCAAATCTGATCAGAATGTATAGCAGATGGACAATCCCTTGATCTGTTGTAATTAATCTCAGTTAGACAGTATGCTGAGGTGCTAGGAGCCATAAAGCACTTGTTAACTATGAGTCTTTGATATTTCTAGGGTTTTGGGCATCGGGTGTTGTCTCCCAAACATTGGACATTCCATCCCATGGTCCAGTCATCATTATTGGGCTTGCCATAGGTGTAATACACCTGCAACAGCCACTAGGTACATTCTTTATGTTCAAACACATTTGAGTTCATCAGAAAACTGCTTGTAAGGTCCCTTGATGCGACCAGAGTATACATGGTAGGCTATGTAGAGTCCTGAATCCCTCTGGATAGTGTTCTGATAGCTTGGTTCACTAAGCTTATTGTTAATGAGCTGGTTTGAACACTTCTGAGGCTTGAATATCCTCAATTCGGTTGAACTGGCTGCTACGGGACATAGTACCAATCCTCTATAGAGTTCTTTAATGATATAGCCAATGATTCTATGTAGAGAATCATTCTGGAGTATGGAATTCATGTATAGGTGTGAAATTGGTATATCAGTGGTCCACCCATCTGCTGTAGTTGATACTTTCTGTTATCAGAATTCCATCAGAAGGACAGTTATTCTTAGCTATTATTCACATGTCACTATGAAATGATCAGTAGTGTACATCAGAAGGACTATCTTTAAGTACATAACTCAATTCCTTATCTCTGACTCATAATTACTCTGGTCCAGATTATTATAGTAGGAGCACAGCCACACTTAGTATTATATAAGGATACAGTACAGTACTATGTACTAGGGTAAGACCCTAGCTGTGCCTTTGGCACAGTGAGTATAATAACAAAATTTTGTTAGGTCACATGACTTTATTTGATGATATTTGTTTGTCTGTATTTTGATCACATGACCTTATTTATGAATGTTTTAATGACTTTGGTATTATTTGAGATGGTTTGAGTACTTGAAATCTGTTAGTTAAATGAATTTAGTATAAGTTTTTTCTGGATCACATGATTGCATTTAACAATATTTTAATGACTTTAGCATTATCTGAATAGATGCCCAGACCCTTTGGCCTGGGCACTTGGAGTGTAACAATTGTTTATATTATCTGAAGCTTAGTATTGTCTAGGTATGTTATATTACTTATATATTAAATACAGCATGAAAATAATCACAATACATGCCTGAGCTTACACACAAATTTGGATGACTTTAGCATTATAGTTAAGTTTAGAGATTTTGAGTGAAATTTTTTTTTTGGAAGTCACATGATCTTATTTACTGATGTTTGTAAGTGACTGAATAGATCACATGATCTTATTTATCAATGCTTTGATGACTTTGGCATTCACTGAATGGATTACATGATTATGTTAATCAATATCTTGATGACCTTAGCATTATCTGAATGGATGCCCAGACCCTTTGGCCTGGACACTTGGAGTGTGCTAGTTGTTTCTATTATCTAAAGCTTAGTATTATCTAAGTATGTTGTGTTATTTATATCTTGAATTCAGTAGGGAACTGACTACAATTCATGCCTTCAGCATGCATGTGTGGTCAATTTCCATCACAATTTAGTATTGTCTGAATATGTTATATTACTTATATCTTGAACACAGCATGAAACTGACCACAATCCATGCCTCCAGCATGCATGTGTGGTCAATTTCCATTGCAATTTAGCATTATCCTAATCTTAGCATTGTCTAGGTATAATATATGTATTACTTATATTTGAACACAGTAGTGGGTGGTCAATTTCTATCACAATCTAGCATTGTCTGAATATGTTGTGTTATTTATATTGTGAACACAGCAGGAAACTGACCACAATCCATGCCTTTGGCATGCATGTGTGATCAATTTCCATCACAATCTAGCATTGTCTGAATATCTTATACTACTTATATTTTAAACACAGTATGAAACTAACCACAATCCATGCTGTTGGCATGCATGTGTGGTTACTTTCTATCACAATTTACCACTATCCTGATCTTAGCATTGATTACATCAATTTACTTTGCATTTCTCTCACCTGTAACTGAGCAGTTAGATTTATCTTTAATTTATTTTTAATTTTCCTGAATTTTTACAATTATCTTTATGTTTTATTTGCTATTTACAATGATTTTGGATATATTGCTTGGTCTTGTTTAACAATAAGTATTCTTTTAATATTATCCGAATTTCCACGAATTTAAGCGTATTTTTAGCGATTTTTTATGGCTGGAGAGGGATGGTGGCAGGAAGATCAATGGTGGACGGGGCGTGAGAAGCTCAGGTGGACATTGATCCGGATGTGTCAGCAATTGCCAGAATTTCCTTGTTCCCAAAGAAATTCCGATTGCTCAACATTCCACCTATTGATTTATTTGTGGATTACTTGGAGGCCATGATGGGGATGTATGACACGTGAATCCCAGGTTTGGCGCGAGGGGAATGAGTATATGAGCGGAGATATTCAATATCATGTACAAAATGAAATTGAGCGTTGCGCTATATTGTTCCTATGGGTATGGTCCAGGACTTTGAGGGCATGTGCACGTAGATGAGGGGTAACATGTGCCAATGTAGCAAAGATTTAGGATAATTGCAGGGCCCTGGGATGAATTACCTTTTAAATTACAGTGTAATTACTATTCCTCCACATTCTCCCTATTGATTCTGTTCCAGATTTTTGCGAGGTCTTCGCAGTTTGTACCCCAAATGAGATACAAAGTATTGTAGCAATTGAGCCAGTGGAAGCCACTCAAATACGCTTTTTGCATTTTCCCCTCTGATGGGCCATCAAAGCCCATGTCCAATTGCTCAACATCCCACCAATGAATAAATACTCGTTAAATCAGAGGATTACCATGCCTATAGCCGCTCCCCAATCCCATATTTACATTGCAAACGAACGCCTCTGGCACTGGGAATACCCCCATCAATATCCCCATCAAAGGTGTTATCCCTCATTGTTCTCTCTATCGATTTGCTTTCCGTCTTCGCGAAGGGGGAGAGCCAGTGCACCCCAGCCGGAATCCCAAGTATCATTGCCATTGAACCATTTCCCAACCCTCTACAGACACCTCTTCCCCCACAAAGATCAATTTATTCCTCAACATTCTTTCTATCAACCTGCTTCGTAATTTCGCCGTTCACATCTCGCTATCCACCCCCCCAGATCCCCAGAATTATAGAATTCCAAACCCCCTCCTTGTCATTGACCCCCCCAGCCAGCCAATCAGATAATTTTATGTCAGCATGACAAATCTTAGTCAGCTCTGACTCAGCACCCATCATCTCACCCTTGACGTCCCATTCTCTATAAGACTAGGGTAAGACCCTAGCTGTGCCTTCGGCACAGGGAATATAATTATAAAATTTTGTTAGGTCACATGACTTTGTTTGGTGATATTTGTTTGTCTGTATTTGTCAATGTATTGATCATATAACCTTATTTAATTATCTGAGTTAGTCTAGATACTTGAAATGTATTAGTTAAATGAGTTTAGGATAAGTTTTTTCTGAATCACATGATCATGTTTACCAATATTTTAATGACTTTAGCATTATCTAAATAGATGCCCAGACCCTTTGGCCTGGGCACTTGGAGTATGCTTATTGTTTAATATATATCTTGAACAAACATTTTAATAATAGTTGAGTTTAGGAATATTTAAGTGAAAAAATGTTTTATGGAAGTCACATGACTTTGTTTACTAATGTTTGGTATCAACTGAATGGATCACATAATCCTGTTTAATAACCTTAACATTATCTGAATAGATAGCCTAAATCCTTCAGCCTGGGCACTTAGAGTATGTATTCTACTTGTTTTGAGAGAGATTCAATTTTTCTGAGTCACAGAATCTTATTTACTGATATTTTAATCATTTTAGCATTATCTGAATAGATGCCCAGACCTTTCGGCCTGGGCACTTGGAGTGTGCTAATTGTTTATATTATCTGAAGCTTAGCATTGTCTAAGTATGTTATATTACTTATATCTTGAATACAGCATGAAACTGATCACAATACATGCCTAAGCTTACACTTGTGTGCCTTCAGCACATAAATTTGGGTGACATTAGCATTATAGTTAAGTTTAGAAAAATTTGAGTGAAAAGAATGTTTTTGGAAATCACATGATCTTATTTGATGACCTTAGCATTATCTGAATAGATGCCCAGACCCTTCAGCCTGGGCACTTGGAGTATGCTAACTGTTTATATTATCTAAAGCTTAGTATTGTCTAAGTATGTTATGTTACTTATATCTTGAATACAGCATGAAAATGACCACAACCCATGCCTTTGGTACATATGTATGTGTAGTCACTTTCCAATGCAATTTAGCATTATCCTAATATGTTGTGTTACTTATATCTTGAACACAGCAGGAAACTGACCACAATTCATGCCTTCAACATGCATGTGTGATCAATTTCCATCACAATCTAGCATTGTCTGAATATGTTATTTTACTTATATTGTGAACACAGCAGGAAACTGACCACAATCCATGCCTTTGGCATGCATGTGTAGTCAATTTCCATTGCAATCTAGCATTATCTGAATATGTTATACTACTTATATTTTGAACACATCATGAAACTGACCACAATCCATGCCTCTGGCATGCATGTGTGGTCAATTTCCATTGCAATTTAGCATTATCCTAATCATATTACTTATATCTTGGACATAGTATGGGTGTGTGGTCCCTTAGTATTGATTATATCAAATCTCCACTATTAACTGAGCAGTTAGATTTATCTGTAATTTATTTCTAATTTTCCTGAATTTTTAACAATTATTTTTACAGTTTATTTGTGATTTACAATGATGTTGGATGTATCCAATATTATCCAAATTTTTGGGAATTTATGCGTATTTTTAGCGAATTTTTATGGCTGGATGGTGGCAGGAAGATCAATGGTGGACTGAGCGTGAGAAGCTCAGATGGGCATTGATCCGGATTTGTCAGCAATTGCCAGAATTTCAATGTTTCCAAAGAAATTCCAATTGCTCGACATTCCATCTATTGATTTATTTGCGGATCATTTGGGGGCCATGGTGGAGATGTAAGACACGTGAATCCCAGGTTTGGCGCGAGGGGAATAAGCATATAAGCGGGGATATTGAATATCATGTACAATATAAAACTGAGTGTTGCACAATATTGTGCCTATTGATTTGCTTCAGGACGTTGAGGACATGTCCACCCATGGGAGGGGTAACATGGGACTATGCAGCGAAGATTCCAAATAAATGCAGGGCCTTGGGACGAATTTCCTTCAGAATTACAGTGTAATTACGATTTCTCCACAATCTCCCTATTGGTTCTGTTCCAGATTTTTGCGAGGTCTTCGCGATCTGTACCCCAAAGGGCCCCCAAGGTATTGTAGCAATTGAGCGAGTGGATGCCACTCGAAATGCGCTTTTTGCATTTTCCCCTCTGATGGCCATCAGGGGCCATGTCTGATTCCTCAACACCCCACCTATTGATAAATGCCCGTTAAATCAGGGAATTGGCAAGCCTAGGGCCGCTCCCCAATCCCAAATTCACATAGAGAACGAACGCCTCTAGCACTGGGAATACCCCCATCAATATTCCCATCAAAGGGGTTATTCCTCAATGCCCTCTCTATCAATTTGCGTGGTGTTTTCGCCGGAGGGGAGAGCCAGTAGGCCTTCCCTGGCCCCTAAAACATCGTGTTGACCGAGCCACTGTAGCACTCTCCAGACCCCCTTCTTCCTGAACAAAGATCAATTTATTCCTCAATATTCTTCCTATCAATTTACTTCGTAATTTCGCCTTTGACATCTCACCCCCCACCCCCCCAGATCCCCAAATTTATAGACTCCCAAACCCCCTCCTTGTTATTGACCCCCTCAGCCAGCCAATCAGAACAAATTAGTAAGAACTGACTAAGCTGAGTCAGCCTGACAAATCCCCCCATCACTCCCACCCTCGACGTCCCATTCTCTATAAGACTAGGGTAAGACCCTAGCTGTGCCTTTGGCACAGGGAGTATAATAACAAAATTTTGTTAGGTCACATGACTTTGTTTGGTAATATTTGTTTGTCTGTATTTTGATCACATGACCTTATTTATGAATGTTTTGATAACTTTGGTATTATTTGAGATGGTTTGAGTACTTGAAATCTGTTAGTTAAATGAATTTAGTATAAGTTTTTTCTGGATCACATGATTGCATTTAACAATATTTTAATGACTTTAGCATTATCTGAATAGATGCCCAGACCCTTTGGCCTGGGCACTTGGAGTGTAACAATTGTTTATATTATCTGAAGCTTAGTATTGTCTAGGTATGTTATATTACTTATATATTAAATACAGCATGAAACTAATCACAATACATGCCTGAGCTTACACACAAATTTGGATGACTTTAGCATTATAGTTAAGTTTAGAGATTTGAGTGAAATTTTTTTTTGGAAGTCACATGACCTTATTTACTGATGTTTGTAAGTGACTGAATAGATCACATGATCTTGTTTATCAATGTTTTGATGACTTTGGCATTCACTGAATGGATTACATGATCATGTTAATCAATATCTTGATGACCTTAGCATTATCTGAATGGATGCCCAGATCCTTCAGCCTGGGCACTTGGAGTGTGCTAATTGTTTATATTATCTAAAGCTTAGTATTATCTAAGTATGTTATGTTATTTATATCTTGAATTCAGTAGGGAACTGACTACAATCCATGTCTTCAGCATGCATGTGTGGTCAATTTCCATCATAATTTAGCATTGTCTGAATATCTTATGCAACTTATATTTTAAACACAGTATGAAACTAACCACAATCCATGCTGTTGGCATGCATATGTGGTTACTTTCTATCACAATTTACCATTATCCTGATCTTAGTATTGATTATATCAATTTACTTTGCATTTCTCTCACCTGGAACTGAGCAGTTAGATTTATCTTTAATTTTCCTGAATTTTTACGATTATTTTTATGGTTTTATTTGCTATTTACGATGATTTTGGATATATTGGTTGATCTTGTTTAACAATAAGTATTCTTTTAATATTATCCGAATTTCCGCGAATTTAAGCGTATTTTTAGCGAATTTTTATGGCTGGAGAGGGATGGTGGCAGGAAGATCAATGGTGGACTGAGCGTGAGAAGCTCAGGTGGGCATTGATCCGGATTTGTCAGCAATTGCCAGATTTTCGATGTTTCCAAAGAAATTCCGATTGCCCGACATTCCACCTATCGGTTTATTTGCGGATTTCGTGGGGGCCATGGCGGAGATGTAGGACACGTGAATCCTAGGTTTGGCGCGAGGGAAATGAGTATATGAGTGGGGAAATTGAATATCATGTACAATAGAAATTTGAGTATTCTACAATATTGTTCCTATTAATTTAGACCAGAACCTTGAGGGTATGTGTACCCAAATATGGGGTAACATTTGCCAAAGCAGCGAAGATTTAGAATAATGGCAGGGCCCTGGGATGAATTTCCTTTTAAATTACAGTGTAATTACTATTCCTCCACATTCTCCCTATTGATTCTGTTCCAGATTTTCGCGAGATCTTCGCAGTTTGTACCCCAAGTGAGCACCAAGGTATTGTAGCAATTGAGCCAGTGGAAGCCACTCAAAATGCGCTTTTTCATTTTCCCCTCTGATGGGCCATCAAAGCCCATGTCCAATTGCTCAACATTCCACCTATTAATAAATACTCGTTAAATCAGAGGATTGCCATGCCTATAGCCGCTCCCAACTCCCAAATTTACATTGCAAACGAATGCCTCTGGCACCAGGAATACGCCCATCAATATTCCCATCAAAGGTGTTATTCCTCATTGTCCTCTCTATCGATTCGCTGTGCGTCTTTGTGAAATCGGAGGGCCACTGTGCCCCAATCGGAATCCCAAGTATCATTGCCATTGAGCCATTTCCCAATTCTCTACACACACCTCTTCCCCCACAAAGATCAATTTATTCCTCATCATTCTTCCTATCAACCTGCTTCGTAATTTCGCCGTTTACATCTCGCTATCCACCCCCCCGGATCCCCAGGTTTATAGGCCCCCCAACCCCCTCCTTGCCATTGACCCCCCCAGCCAGCCAATCAGAAAATATTATGTCAGAACTGACTAAGCTGAGTCATCCCCCCATCATCCCACGGCCTTGTCCCATTCTCTATAAGATCCTTATCTTAGTGTTATACAGTTCTTGTCTCCTATACCTCTTTGCCCTTCAACCAGCTGGACTATAGTGCTCCATTCACTTGAGACCGAAGACAATACAAGGGCCCTGTGGAGGGTGCCATAAATATTCCCATGTATTCAAAATGTGCTGACAAATGTACAGGCCTCACAAATGTAGTCACAGAGAAAAACTATAAATCTAGATTTGTTGTTCCCATTTAGGTGGTTCATAGAGTTTATGTCTGTGAGCCACCTTTTTTTGAACAATTTGAATTGCCTCTGCAACCATCATTTATTCACCCATTGAGTTAGGACCTATGATTGGGTAAGTGGTGCATATCCATTCATTAATTTATTTTAACAATAGTTGCCAAATATATCTGCTCTAATGAATGGGCTGAGAGAATATGTGGGGTCACTATTGTTAAAATGAATGAATCAAATATGTGGGCCTTGCTTATCTAACCCTAAGTTCTAATTCAATGGGTGAATAAATGATTGTCACAGAGGTAATTCAATTTTTCTAAAAAAAGGTGGCCCATACTTATAAACACCATGAACAACCTAAATGGGAACAATAAACCTAGTTTTGTAGTTTTTCTCTGTGACTACATATGTATATGAGACCCATACATTCATCAGTAGAGTTTGAATATATGGGAATGTTTATGGCACCCTCCATGGGGCCCTTGTATTGTCATTGGTCTCAAGTGATTGTATCTAAGTCACACCTAGTAGGACAAGACCAAGTCTGTATAGACATCTTGCCTCAAATGCCATGCTACTCAAGAGCAAACCCCTAACCTGGGTAACACTTTCCCTGGAGTGGACTATGCTGAGTTAGTACAGATATGGCCAAAGTGTTAGGATTCTTACCATTATTTGCTTTCTAAGGTCTTCCAAGTGCACGAAAAATTGATTGTGAAGGTAGACCCCGATGTCATGTTGATTTGGAAGCTCAGATCACTTGGTCACAGGATGCATCACCACCAGGCAATTTCAGAATGACACATTATTGGCCACCATCAGTGCCTAGAAATCCATCAGCAACTTGAAGGAATTCCTATACAACATCACTCACCTGATTGTTGCATGCAATATGTTTTGCAACCACATCTAAAAACCTGTCCCATGTAAACTCCTTTGCCTTTTGAAAGTTTAACATCAGCTATATTCCCTTCTTCCCCATTGCTTTCTTCGCTGCAGCTTTTGCACTCAAGACATCTGCTGGAACACAATGATTGTGTAAGGGGACACCTCAGAGGCCTCAAGACACCCCTAACATGTCCCACACCCCTAAAACCCCTCAAAGCATCCCCTTACCCTCCAGCACACTATACCTTCCTCACTTCAAATGCCAGAAGCCCCAGGACACCCAGAACAACCCAAGCACCCCATGAAGGTCCTCACAAGCCCTCCCTCTCCCCCTCCAGACTCCCCCTGACACCTATCCTATATTCTCCTATTACCTGACACTCCCTTGTCACCATATTCACTTCCTCCTTTCATCCTTCCTTATTCCTACATTAGCAGTGTTGGGACAGTTCACTTCACCCCCCTATTCATTAATATTGCTTATATAAGTCATGTATATACACAGTTTTCGCCTGCAGGGGTTTCTTCATCCTATTCTCTTAGGATTCTCCTGCAGGTAAGCCCTCCATATGTACATACCTGGTCAATGACACTTAGGATTCCCCTGCAGGTTCACCTCTGCTCCCCTCAGTTCCCCTGAGTTGCCTGGGCCCCCAGGTTGCCCTAACAGATTGTTCATTGGTGATACGCTGATTTCACACCTATACATGAATTCCATACTCTGGAACAATTCTCTACATAGAATCATTGGCTATATCATTAAAGAACTCTATAGAGGATTGGTACTATGTCCTATAGTAGCCAGTTCGACCAAACTGAGGATATTTGAGCCTTGGAAGTGTTCAAACCAGCTCATTATCACTAAGCTTAGTGGACCAAGCTATCAGAACGCTCTCCAGAGGGATTCAGGACTCTACATAGCCTATTGAGTATACTCCAGTCGCATCCAGGGACCTTACAAGCAGTTTTCTGATGAACTCGGATTTGTTTGAACCCAAAAGAATGTACATAGCAGCTGTTGCAGGTGTATCATGCCTATAGCAAGCCCAATAATGATGACTGGACTACAGAACAGAATGTCCAACATTTGGGAGGTGACATCTGATGCCCAAAACCCTAGACATATCAAAGACTCATAATTAATGAGTGCTTTGTGGGTCCCTGGCACCTTGGCATATTGCCTGACTAACCCAGGGCAAGGTAGAAATGCTGCCGAACCTTCCAAAATATTCTGCAGTACCTGTAACAATTAAGCTTATTGTTTTCTATTTCATATTTACTATCTCTTGTATGTATCTAAACAATATAAATATGGTCGCACTTGTTCGTGGAGAAGCAAGAGGTCTTACCCCCACTTCCACACACAAGTCTGCAAGCTGTGATCAAGAACGGTTTCAGAGGACTATTTAGTGTACATCATTAAGTGTGATTTCTTTGGTCGTTGACCAACCCAGAGACAGAGGCAGAGAACAGAGTCCAGAGTTTAGAGTTCCAGAGTGCTCAAGACAGAGACAGAGACAGAGACCAGAGTTCAGAGACCAGAGACCAGAGACTAGAGATCCCATGCTTTGAATTGACAGGGATTGTCCTTTCACTGTTGCACTGTACGGCTAAGATAACTTCAACGGCTGTTTGTTAACCTCTAAAAACACTATCCTTCTTGAATTTTGCTGTCAGAATGCACCCCCAGAACACCCTAAAAGACGAAACTGTTCATTATCTATCTCATACTACTTGTATTAACTTAAGCTTATCAAATTTCAACTAAGCTTAGTGAGAACAAGCCCTTTATCTATATTAAAACCCACGAATGTTTCCACCTTTTCATCAGTATCAGTGGTATGAACGGATATGGTTGCAACAGGTAGTGTTCGAGCCAGCAAGAAAACACTCATGGAGGGTTTGCCACAGTCACTGCTTGTTGTTGATGGCATCCTTGACTTCATCTCTGATGATAAGTAAGTATCCACTTGTGCTATATGTTATCATCATAACTCACTTGCATGCCATGCACCCTCAACCCTCCACCAGCTTGGCTTCCCTGTTTTTCTTCTTGAAGCTCACTTGGACCCTGATCATGAAGATTGTCAAGAAATTGCATGTGCTATCCTTCTTTGCATGGACAAGAGCAGGGATTCTGGTGCTCTGCAACTTGTTTAGTCCCTCCTGCATGACAAGTTAAGATTCTGCATTTGTATGGCTATCTTTGATGACTCACTCCACCTCCAGCATCCTCACCAACCTCATCTTCCTTGATTACATTGTTGTTGGGATCTTCCATGTCAACAACCTTGAACTTCACCTTCCTCATCCTCATCATCCATCACTTCAACAGCTTTTGCCTTTCACTTGCCCTTCTTTGATGATGCTATCCCATCAGCCTCAGATTCATCTGATGTGACATGTGTTCTAGCCTTCTTCTTGCACTTCTGACACCGAGCATTGTCTTCTGAGGATGACATGGACTCATTATCATCTTGGGCTGTCTGCTTCCAGCCAGGTGCAATAGCCATCTTTGATCCTGTGGGTCATTTCTTTACATTCTTGGGTTTTGGTTTAAGGACTTTTTTAGAACAGTAATTGGCATTTGATGATGAAGGCATAGTCAATGGTCAATGTGGGGGGGTGAACATTGGAATGTTGAGGGTTTGTTGTCTCATATATTCAATATCCTGCATTACCTCAATGCACTGCAGATGTCTGCCTCATGGCTCTGTACCTTCACATTGTGGACTTTATGACACTTGATGTACTATCTACTTTTTTTTACCCATCTTTATGTTTCAGTTACCCCTCAAATGTTGTTCATAGTTAGCACTATAAAAAAGTAGCACAGGTATTGGCACTACAAAAACAGCTCTCCCTTGGAGGCAGAGGCAGAGCCAAAGGGGCTGACTACAGTCTGGTCCTGACTGGTCTTGATCAGTTCTGACTAGTTATTTGTTATGCTGAAATGTGACCCTGACCTGACCACAGCATGAGGCAGATCCCCTTGACCATAACCCAAAGTTTGGTCAGCTTCAGTCAAGTCCAGTTCAGTTCCAGCTTTTTCCAGTCAGGGTAACCTGACCTCAAAACACTAGCCCATATTCGAATGTATAACCCATAAAATGATAGACATTCTTGTGCAACCTGGTGGGCCTGAATGTCATACAATAATTCAATGGTTGAGGCATTGAACAATGCAGGTTCCAGATGAGATTTGCTGTGCTTCATTTTGGAAGGTATGGTGTCTGTCAGCTGTGGGGGGTTCAATTGAGGTACCAGGAGGACACTGGCATCCTTTCCATCCTCCACATCAACCATGTACCCTACATCTCCTTTGTACAATCCTGTGCATATCTGAACCCAATTTCAGACCTTTACTTTGATTGCAGGTTTCCACATTCTGAGCAGGGCCTCCTGATCATTTTGATCAACAAGATGGTGAATAAATCCATCATACCAATGAATCACTCCTGGCGCAAGTCACAGGAGATGGCTCAAGTGTTTATTCATTGTTGCTTCCATGTAAACCCAGCCACAAATGGAAGTGCATGCAAAAGCTGACTTGAGTTCATGTCATGGCTGAACCTTATGAAGGAGGAAAAGTACCAGCTCATCCTCCAGCCCCAGCTAAATACTATTTCAAATTCAGTACAACATATCTCATGATAGGCCTTACCCAACAGCTGACTTGCCAGATTGGACAGTCATCCAGTTCCAAGATCCCTTCTAGCATATCTGCAGAAGAAGTTACCCATCAAACAAGGTTGTTAGGGCAACCTGGGGGCCCAGGCAGCTCAGGGGAGCTAAGGTGAGCTGGGGCAAACCTGCAGGGGAATCCTAAGTGTTATTGAACAGGTATGTACATACAGAAGACTTACCTGCAGGGGAATCCTAAGAGAATAGGATAAAGGAACCCCTGCAGGCAAAACTGTTATATATATGACTTATATAAGCAATATTAATGAATGGGGGTGAAGCGAACTGTCCCAGTGCTACTCATAAAGAAATAAAGAGAGATCAAAGGAAGGAGTGAATATGGGGAGAAGAGGGTATCATATAATGGGGAAAATGAGAGAAATGTCAGGGGAGAAGGAGAGGATGGGCTTGTGGGGACCTTTAAGAAATACTTGGGCTGTTCTGGGTCACTGTGAACCCCTAGGGGTGGTAAAATACAACCTTAAAGAGTAAGTCGTGTAAATTACACCAGGTAGTGTTGTATCTTGGGATGTAGGAAAAAATAGTGTTTTCTGTAGGATGAGTTTCGACAGTAAATCTAGACATTTACGCCAGAAAATGTCATCAGTGTAATGGCGTAATATACGGAGGGTGGTATAAGGCAACTTAAAGGAGGGGAATGGGGTATAGCCACACATACCATTGTTTTTCACGACTTAGGAAAGTGCAACAATTTTAGTAGAATGTTTTTCAATAGCAAACATGAATATTAATTACTAGTATACAATAGAGTAATATACTGGAGGTTTGCTGTCAAGGTGGAAAACTGGAATGCAACACCCAGCCAGAGGATGAAGCAAAGGGCAGGGGAGGATGGTGGCCATGCAGACAGTGTTTCCGTGCAGGGCAATGTAGTGCCATGGTGTAGTAAGGGGCAATGGGGCCCCAGTAGCATTTGCTCAACCTGTAGAAGTGCATCCACCAAAAGGAGTGGCCTCTGGGACGTTAAAATGAACAAAAAAAATGGAAACCTGGTGTGCGTATTTGCTCTTGGGGCTGAGAGGTGTGGCCACAAGAGTGGCAGCCCTCATAGTCATAGGGGATGGTGGACCATGGAGCTGCATTTACTGTGCTGTTGTATTGAGCATTTGCGTTTGTACTTGCATAACTTGCAGCTCCTGATAAGTGTGACAAGTGCTGCACCACTGTCACTCTCACCATCATCACCAAATTCACTTGCATACATGTCATATGCTTACCTCTACTCATGCAAGTACAAAAAGCTGTCCTGGGAAGAGAGGGGAAAGGCAAGGGCTGCCTTGGAGGTTGCTAAAAGCACCCACAAGAAGAAAGTATCTGGAATGGCTACAGGTCGGTAGTGTGAAGGGGAGTAAAACATTCTTTGAAGTTGGATAAAGATGAACACTAGATGGTCTGGGGGTTCTGTGGTGTGCATGCCATTGTAATGTTCCATATCTACAAGGGGACCATTCCAGCAAAGTTTTTTGTGAATAGGGGAGTCTGGTCACCTGTGGGGAAGTGTCTTGATATAACCCAAACTCGGTGTTGGTGAAATGTGGATTAGGAGTGTACATGACCTTGAAAATAAAATCCTTACTGTCTTGCATGTGCCACCCAATGAATATCTCAATAGATTGCTTCCAACTAATGGTACTCTGAGCAATACTAGCTGGGATAAAGTCGCAAAATTGAATACAGAGTATGGTGTGCATCTGTTGTAAGTCCTATGTCCTGTTCTCAGTACCTGATCACACTATGTGGTTGCTCTACTGGCGATTGAATATACCGAAGGATTTCACTATTATATTCATTACATTGATCGTTAGCCCCTGAGTGCTGTTCAGCTAACTGCACAAACTTACTATAAATTGAAAGTTAATCTAACAATATAACAGGAAATACAAACCAAGAAGGATTGGTCTCAGGACGCAAAGTTGATATTTCAAAAGTCTCAGGTGCCAATGAACAAATTCACTGAAAAATTGGTCCAAATTGCCAATGGGATACCTCTGGCCATTAAACTCATCATTTCCAAACTACAAGAAGGGAACAAGAGGCCCGAATCACTGTGGGCCTGATGGGAGCAGACACAGACAAGGGCCATAGGGACGGGTAGCAAGCACCGTTTATCCAATCTTGACATGTCCATCCACCTGTCGGTGCACAGTCCACATATGTGGGTGGACCCAAACGCTGTCCTGATTTTCGCCATGCTATTGAGCCTTCCTGGATGGGTTCCCATGCTGACAGGGGGCCTATTGACAAACTGCATTGATGCACTGCAAAGCCACTTGCCAGCAACGATCCATCTTCAGGGGGCATTGGTGTCCCTGCAACAGGTATCACTCATCTACATTGATGGACCTGAGGGAAACCTCCCATATCAAGTGCTTGTGCCAATCTGGGAGTTTGGCATGAAGATGGGGATGGATTGTCCCCTCGAGAGCTGCTTGTGTGCCTTCTACACCAAAATGACAAAGTGCTTTGCAGATTATACAGATCCCGCTGGCCATGACATTGTTCTGCCAGAACTTCTCAATGTACATTCGGTGTTCATGAAAGTGCTTAAGAAAGACTGAGTGGATGAGACAACTACCAACACTTCTATTCATTACACCCTCTGGTGCATCTATTTGGGTAATCCCACTCCAGAGATCATTGAACTGGCACTGCAACAATCGGAAACCTGATATAGTTTTCAAAATATAGCTGCAAATTTGTTCACTATCAGCTTCTAATGTTTGGGAGTAAGCAGAGAATGTGGAAGACAAACTGCATCCAATATGTCCAAGTGGTGAACAAACTCCATGTCAAAAATGCTGTCATTGCCACTACCACAAACCTCACACTTGCACAACTCCAAAGAGAGCTTCATAATCAGCAATGGCAGACCCCCCCTGAACCTCTCCAGCCTTCCCTGTGATGGTGTCCCTTGTGCTTCTGCCTTCTCTGGCTCCGATCCTTGACTCCTTGGTGTTGGAACCTCTGAGGCTTCTCCTGTCATTCGTTCTGCACATTTTCAAGGAACCACTGCCAGTGCACAAATGAGACCACCTGGGAGCATGTGCCAACGACTAACAACATGATAATGTCTAGATTTTGGATGGGGGGATAGTAGTTTGGGATGTGAAGAGAAAGAAAGCTCACTGCAAAGTCTTGGATAAAGATGAGCAGCACATGGGTTTTTCTACAGAAGGGAAGAGAAAAGAGATTAAAAAAAGGAAGGGGAGCCATGTACGCAATCCTACTGCTTGCATGACATGTCCATATACATCGGTGGGTTGTGCTTGGTGCATTTTGCATGGTGGCCAAGCTGGGAGCATGTGGGCCTCAGCCTTGTCTCCACAGTATCGTTCTCAGTCCAGACTAGTGGAAGAGGGGATGAGGGGTGCTACATGAGCAGCCATTGTCTACTCTCCACACAGGGAGCAATGGGGGTGATCCAATCAGGATTCATGAACCCATCTAAGATATCTAAGAGGTGCCAAGCACATAGTTACTGGTCCAAAACAGCAGACTTGAATAGTTTATGAATCAATACAATCAGAACCTTAGTCCACCTGGCTCTCCATATTGGGTGTTTGATCTACAATGGCCCACTCACCCCTGTCTAATATCCTTCCAATAACACACTGCACCATACTCATATCAACAACTTTGTCAACTGTCATATCCATGCTAAACCCAGAGCTTAACCATTATACTTTGGCTTCTCAACTCCACGTGCGCTCCACATAACAACCCTCTGCCCTCTGACTCAGCCCCGACCCACTCCAACCATAACCCATTGCCCCAATCACACGACCATCTCCGCATGTGCTGTGGTCACCTGACCCTCGGTGCTACTTTCCAGTTCTCCATTCTCCATCCGTAACCAAGAGACGTTATCAGTCTCCATACCCATACTGGTCTCCATTCCATTCGTAATCCATTCATAATCCGTTTGTAACCATATCAGTGTTAGGGGAGTAAAGGCACCTAGAACCAAATTGATATTCAGGTGGCGATTACAATCGCCACCCATGCTACATATATACATAGCAGTCTGCGCACAGACCAGGTAACTAAACACTACAATAGCTACCAGAAATAATATGCGCAAACAATACACAAACAACTAAAAGATAGTAAAGTCATCCGTGGATCAGGCTTGGGGATGGGGGTGGCCAAAGGCTGAGACCAGGCTCAGGCATCGGGCATCAGCTAGAGAGGCTGAGCCCAGACATCCAACCACAGGCCCCTAGGTGTGCCTTGCATAAGGGGGAGCGTAACGCAGAGCGCAACGCCAGTCCCCTTACAATCAGTCTCTGCTTCACTCCGTCTGTAGTCAGTATGAGTCATAGTTCGTAAGACCAGTAGTATATATACCATAGGTACTTGACTTGTACTCCTCAGTCTGATAATCAAATCAAGCAGTGGACCAGCTCCCTGTTCCATATCCTCCTCTCTCTCTGCCTCACTCTGCTTCGGCCCCGACCTCCTGAAATATGGACTTGGACAGTAGGAGGGCACAACACATAAGCTGAGGCCGCAAGTCCAACCCCCTGCCCAAAGTACTCTGCCTCAGTCCCGAAGTCTATGTACTGACTTTGCCCTGTCCCCTGGTTACCTTATACCAAGGATACCACCCTGACCCTCCGCTTTGGTCCTGACCCACACCAGCTCTAACATCAACACCACAACCTCCACTACTGTAATAGTAAATGCCATTTTTTTGTGTTGCCTTGACACCATGAATAAGTGCCAGGATAACAGTTGTTGGCATGGTTAGGTTGATTTGGGGTGTGGATGGGAGTTCTAAAACTAGGATGCACTTCAGTTGGCCAAAGAAATCATGTGGTATGAATTCTGGTGTTTTTCTCTTTTGGCGAGCATACCAATCCACAAGTTGAGTATACTAAAATGAGAAACATTCAGATATCATATGCAGGAAGAAGCAATAGTACTCAACCAGCACAAAAGACACATCCCAACTGTCCTCTCTCTTCCTGACCAGATCACAGGCAATCATGACATCACCTCCTTCAAGACAAGTTACTCTGCCATACTGGACAATGAGCTGATCTGGTTTTACAATGGATTGAACAGTTTTCTTTGTGACATCAAAACATGTCACTAAAGAAGCTAGAACTTTGTTATATACTGATGGGAGTAAGATTTCACATCGTCGGGGGGTGGAAAGCATGTAGGATGGGTTTGTTTACAAGCAGGTGAATAAGCAATAGGTACAAGATGGCAACGTAAACATACATAAATCATGGACAAATTTGTCAGTTTCCTTCTTGTCAGGATCCAAAGATCATGTTAGGGGAGTAAAGTGGCCGGAACCAAGTTGATATTTGAGTGCTGATCATAATTGGCACATGCGCTACTTAAGTACAGCAATGGTCTGCGCACAGACCAAGTAATCTAACACTACATAGACTACTAGAAATAATATGCGCAAACAACATACAACAATGTTAGTAAATACAATTGTACGCAGGGTCAGACTTGGGGATGGGGGTGGCCGAAGGCCAAGACCGGGCTTGGGCATCAGGCATCGGCTAGGGAGGCCAAGCCCAGATGTCCAACCACAGGCCCCTAGACATGCCTTGCGTAAGGGGGAGCATAACAACACAAGTCCCCTTACAGATAGCACCTCATAAAGATCATACAATAATTGTATTTGATTTAATTGTGCAGTTGCTGTGACAAAGGTGTCAATGGATTTGTAAGGGTGGCGTCAACTTCTGATTGATGGAAGTAGAGTATTGCAATGATGCTCCATAGGAAATGCCCAATACGTCCAGACAGGACCTGCCACCTGGATACCCCATGCAATATGAAGAAGGGCATCGAGAGTCAAAGGACAAGTGGAGAGTTGAGCAGGGTCATTTTCATAGTACAGCCTACAATAATTTGAGCATAAGAGTGCAATGTAGAAGGTAGGTGCTCACTTTTCATACATCTGAACCCAGGACTTGAAACCCTCATCAATCTGTTTCAATTCCTCTTCCGTGATCTCAAGCAACAAGCAGAGCTTCAAAAGTTTGACAAGCTGCATGAAATGGTCATAATACTTCATGTTTGTGAACCTGCCATGAAGCACAACCAGAGCAATATATAGCATCCAGTTGGAGTACATCTCGGCAGTCATTTGTGACTGTTTAGTTGCAATGTTGGGTACTGAAGCCCTGAAAGCTGCTGGGATTGTTGCACCATATGCTGCCATGGCAGCACCAATTTCATTCCAGATTTGTTTTGCAATGACATAGCCTTTGTCTTGGTGATCTGGGTCCTTGAATTTGCCAGTCCAGAACAGAATGAGGTTAGGAATTAAATTTTCCCAGATAAGGTGCATGAAGTCAAATGGGAATGAAGATGGGAATGAGAGCAAGGATATGGTGCTGAGGATTGGTATCCCTTTGATGCCATACTGTTTGGCAAGTGCATCATGTACAGAGTTGCTGGGGGCCATATCCATGGCATGAGCTTGCCCTAAAAACTCCTTGTGAGTACAAATGGGGAGATCATATGGGTTGTACTGGGGAGGATTTGCTTCGGGAACCTTATCTCACCAAAGAAGGACATAGTAAGTACGAGAGGGTGAGAGAACCCTTTTGATGTTGCAGATGTGGCATGGGCTGATACCATTCTGCCCTTTCATGTGTGTTATCAGGGTCATGGCTGGAATATCGCCAAATGCTATGATGAGATAGGCACAAAGCAAGAACAATGATTGACTGATTGCGTTGAAAGCTTTAACACCCATTTCGAGTTGGATGAGTTCTTGAGCAAGTGGCCAGCAGAATGAATCCCAATCCCAAGGTTTTTTCGGACCTGGGACTGTACCAGCATGAATGTGGTACTGTTTCTGGAAACACATTTTGGGGAGAAGATTGTAATTGACAAGGAGGATGGGCCAGCACATCTTGTTACGGTGTTTGAATGGGGCAAAGCCATCTGTTGAAAGACCAAGGGCAATGTTGTGCTTATCAGAGAAAAAAGACATAGGATGGCTTGCATCAGGGATGAGAGTACTGAGCAAGGACTGATAGTGGGAACCATCGAAAATGTCCTTGGTGATGCTGGGCTCATGAATGTACATTCCCCGATAGCACATCTTTTTCGTGTGTGTGGGGTTCATTGACATAGCCTGTAGGTGAGGGATGAGGGGAAGGTACTCGAATGTCTTGCGTAGCTTTCCATTAGCTGCATATTGCAATTCCTTGCAGTTGGGGCATCCAGTGAGGTCTTCATATGGCCCCACAAAACAAATGCAACTATTTATACAACAGCTGTATCATATGGGCTGAAATCCAGACAGTGATTGAATGCACTTTTTGGTTGTTTTCAGGCTGACCTGACTGCTGCCTGGAAAAGCTTTATGGAGTTGACTGAAAGTGCACTCAGTTATGTGGTCCTCCACCTTGAGGGTATAACTGCGAAGTAGATTAAGGTCTGAATCTCCCAAGGCATTCGCATCTAAAGTATTGTTAGCAAGGCAGGTGATTCATGGGGCGAGGACAAACCTATGGCTGTGGATGCCGCTTCACGTGCAAAGTTTTCATCAAGCATGTCCAAAGAGTGAATGTGCAAATCATTATCTTCACCATCCTTGCTGTTCTCATTGCTCTCACAGGCTTCATTGCTCTCATAGGCTTCATTTCTCTTGCAGTCTTCAGGCTGGGAAGCTTCTGCAGCACCACCACTGGATCCCTTGTCTTCACTGTCATTACCATTCCTACCAGCAGGCCTGGCATCTTGTGGGTGGCTATTCCCCCATTGCTGCTCCATCACATGCCTGGTTCTATCCATAAGCCTATCTGACCAATGCGTAGATGGCAATGCCTTGAGAGAATTATTGTCATCATTACATTCTCAGGTAGGGAGGGATTCTGTGAGGTTGGTATTGGCTTGAAAGGTTACAGAAATCTTGGGGGGTTGGTATGCCTTGGGTTGAGCTGGTTTAGTCCACTTACGGCTGCTGTCCTTGTCAGAACTAAATTGCAACCGCTGAAAAGGTAGAAACGTTCGTATGTTTTAATATGGATAGTGGGCTTGTTTTCACTAAGCTTAGCCGAAATTCGATAAGCTTAAGCTAATACAAGTGGAATGAGATAGATAATGAACAGTTTCGTCTTTTAGGGTGTTCTGGGGGTGCGTTCTGACAGCGAAATTCAAGAGAGTAGTGTTTTAGAGGTTAACGAACAGCCGTTGAAGTTATCTTAGCCGTACGGTGCAACAATGAAAGGACAATCCCTGTCAATTCAAAGCACGGGGTCTCTAGTCTCTGGTCTCTGGTCTCTGTCTCTGTCTCTGTCTCTAGCACTCTGGAACTCTAAACTCTGAACTCTGGTCTCTGTCTCTGTCTCTGGGTTGGTCGACGACCGAAGAATTCACACTTAACGACGCACACTAAATAGCCCTCTGAAACCGTTCTTGATCACGGCTCGCAGACTTGCGTGTGGAAGCGGGGGTGAGACCTCTTGCTTCTCCACGAACAAGTGCGACCGTATTTATATTGTTTAGATACATACGAGAGATAGTAAATATGAAATAGAAAACAATAAGCTTAATTGTTACAGGCACTGTAGAACATTTTGGAAGGTTCGGCAGCATTTCTACCTTGCCCTGGGTTATGGGTTTTTCTCTGATTAACGAATGGCAATCCAGCCAGACGTGTTTCGTGCTCGTCTGCATTATTCTGCGTCCACGCGAGCGCATTAAGACTCCGGATCAATTATGATCGGAATGTATAGCGGATGGACAGTCCCTTGATCCGTTGTAATTAATCTCAGTTAAGCAATAGGCCGAGGTGCCGGGACCCACAAAGCACTCGTTAATTAGGAGTCTTTGATATTTCTAGGGTTTTGGGCATCGGGTGTCGCCTCCCGAACGTTGAATGTTCCATTCCGTGGTCCGGTCATCATTATTGGGCTCGCTTTCAACGTAATACTCCTGCGACAGCCGCTAGGTACATTCTTTATATTCAAACGCATCCGGGTTCATCAGAAAACTGCTCGTAAGGTCCCTTGATGCGACCAGAGTACAGTGACCCACAAAACTGTTCCAATGTTTTGTACTTTTGACTTAAAGTAGTAATAGCTCAGTAAATAAAATAGCCATATTTGTGAATATATTTATAAACATAGCCAAATATGTCATATCTGACTCTGCAAAGTTGCGTCATGTAATACTTCCAAATTAGGCAATTATGAATTTTGTAATCATTTTAAGTCATTGGAACGGTTTTGTCAATGACATATTATACTAGGCTATCCTATTATTTCTAGTACTTAGAGTAGCCCCCCCTGGCTTTGAGTACAGCTGCTACTCTTCTAGGCATACTTTCAATTAACTTCTGACACTCAGAAGCTGGAATAGCATCCCACTCCTTTTCTACCCTCTGCCACAACTCCTCCATACCCTTGGGAGGAGATTCATACTCTCCCAACTTTCTCTTCACATATTCCCATAAGTGTTCAATGGGATTGAGGTCAGGTGACTGTGCTGGCCAGGTTAGGAGCCTAAAATGATTTTTTTGAAACCATTCTTTGGCCAGTGTACTCTTGTGTTTGGGGTCATTATCTTGCTGAAAGATAATATCTCGGGGTTTAAGCTTGTACCACCGGAGACTCTTCTTCAAATCTTCCTCCAAAATTTGCACAAACAACTCTGCATCCATCCTTCCATCAATCCTCACTGCATAGCCTGGGCCATCCCACAGCATACAGCCCCAAACCATCACTGATCCTCCTCCATACTTCAGAGTTCCCTTGACCAATCTTTCACTAAGCCCCTCTCCCTTCTTTTTCCATCCCCACTTCCTCCCATCTGACCCCAAACAATTAATTTTGGTCTCATCAGACCATACAACCAGCTTCCAGTCCTCCATAGTCCAATGCTGGTGTGTCAGAGCAAAATCCAGCCTAGCCCTCCTATGCTTGTCAGAGAGTAAAGGCTTTTTTTGCTTGACTACAGCCTTCATTCCTGCCTGTTTGAGATGCCTTGCTACAGTCTGTGAAGAGACTGATGTCCCAATGATGGGAGCAAGAGATTTGGCTATATCTACAGCAGTTTCAGCCTTGCCAGCAGAGATAAGATGGATAGCATGCCGAATATTAGTGGTAGAGAGTTTTGAAGGACGTCCTCCAAGTGATTTAGTAAGGCTGGAACAATTTTTAGAGGCTAGCCTGGATATGGTACTGCGCCCAACACCAGTAATTGCCTCAATTTTAGTATAGGAATGATGAGAATTTAGCAAAGAGAGGATGGTTTGCTTTAGAGTAGAAGATAATGGCTTCATGGTAGGTAGGGGGGTTGAGAATGATGGGACATGGCTGTCAGCACATCTATTTATATGTCAAAGACACGTGGTCACATGATCTTGTTGATTCACAATCAACGGAGTCATGTGATTGCTTGGATTAGTATTAAAAATTACTATTGACAAAACCGTTCCAATGACTTAAAATGATTACAAAATTCATAATTGCCTCATTTAGAAGTATTACATAACGCGACTTTGCAGGGTCAGATATGACATATTTGGCTATATTTATAAATATATTCACAAATTTAGCTATTTTATTTACTGAGCTATTACTACTTTAAGTCAAAAGTACAAAACATTGGAACGGTTTTGTGGGTCACTGTATACTCGATAGACTATGTAGAGTCCTGAATCCCTCTGGAAAGCGTTCCAACAGTTTGGTTCACTAAGCTTAGTGATAATGAACTGGTTTGAACACTTCCAAGGCTCGAATATCCTCAATTCGGTCGAACCGGCTACTACGGGACATAGTACCAATCCTCTATAGAGTTCTTTAATGATATAGCCAATGATTCTATGTAGAGAATCGTTCCGGAGTACGGAATTCATGTATAGGCGTGAAATCGGCGTATCACCGCTTTGTGGAGTCTCTTCTCCAATGATCCTGAGGTGAAATTTGGGGATGTTGGGGGTTGGGGAGCAAGATAGTGTGCCCCAGCCGCTCTTGCTCTGCTAAGACACCTGCTCTGAGTGACATCTTTCCACAACCATTCAAATGGTTTTGTTTTGTAGCATATGTCACTTGTAGGCCACAACCGCAGGTGCAGGGGACAGGCATGACTGTGGTAGAGAGAAAAAATGCACGATAGCACAGTCCAGTGGACCCTTTCTGCCGATGCAAAATGACTCATACAAGAACATGTAAGACATGTTAATAAGCGTATATTACTCATTTCAATGAACACTTCTACAGAATGGGAGGGTATGGATAAGGAATTGGTAAGTGAGCATAGGACATCTGGCCCAACATACACTAATCCAGAGTGGTATGTGCCACTGCTCATGATGATTGCACACAGTAGTTTTGGAACTCTTAGCTATCCTCCAAGGAGATCCTCAGATGGTAACCAAGAGGTGTCCCAGTAACGAGTTTCTGTGCTTACATCTGAGGAGATCCTCAGATGGTAGCCACAGATTGGTGTCCAGTTTCTATGGCTGAGATATAGGTGACACCTGTGTTGAATGTCAGTAGGTGAGAGTTTGACACTTGTAAATACTTACCTTGTCCATTAAATAGGTGCCAGGCAGTTGAACACGACTGAGATGGTGGTAGAAACATGAAGGAAATGGGTTGATTGATTACAAATAAGGGCATCACCTGACTTACTTTCCCATACGCTCTAGATCTGATGATTGCTGAGTGTTTCTGGGGTGAATGGAACAAGAGATGCGACATCCTTGATCCATAAATGATGGCACAGGAGGTGCCTGTAGAGCTAGGAGGATCAACCTTACAAATGTATAGGTCAAGCCATTGACTTTGGCGTATGTGTAACCCAACAGACTATTCAAGATGTCCACTCATGTTCAACTTAGCTTGCATGGTGGGAATAAACAAAATGGCTCATAATTTCAGTTGCTTCAGTATTTACATGACATCGATACATTCCAACAAAAGAAAAATGCAAAAGATGTAATTACAATGTAACAAATCTACCAGTAAGCATGAGGGGGACCAAACTTGTTAATAAACTCCCTGGACTGTTCTTTGAGGACTTTCTTCTGGTAAGAAAAATCCATCTGAATTTGTATACAAAGTTTTTTGTGGGATATGGGCCAATGACTCTACCAATACGCCGCTGTAAGCCACAGGCATGGTGGGGACGCAGCTCAACCACTCTGTTTGGGCAGTCCACCATCGTGGTTGTTGGAAATTGTCTGCTATCGAGGCACCTAGCACAAATGTACGAAAGCCCTCAGATGTATTATCCTCCACCACTGTGAAGTTGCACTGGCTGTTGGGTGAATAGAAGGTGTCACCATTCACAATGGTGACTTGTCCTGCCATGGCAGATATTCTGCCAGCCAATGTCCAAGGAGATCCTCAGACAAACTCTGGTAGATATGCTGCTAATATTTGAAACCCTCCATCCAAGGAGATCCTCAGATGAAAGCTCTGGTGCTGACTTGAATTTGAATTGCACATCCAAGGAGATCCTCAGACAAGGGCTCAAAGCTTAAGGCGTCAGGTGAGGGGGTGACACCTATTAAGAAATTAGAGAAATGAAACAAGGAACAGTTTCCCAACTTACGCTAACATGTTTTTGTGATCACTGACTTGGGGGTGGCAGTGGTGGTGGTTGCTTGTGACTCTGAGTCTGGATCACAGCATTGACGGATCAGGGGCATCACCTGACCTTGGCAATTTTCTAGTCACATGATGCTGATGGTGTGCAGTGCCTCCAACCTCTAACTTACCCCTTCACTGTAACCCCGACTCAATCAATGGAATAACCTGACAATTGGCCCTTGCTTTTGGAGTTGGAGTGGTCTTTGGATCTCCAAAGACCTCTACTGCTCTCATATGTGGCCTTGGGATGACGGTCTTTGGATATCCAAAGACCTTTCTATCCCTCTGGCAGGCCTTGTGATGACGATCTGTATATATATTGCAACAATATTACAAGGAAACGGACCTTGGATTTCTGTACCTCATCACACCATTCTGGCACAACTCTTGATATTCTCACGACCATCTGCATGCCTTGATCTCGAACCACTGCCATCCCCCAGTACTAATTGCACTGGGGCCCCCAGTATCTTACCGAACACCTCACACTAATCCCCTATTCCAATGTCTCTCACCTGTCAGTTGCTTCCTAGTCACCACTCCCATATCAAGGCCCCTCTGTATAATACCTGGATTGCCACTGTCCATGATGGTTTGCAAACCCATCAACACTCTTGTGGCCCAATAGCCCCTCTGTTGACCTCAACCATCCTCTGAACTCCTTGAGATGGTGGATTAACATGTAGATCATTGCAAACTTCCTGCTGGGACATCATTTCCGATTGGAGGCCTGAGACTGAGCCCCCCAAGAGACCTTTTCGTAAGGTCCTGGAGGTGCAGAGAGGGTTCAATTCCCTACTCAAAGGTACATTGCGACTGGGCTGGTGCTCCAGGAAGACCACTTGGTCAAACCAACACCATATCCACCTGTTGCACCCACTGCTGCAGACTGCAGTGAGAGCCCTTTGGCTACACCAACATATAAATGCCATGCATGGCCTGGGTTAGGAGTTGCAAGTTGCTTTGTCATTGGGATTGCGATGGCAGGATCCAGCTCTGGGGTACTGGCCACAAGAGGCTATCTTTACTTCTGGGTAAAAGGTTACAACTGCCTGTCATTTTGTCTATTACTGCCGCCTTCACCTCCACTATTTTTACTGCAGACTTTCATCTCTACTAGAAACCTCTACACAACCTCTCAAACTTTACTATGCAGACCCACCACTGTTGACTTCCGGGCATTAGGCCTGACCGCGTCTTAGCACTAGTTTACTTGTTATGGTATATAAATGCAGAATTCAAAAAAAAAAAAAAAAAGATATGCTCACAACTGTTCTCACATTTGCCTGTTCAGTTCAGATCTGCCTACTATATTTCCACATGGAGAAGCCATCTTCTTGAGGAAGACATGTCCACATCATACATAAGGATACAGCCTCAGATCTACTACATGGCCCTCTTGTCCACAGGTCCAGTGCAAGCTATAAGGATGCCCACTTGGGGGCGGCACTCACTAGGGACAAGGTCGACTTGCAGGGGTACAAAATGAATGGGACCAACATCTATTCAAGGGGAAACCAAGGACATTCAACCCCTCCTAGTTACTATATACATAAAACAGCCACCTGTCATATCCATGCCAACTCAGAGTCTAATCATTTAAACTTCGGCTTCTCGACTCCACGTGTGTTCCACACAACAACCCTCTGCCCTCCAACTCAGGCCCTGACCTGCTCCGACCGCAACCCACTGCCCCGATCACGCGACCACCTCCACACGTGCTGTGGTCACCTGATCCTTGGTGTCTCATACCCCCATCTCCATTTCCCGTCCGTAGTCAAGATACGTTATTAGTCTCCATACCTGTACCCGTTTCCATTCCATTCGTAATCCATTTGTAATCCGTTTGTAACTAGATTGGTCTCCGCTTTGCTCCGCATGTAGCCAGTACGAGTCATAGTTTGTAAGGCCGGTAGTATATATACTGTAGGTACTTGGCTTGTACTCCTCAGTCTGATAATTGAATCGAGCAGCAGACCAGCTCCCTGTTCCCTATCCTCTCCTCTCTTCTGCCTCACTCCGCTTTGGCTCCGACTTCCTGAAATACGGACTAGGACAGTAGGAGGGCACAGCACATAAGCTGAGGCTGCAAGTCCAAACCCCCGCCCGATGTACTCCACCTCGGTCCCAAAGTCTACGTACTGACTTCGCCCTGTCCCCCAGTTACCTTATACCAAGGATACCACCCCAACCCTCCGCTTCAGGTCCCGACCCGCACCGGCTCTAACACCACCCCCAACAGACAAAACGCCAAGGAAACACAAATCCTGGTGTAAACCAGGTCTGTGGGCTACACAGGCCAAGCATACCTCGATATACTCAGGATTGGTACCATGACACCTGCACCACTACACTGGCCTGACTTGATTCACATTCAATGCAACTCATGCACATATGCTGCCAAGCTCTATGCCCATGGAAGGATGTACCCAACACAAAATCCCTCATTCCTACCTTGCTTGCTGTCTTCTCCCTTCTTCATGCTCTTCCAGTCCTGGTCTAAACCCCATTGATAAAACCCTTGTCTGTTTCTCATTTTCTTCTACCAGGCTTCCCTGACCATGCCCTAGGCCAGTAGAATAAAAATAGGACAGAATTTATCATACAAATACTCAGTAAAACATCACTACCTTGTTAGGGGAGGATATAGCACCAGAACCAAGTTGATATTCAGATGGTGATGAAATGTGGATTACTTTATGAGATTGAAAATGAAGTTTGTAAACAGGTTCACTAATTCCGACTTTATAAGTTCATGGGGGAGAGGTTGTCACAGATCTCCAGAAATATATTCAATTCTAGTGTTTTTAGGGTTTTGGTATGTTATTCTCTTAGTCACCAACTAGACAGACAGTTGTTCTATCTGAATACAATTGGAACTTTGATGGTCATTACTATATAATATGTTAACTAATATCTTCACAATTTGATAAGTCAGGCAAAATGCAAGCTTTCGCAATCAGTGGACCTCCGTAGACCTAGCAGACAACATGTTCTAACAGGCCCTAGCATACCACGTCCTTTCTTCTTGACAATACTGTAAATTTACACTACCCAGCGAGACAGGCTTTTGACAAGCTCCTGCAGTAAGTGTCTTTAAGCTAGTAGGCCTAGCGGACGGCATTATCTAACAGGCCCTAGCGCACTACAGCTTCTGAACAAGGCAATAAAACTTTTATACTACTCAGCAAGACAGGCTTCTAGCGAGCTCCTGCAGTAAGTATCTTTAAACTAGATAGACCTAGTGGACAGTGTTTTCAACAGGCCCTAGCGTACTATGTTCGCTTCTCAATTAAACAGCTCTACAATTCGATGGTATACTTCTGAGGCAAGGCCTCTAAGAGGAACCCAAAGAAACAGAAGTTAGTGAACTTTCTACTTAAGAACAGAAGAGGCATAGCAACTTGTATTCAGTTCTCAAGTCAAGCAGAAGGGTCTGTCAATATCTCAATCGTTTCAAAGGGTCTGGTTTTAAAGAGTATAACTCTTTAAGTCTCTGGTGGTCTATGACCAAAGAAAATCATATAAAATTGCTTTATATTCCTATCCTAATCAACCATACAATCAGGGGGGGAAATAGGCAAGCAGTTTCTTGCCTCCCATGTAATTTACAGACTGGGTTTTTATAACAATATACAATTAACTTATGGGTATACCTGAAACAAGCCTTCAGCTTCATCATTTTATTGTCTCCTCATCATTTGGGAGCATCATTCTAGGAGTTCCAATATCAGCAACATCAATTTGCTCTCAGGGGCTTGCTCCCTAGGTGCCTGGCTATTTATATCACAGCCAGCTGGGTTAGCAAGTTTCCTCACTAATGTTTATCTATTGGTTTTTATTTTATTCTTTGACTCTCCACACCTGAATTTTCAACCCTAATGTTCTAAAGTCCACTTCCATAGTCATTCAGGTAGTAGACTAACACTAGAATTAATTAGCTTATGCTATTCTTATCAATCTTCATTTTCTAGTTCATCATTTCTGATCTCTTTTTGTTTCTATGAGGGGGCATCCTTCCCTGAGTACCCTCTGGGATACCCCCATTTGATCCCTTAGGTTTCAATATCATCAGAACCATTCCAAGGGGACATTCTTGTCAGGGCATTAGCTAATCCCTACATTCTTTTGTCAAGATTCACTCCCGGACCTGTTATTATGACTAGGTACCATCCGGATGACATAGGTGTTGCGACTCGTCCACTTTCTAGGGCAGAGGCAAAGAAATGGGTCTTTTGTGCAGTCATGAGTATCTTAACTAATATCTTAGTTAACACATGTATCGGATGCAATGCTCAGGTACATTCATACCAGAGTCATTCTTCCATAGCCTTATCACCAATAAGTTAGTTAACATCATCTTTACTTGTCTGGGTGTTCTGGTTCTGTTTCTGAGATGTCCGCCTTCACATATTTTAGATAGTATTCTAAATCTCTCACACCCAGTGTCTGACCATGGCCATATACTGATATTATTCAGTAACAGAGAGTTAGTTACTTTATTAGCTAGTGATTTCACAAATGAAATGATTTTGTGGCGCAACAGTGATTTACAATCACCACCCACACTATATATGTACATAGTGGTCTGCGCACAGACTGGGTAACCAAACACTACAATAGCTACCAGTAATAATGCGCACAAACAATAAACAAACAACTAATAGTAAGAAGTCACCCGTGGATCAGGCTCAGGGATGGGGGTGGCCAAAGGCTGAGACCGGGCTTGGGCATCAGGCATCGGCTAGAAAGGCCAAGCCCAGACGTCCAACCACAGATCCCTAGGCATACCTTGTGTAAGGGGGAGCACGACACAGAGCATATGACACCAGTCCCCTTACATACTTGAGGCTCAAAGCCTAGTGACTGACGGACACTCCTCTCGCTTTACTGCTTACGATCTTTCTTTGACTTCTTGTATTTCTGTGTTGTCTCGTGAACCTTGATGGAAATAGTTATTGTAATCTTCTCGAAGGTTAGCTCCCATTAACTACAGAGCCTCTCAGCAAAGTGGGACTTTGTAAGTCAAATTGTCTTACCTCCTATTTTGGCTGATGCGTTTCCAGGGCTGTTGTTGCCCCCTTCCCCTGCAAGCATGTGGGCTTGTCCTGACTGTCAGCTATGGCTGTGGAGGGTACTGTTCAGCGCTCTACCTTTGTTATTGGCCTGGGCAAGGGTATTCTGATAACCCTCCATGGTCCATTGGCATAGCTCCAGTAGGTTGGGAAGTGGAACACCTGCCATGTCCCAATGCTCAAGTTGGTTACTGCAGCCACATACCTGAGACATCAGCCCACGCAATTTGGTCAATGATTCAGCTTTGATTGACAACCCAGGTGATGGTTCATGCGATTCGGTTGATGAATCAGTTTCAGTTGTTGACCCAGGTGACAATATCAAAGCTTCTCCAGGTCCTTGACAAGGACTGGCTTTGCAGCTATGTGTGTCAGGTGAAAGAGCCATTGTGAGTAGTAACTTGAATGACTGACACATCGTACTGCTCATTTATCCATGCAGGAGGGCTTGACGAAAGATCACCTGGCTTACTGACTTACCGAGTTGGTGGTACCTAGGCCTATAGCCAGATATACCCTGAGCAACAAACATTGGTGGTAGCAGGACCCAGCACTGCAGCCAAGTTAATGGATTCAATGAGTGAATACTGCCTTCTGATTGCTTACGTCCTTATATTAGCTAAAATGCATGCTGTTCGCCTTGGATCCCCTCCCACCTTGCTACCCTGCCAGGACATTGACCCACCAACAATTTATTGCACCAGGGCACCACAAATGAGAGCAGAATATGTTATCATTTCAGCCTGCAGGCAGTTGGTTATCCATAGACATTGTCACTGATGCATTGCACCAGGGTACTGCGCACACAAATTAGACATAATGGATAATAGATTTCATTCTGGTACATTTGGCCCATTTTCACCAAACACAGCTTATGTCCCTCCTCAGTCCTGACCTCCCCAGCTTACCACCGGACAATGGCAAGTTCCCTCACCCAAGCGCCCTTTCCATGTATACCATGGCCAATGTACCTTCGGGAGGTATTCAATTATAGATTCAGAGAAATATTTAAGGACTTTTGTTGCTGATTGCTACTTCAGCAGTCACCCACACTCCATTCACAGTGCATTTACCAAACATGGCCAACACCAAGAAGATAAACACCAGTGCCTCCAAGAAGTCCGCTAGGAAGATGATCAACAGCACAGGTAGAAGACCAAGCTCTCAGCTGACATCATCACAGAGACCCACACCCACCACTCTATCCTGCAAAACAAACACTCCACTACAGGCTGCCACCACTGCCACCACAAAAACTGTGAACACTCCCACAAGGAAGATGACTACTTCCTCATCAAAAGAGAACAGGCCACTAGCACCACTCCAGGCACAGACCCAAACCCCAAACAATACTGACCTGGCCACTAATGCTCTGCTTGCTGTGATTGCAAAACAAGAAGGTAAGTCCATTGTTACCTGGGTACTATCCATGCAACTAACATTGTTTAGCAGAGATCAATAAGTTGAAGAAAAGCAATGCCTCGAAGGCCAAGGATACAAACGTGAAAGAGATCCCTCACCCCCGTGGCACCATTATGAGCCTGATGAACGCAATGGGCCTGGGGAATGACAGACAGCTTTATCTGCATTGTCATGTAAGTTGTTCTTCATTTTACTTTCAATGCTAATGCTTGTCACAGTCAATTGTCAGACAGAACCTTGTGTGTGCATCCATATGATCTGATTTTGATTGGAGGCACCAAGACCTAGCTGCCTTAGCTGGAGTTGTAAATATTGTATGTTCTTGATCAATTATAATTCCTAGCTATTAATTATGCACATCACACAGGTGCATGCCCAACATGAATGATTTTGGCATTACGAAGGAAACTGGGCCACTCTAGAAATAATGAGGACTGTGCTCAAGAATAAAAGGAACAATGATGGAAAATGTCTCCATGCTCTGAATGGCACCCAAGTTCAGACAAGCAAGGACCACAAGGGTGCCAGTGAGGATCGAAATGATGGGATTGATGATGCCCCTGAGCATGAAGAGCACAATGGCCTGGAGTACAATGGCAGTGATAACAAAGAGCTGGGGATCGTCAGTGATAAGGGCACAGGCGAAGGAGGAGCAAGTAGTGATGGGGAAGAGGCAGGCAGTGATAATAGGGAAGAGTATGGCAGTGATGGTGAGGAAGAGGTGGGCCATGATGAGCAGGAACCTGAGGCAAGCACCGACAATGATGAGGATACCAGTACCAGCATCCTGCTGGGAATGAAGAGAAAAGCAATGCAAGGTGGCAAAAAGACAAAGAGGCTAAGGAGAAAATAGTGTAAGGATTGGACACACACTGGCAGCAGAGCCACCAATGCATGACCTCTCCTCACCAGTCCGGACAGATGTTCCTCAGATGCCCCCTCATCCTTCCCAACCCAATTTCCTGATTTCAAATTCATCCCCATGATTTTTTTTCTTTTTTTTTCTTCTCTTTTCTCTCCATTTCTTTTCCCTTTTTCTTTCTGTTTCCATTACTCCCCAAACCTACTCCTTATACTTGAGTTTCACAATTGCAACATCATTGAGCTGCTTGATGAGCCATTCAACTGGCTTTTTCTTTTCTTTCTCTCCTTCATTATCACCACAAATACTCTATTTACCTTAAATATGGTTTGAATGTAGAGAACAAAATCCAGTGAATACAATGTGCAGTTTTCACCTGTCTCCAGTTCTGTTCAAGTACCCATGTGCACTCATCTCCTCATTTTTATTGTGCTAGGCCCTTGAAACCTCTCCATTCAAATTCTACTACATATTCCAACACCTCTGGGTCAAAACCCACAATGACCAGCAGTAGCGGTCATACCTTGCACCCCCCGTCTTGAACACACACCTCAAACCCTCACTTTAATAGTATAAATACATTGTTACCTACCAATCCTGTAATAGCCATAAATTACAGACTTTTTTGTGTTCACACCTGAGGGGCTGGCCACCTGAGCACTCAGTTTATACTTATTTTTGGGTCAAGAATGACAACTAAGGTTATTGTCTCTTCCACTGAAAACTATTGTGATTTCCTTCAGAACAGGGGTTGTAATTTTTGTCAGTTTCCTTCTGAATAAAGGTTGTAATTTTCATCAGTTTCCCTCTGAATAAAGGTTGTAATTTTCTTCAGTTTCCTTCTGAACAAAGGTTGTAAATCTTTAATAATTCGATACAAAATACAACCCCTCACAACCCTAAATGAAGTGATATTCCTCCATTAAGTGTTGTAATTGAGTACACTAGGGTGTGTAATTTGCTACACTAAGGTGCTGTAAGGGGACAGGTGTTGTGCTCCGTGTTACCCTCCCCCTTATGCAAGGTACATCTAGGGGCCTGTGGTTGGACATCTGGGCTTGGCCTCCCTAGTCAATGCCTGATGCCCGAGCCTGGTCTTGGCCTTCGGCCACCCCCATCCCCAAGCCCAATCCACAGATGACCTCACCATCTTGTAGTTGTTTGTGTATTGTTTGCACATATTATTTCTGGTAGCTATTGTAGTGTTTAGTTACCCAGTCTGTGCGCAGGCTGCTATGTATATATGTAGTGTGGGTGGCAATTGTAATCACCACCCGAATATCAATTTGGTTCTGGTGCCCTTACTCCCCTAACAGGTGCGTAATTTGCTACATTATCAATGAATATTCACAGTAGCAATACCCCCATATATTGTGGGAATTGATAACACCTTACGTCAGAACCAGGGGTTGTTTTTCACAACCCCCCAGGTCTCACAGTGATTGATATCCCTGTTCCTGCTGTTAGTGAAGATCCTCCACAAAAGGATCTTTACAGTGTGGTATACCCCATTCCCCTCATTTGAGGTGTTTTGGCTACCCTCCAGATGACCACATATTATGTCATTATACCTATAGTATTTTCTGGTGTAAATATCTATGTAGGTTTACCATGAAAAATGACCCTACTGAAAACATTGTTTTCTCCTACATCCCAAGATACAATACTATTTGTAGTAACTTACATGCTTTTCTCTTTAATATCACATTTTACTACCCCCAGGGTCTCACAGTGTGTATATAAATTGCTTCAACATCTCAAGTGAGCATAAGAGGTAACAACCAGTTCATCTAGCCCTGTATGCTTACAGATAGTGGTAGCCAAAGTCCATGTGGGTGTCCATGACAAGATCTATTTATCTCAAATAAGATACTACTACCAAATCAACATGTACTCCTCCTGACACATTAATGTACCTCCCTACACCCACCTCTTCACCCTTTAACTTCCCCAAGATTCCAGTCATGAGCTAAGTCTTGAACTGAACCAGGAAACAATGGAAGGGTAGTACGTCCCTCTCTCACACAAGTGTCTACAAATTGGCGGTATTCTGCATTGAGTGACAAGTAATAGCTCCGCATGCCTAGTTCATCAAGCAAAACGTGCTGGGCCATAATATGTTCATAGTCATCAAGTTGTGGTTGTGCTGGTCCAGTTTGTGGAATTGAGAAGTTGATAACAGTGGCAAGCAAGGCATCACAGGCTATGTCAGCCAATGGATCTACTCCTTCAGCAGGGACATAATCTGAGAGCACATTAAAGGAAATATTAATGCAATCTAGACCCAAAGGTGAGCCTTGTGCCTGCAATTAAGATAAATAAGCAGTATGTCTTACCTAGTACATGGCGAGCCTGGAAAGAGAGTGGATTCATGAGTCAAAGACCTGGGTATTGAGGACAAAAAAAAAACAGACATGTTGCCACTTTCTGAGCTCTGCAAGCAGTGATGGAGGACATGATGATAATACAGAAGTGATCTGCTCCAAGTCTTCTGCTGGGAGTTTGGAGACGACAGTGAGTTCCTAAAGCAAGAATCAGTCAAGTTAGTTTGGAAGGAAAGTCTGGAGTTACAGGTTTTTTTCGAGACTTGATCTGAACTTGGGCATCATCCATATTCCAATACTCCCTGCAGTCCGAAATAATCTGGTAGAAAACATGATTAAATGGGAAGCAGGGCTGCCTGTGACATGAAGACATACCTGATAAATGTTTGCATTGCGACGCATAAATTCTTCTCTCCACAACTTTTGACGATGACAAAGTATTTCCCATGCATCCATTCTATGGCATGGGAGCCTGAATGCAGCTTGAATGCGGCCAAATATGCGGCTGGGTGCAGCTCGAACGCGGTCAAATATGCGGCTGGGTGCAGCTCGAACGCGGTCAAATATGCGGCTATGTGCAGACATGGCTGATGAGAGGTAGGGTCTGCATATCCGTCTGCTACGAAACAACATCAGGATTGTCTCAGTGGCTCCCTTCGATGATGTGTGGAATGACGAGTATGGGGAGAGTGAGCCAAGACATACTCACTCATTAGGAGGTATTTTCCTTTTTTTTTGTTTTTGCCCCTATTCTTTTTAGTCTAAGACATGCTCCTATTTCTCCAAGAGGTTGAGAATCAAGACAATAGCCACATACATTTGTCTGTAGGGTATCTGTATAGTATACGTGTCAATCTGGTACAAGATTTGTTTCCGCATGTTCGCTTGAGCTCCGTTCATTATGTCGGAACCTGTGGCTGGACAAACTTTACATGACTACCTGAGGCACCCTGGTGGTCTTCATCGGGTTTTGTCAACAGGGATACGCTAAACGACTCGCACCACCACTGCGTTGTGGAGGCGACACCAAGAATACAAAGAAAAGAACACGAAAACCTGATTGGTAGTAATGGTTCTGACCTTCAGTTGTTTCCTAGCGTGTCATCGGAGAGAGTTGAGGCCACATGGTTTACATACGTGACATTGTATTTGGATGGGTTTTCGCACTCTGCAGGTCTCGGAGATGGTACAAGGGTGGTGGGCGGAGAAGGCACTGGCCCTACTTGCGATATATTACTCCATTGTGTTGCTGTTGATTTCTTGCATAGTTTTCGGGGGACGAAGGAAAGGGTGATGGTGCGGGTTACTTAGCGTGGGAAAAACTCGTTGAAAACCACCACCGTGCCTCTGGCGGCCATGTGAGGTTTGTCCGGCCACAGTTTCTAATATAATGAATGGAATTCGAGTGAACGCGCAGAAAACAAATCTTGCATTGGGCTGACATCTACTACACAGATACTATACAGACGAGCGTACGAAACTATTGCTTTCAATTTAGTGACTCCTATCCTATGCTTTATTCACTGAAATAGAACCGAAAGTATTCTCTCCGACAGTGTCTCTGGTAGACGCCCCAGCGATCCTACGCATCTGCTATTCATCAGAGTCATCAAACCATTTGATGCAACTGGACGTCCTCACCGCAAGGGAGTCGATAGATTGATCTGTACAGATAGATATACCTACAACCCCCGACTCGAGCTGCATGGAATTTACCCGCACGATATTATCGTTATGTGAGTCACGGCGATTTAGTCTGGGTGTATGCCGCGTTGAGGAGGGTATTTTTCCCACGTGGAGCTTTGTAAACGACTCACGTCGCCAATAACGTGGTGATATGAACTGGATATGAGGGAACCATTGACCTTCATCTTCGAAAGAGAGTTTGCGGGTGACCGACAGACCTTTGCTTAGAACCATATGGAAGGGAGTCCATACGAGGTTCTGCGGCATGCCGATGAAATGGAAGTCTTATGAATGAGAGGTAAATCACCCGGCGATGATGGATGTACACACGAGAACCATAATGAGTATTTGGATGGTGCTGCACAGGATATTCACTCAGCCATCCCAAGAGATGACAGGTGGAGGAAAACATGGTGCTCACGCTGTTACAATTCCACGATTGACGACGTAAATCACTAATTTGTCCAGAAGGGTGTCGGTCCTGTGCAGCAAGAATCAATGGGACCAAACAAATCGGTGGAGGAATATAAGGACGCCTACTCTTTGATACCCCCCTTGTAGAAGCGGAAATAATAACACAGGGAAATTGTAATTGAAATATCACAGAGCGCAGCCAAACCAAATTCAAACCCGAAAAGAACCTAGGACAGACATCGGTGAGGTGAACAGCAGGAACACGTTGGTGGGGATTGTGATTCACCCACACCCTTGAAACTCCCAGGTCGGCGAAGTAAATATGAACGAAAGTACTCTGCACTATCACTTTCATGATGGTTCAATACTACCAGAAGCTACGGTGGCTATAAGGAGCACATACCGAGTCCGAGCGCTGGGAATTATTGTGATTAGCTAAGGTTATTGCAGAACTGGTTTCGGGACGAAGACTTAACGTACCCAAGGTAATGGTTGCAAGGATGTACTGAGATAGGATCCGTTCAGAACTCCTTTGCCTTAAGTCATTCTACTTACTATGAACCCAGCGACCATTAAATTCCTGTTCGAGACTGACGAAGTATTGAAATGAAATTCAGGACACTCCTTAAATAAATGAGGACTTGCGCTTACCATTCCAAACGCAATAACCGAAGAAGCTACAGGACAACACTGTAAGCCGCAAGTATATTCTTGTCCACAAGTTTTCGCACCATTGCACGATGAAGGTCACCAAGAACTACGACGCCAGTGACCATGAGTATCAGCGAATCAATTGTGTGAGGAGTACTCTGTATCTCACCGCGCACAGGCCTTCAACCTGTTCTCGCATGACCATCAGTGGACATTCTACGGTCAAATATATGTTAGTACATACGATAAATCCCCTAGAATCCGAGGCATACCATTAGCAAGTTGTATGTACCCGACTGAATGGACGTACTTATCAATGATTGCCAGTGCTGAGGAATCACCATAGTGCGTCACAAGGTACCAGTATACCCCTTGAGCCATGCACCCAGTGGCGATGGTATCCTTAAAGCAATTTAATTAAAATGCATTACTCTCACCAATCACTCGGGCGTACATAACCAAGCAAACCTATATACGGTTCACGAATCACATCTCAGATATAAGCGGCACAAGAAGAGACATTGAGCTCACGGTTATCTTCCGAATTATGTGGTCATGAGGGAATCTTCTGTAGTAGTTGTACATCTGTACGAGCTGCTCACGCGCATCGTGAGGCAGATTACTGGCAGAAACATCGTACATCAACTCACATTCACTCCGTATAGGCTATTGGGGTCATAATATAAGTCGGGTCGTCACGGTCAGCTTTTGTGCATAATGCCCATTGTTTCTTACCATGTTGCGAGAATAAGGCCAATAAACAACATACCATAGCTAGAATCGAGCGCAGCCATAGCGATTGTGTAAGATGGGATTGGATAAATGTTGGATGGGTGGTGCTGCTTGTGCACTTATATGCATTCTTACCCATGTAGGGAGGGGAGCAAATTTGGCATGTCGTGCCGTCGGCACATCAATGATCCATCGATGATTCGTCACAAAATGCAGTTCCGTTTTTTTTTCTAGAGCAAGAAAAGAATCAGAACAACGAGAAGTTTGTTGGATAAATCAAGTGATACCGAATGTATTTTTGTAAGTAAAATGATTTGTCTGACGAATAAAAGGACTGTGCATGGGTGATATTTCTTGCATTAAGCTGCACAATGTCTACGTGTACGATAGGTCTCCTTCAATCAGTCAGGACTTTGCTGCCAGAAGATAGAGACTAGCATTACCATTATAATGTGACCTGAATTGGTGCTGCAGCTCCCACGTTATTGACCTGCGCCCGGATGGGCTCCTCTTGCACGAGGCCTGGCTGTTGCTCGGGGGTTGATGCCATTGGAGCTGAAGGGAAGTTGATCACCAGAGCGCTCTTGTCGAAGTGTGCCCTCCACTTTCATCATGAATGGTCTCCTCCCGGATCTGGGTATCGATCCAAAGAATCACGGATCACTGCTGAAATCTGTGCAGAACCACCTCTTGATAGGATCCAAGTTATTACTGGATGATGTGGAGTGTGTCATTTGCTTGGCGTATAGCAGTGAGTGACCTCGGTAGCCATTGGTCGATCGCCAAGCTGACTATTCTGACAATTGGAATTTGTGACATTCAAGGTCGGACCAGTCGTATATACATACTGCATCTCTCCCCTAAGTTCTAACGAGACGGCCAATCGCGCGCAACGAAAGCTATTATTTCTATTTGGGGTTGTTTGCATTTATTACATATATGACGTATTTTTGATTCCCCTATTCTCTCACCTCACGCTCATCTCTAAGCTCAGGATATGCAACCACTCAAGGCAACTCTGAACTGTGATATGGGGGAGGTACGCTCTTCACCGTTCATCCTCCCTGATCCATGCGCTAATTCCAGATGGGTTCGTCATTGGGGCTAGGGTTACAGTCTCTATCGAATTGTGCATCTTCTCCACCCTCCAGCTTTCCAGTCTCCGTTCAAACGCTTTGCTAGGCAGATGACGAGGAGCTCATGAAAACGATCCACCTCGCAAATGTAGCTTGTGGATTCCATGCTTCGTAAGCGGCTTTTCACAACAAATAGGAACGGACAACCCAAGTTACGAAGGGACTTCGATATCATGAACACGACTGTGTCATTTGCGAAAGCCAATGGAGTCAAAGTCGGTGCACATCCTTCCTTACCTGATCGACAAGGATTCGGAAGACGAGAGATGAAAATAAGTCCTGTACGTTTCTCGTTCTACGCCATTGCCGCTTTTCAAACTCTCGCGACCAGGACGAATTGTTCAACTGCTTTACATATCAAGTTGGAGCTCTCTCCGGGTTCCTCAATGTGCACGGTATGAAGTTGCATCATATCAAACCGCATGGTGCAGTGTATGGGCAAATGGCGAGGGATCTGGGATTAGCAAAGGCAGGTGCGCGTGTGTGCAAGGCTTTTGGTGGTGCTGGTGGGAATGGGCTAGAGGAGGGGGTGGCGTTTGTTGGGTTGGCGGGAACCATGCATCAGGTTGCTGCAAAGGAGTTGGGAGTACGGTTCATTCCTGGTGAGTTTTCCCTTTTTCCTCCCTCTTCGTAGGGCTCTGCTCGTGGGCGTGTAGCTGACGATGTTACGGAAGAGTGGTTCGCGGATTTGGAGTACGACCATGAGGGGAAGTTATTGATCACCAAGTGGGTATTTTCTATACGTGACTGAACCTTTTTGAATCTGGACATATAGGAAACACGATCCCGTCCCGCGGGAGGTTGTTGTTGAGCGGGTCAGCACCTTGTTCTACTTCCTATGCAAGTGGCGGTTTTCCCCTGACTTGATATAGGTCAATCGATTGCTCAAGGAACGGCTGGTCACCACTATCGTCCCAGAACATTACTTACCCCTCGGTGGAGCGGACGTGGACGAGGTGACGATTTGTGTGCATTCCGACACTCCGGTGCGTTCGTTTCCCCCGTATCCCTCTCTTAGTCCATTACCTTGCTGAGTCTGAGTTTCGTTTTCGCAGGGTGCTGTGGCTATCGCCCAACTTGTAAAAAAACTCGTTGATGAACATAACCGAAAATCTGGACAGAATTGAAATACAAGTGGACAAGGACTCAAAGCAGGCTTATGGTTCTCACGAAAGCGGTCAGGGGAGGAACTTGTTTTGTATAAAGAAGCTACACGGAACGATATATGATCATACCCCTACCTCTATTTTCTGTCGTTCTCCATGTAGGGGTTTCTTTTCGCACGTTTTCTTTATCTCAGGAGCTCAAGCTGCCATTATCGCTCACACAAACTGCCTCCAACAACAATATGGCGGGCGAGGGCCACACAAAACACACACTCCTCGTCGCCAATCGCGGCGAAATCGCCGTCCGAATCATCCACACGGCAAGGAAACTCGGCATACGCACCGTGGGTGTGTACACGCCTGCCGACGCACTCGCGCCACACGTTACCCTCGCAGACATTTCTGTGCCTCTACCCTTCCCAACCACCACCACCACCACTCCAGAAACACATTCAACGAGCAGCTCCGGTTCGAATGTCACTGATGCGAGTGCAGCAACGACAACGGAAGGGAGAGCATATCTCGATTCAAGTGCGCTCCTTGCAATATGTCGATCTCAGCGTGTGACGCTTTTACACCCCGGATACGGATTCCTCTCTGAAAATGCATCTTTTGCGCGAGAGGTTATTGATTCGGGTGTGACGTGGCTTGGGCCCTCTCCAGAGAGTATTATGCTCATGGGAATGAAGCACGGGGCGAGGCGGGTGGTGCGGGAGGTACGCACTAATTGTGCCGGTGATCCCAGTAATAGTAGGGTGGAGCTTGATGTGGTGCCGGGCTCGGAAGGGTTGGTAAGAGATGTAGATGAGGCGGTGGATGTAGTTGAGAAGGTGACGGGGTTGCCTGTTGTGTTGAAACCGAGTGCGGGTGGGGGTGGACTTGGGATGATTGTTTGTGACAACTTGGAGGAGATGAGGACGAAGTTTATGGGGGCGAGAGAGAGAGCTAAGGTGCGTGGTGTTTCTTCTTTTCTTTTTAGCTGGTTGGCTCCGTGGCTTATTGCTTGACTGTGTAGAGTTTGTTTGGGGATGGTGGGATATTTATTGAGAAGTACGTTCCGAAGGCTAGGCATGTTGAAATTCAGGTATAGTCGTTATTGTTTCTTTTTGCTTTCGTGTTTTCTTATTGATGTTTCATAGGTGTTTGGGGACGGCAAAGGAAATGTGGTACATATGAACGAAAGAGAGTGTAGTGCGCAACGTCGACATCAGAAAATCGTCGAGGAGAGCCCTAGTCCTTTTCTCGAAGCCCATCCTGGTCTGTGGTATGACATTTATAACAACTCAAGATCTAATCCAGGTCATGCAGGTCTCAGGGAGAAAATGTGCGACGCAGCCCTTGCCTTATGTCGCTCGATCAAGTACGAGTCCGCGGGTGCGTGCAACACCAGGATGTGAACTGCTATCTATACTCATTGTCGCAAAGGAACGGTGGAATTTTTAGTGGACGATGAAACTGGCGCATTTTACTTCTTGGAGATGAATACCAGGATCCAAGTTGAACATCCCGTCACTGAAGTGGTCCACGATGGCCTCGACCTCGTTGAGTTAATGATCAAGCACGGTATAGCGAAGCGGGATGGCACATGTTCTGATGTCGACATGGAACAAGCGACATACAACATGCTCAGGAAAACAGCGAAGGAAGAAGGGCGGGGGTATGCCATTGAGGGTAGAATCTATGCGGAGAACCCTGCTGAGGGATTTTTCCCTTCTCCTGGGTTATTGCAGCACGTGGGATTGGCTCAGGAGCATCTGTGGTTGAGAATTGATGGTTGGGTAAATTGTTTCTCTTATTGAGCTTTGGACGGACGTTCATACGCTTGAATAGATCTCAACGGGAATGCATATCACGCCTCACTTCGATCCGTTGCTCTGCAAGATTATAGTGCACGGAGGAACGCGCCAGGAAGCGATGTCTCGATTTTTACAGGCCCTTGAGGAATGCAAGATCCTCGGTCCACCGAATAACGTTGAGTATTTGAAAGCCGTCGCCACGAGCCCGACGTTCAGGGAGGGGAAAGTCACCACGGGGTTCTTGGATCGTTTTCAATATACTCCACGGTACGCAATATTGCAGTCCTGTAGCACTGAGCCAACTGAAAATGTGACAGAGCCATGAAAGTACTCTTGTCGGGTATTGAAATGACGATTCAAGACCTCCCAGGACGTATGATCGGGAAAGGGATACCTCGGAGCGGAGCAATGGATCCAGTGGCGTTTGCTGTAGGGAATATCTTGGTTGGAAATGATGAAACAACAGAAGGCGTAGAGATCATCGTTGCTCCCGGCGTGCCTAGTTGCTTCCAGTTCTTTTATTCCGCTGTGGTTGCAATTACAGGGAAGCAGGTTGAAGTGAAGGTTGATGGAAACAATGTGGAGACGTGGGCTCTTGTGATCGTACCTGCTGGGAAAAAGCTAGAGCTTCGGGTGCGGGGGGGTGAAGAGAGACCTGGTGGCTTGAGGGTGTATTTGTCGGTCCGTGGTGGTTTCCCTCAAGTACCGCAATATCTTGGTTCCAAGTCGACCTCTATGGGCTTAGGCGGTTATCAGGTATTATTATTATATCCGCGATTTTCGAACGATAAATGTTGACCCGTTTGTTTGCTGTGTGGTAGGGAAGATCGCTAATGCCTGGCGATTCACTCGAGCTTGGACATTGCGAGCCGAACGAGAGCGAATTGGCCTTCATGTTGCCTCGGGAAATAGTACCCCAATACCCGAAGAACTGGGTTGTGTATGTCTTACCAGGCCCCCAAGATGATGAAGAGTTCGTGACGAAGGAAGGGATCGCAAAGTTTTACGGGTCCCAATGGTCCATCAGTCCATCAAGCAACCGAATGGGGATTCGGCTCGAGTCTCCTGAGAAAATTGAATGGGGAAGAGATAGCGGTGGTGAAGGCGGAGCTCACCCAAGCAACATTCTTGACAATGGATACGCTTTCGGATCTATTAACGTTAATGGAGACACGCCGGTTATATTGACGAGCGAAGGACCTGACATGGGGGGTTACCTGTGCTTATGCACCGTGGCTTCGGCGGAATTGTGAGTCAATGAAGCTCTTGGTCTTCTATTTATTTTCACAAGTTCCCAAGGTGGAAACTGGGGCAATTGGGCCCAGGGAGCAGCGTACAGTTCCGACGCATCTCCTATGACGCGGCCCGTAAAATCACTAATCACAATCGAACCTGGATGACCAGCGTCTCAGCAATGGTTGCTGGAGCAAAGGAGCACTTCAGTGGCAGACTTTGTGATGAAGATCTAGGAGACCAACAGTATGGACCAATGTTGTATCAGAAACCCGAGGGACCGGGCTTCGTCCTCAGACAGGTGCATACCTATAGCTTTTCTGTTAGTCACTCACAAAGCGCAATGCAGGCGGGTGATTCTGCGATACTTGCTGAGTTTGGGACGATGGAGCTGGACTTCTTTGTCCGCGCGAAAGTACAGGCCTTTGCTAACAGGCTAGAGTCCACCAACACCCCAGGTCTCAGAAGTGCTTGCCCATGTATTCGTTCTCTGATGGTGAGATACTTGACCTCCAACCTCCAACCTCAATTTAGCGAGTCTACTTTTCAGTTGCATTATGACAACAGCATCATTCCTCAGGCGGAACTTGTTGAACTTCTTATTTCTACGGAAAGAGACATACCTACCGATCTCACTGATATGACTTTCACGGGTCGCAGAATCATATTTCCAGTCGTTCTTGATGATCCTTGGAGCAGGGAAGCCACAGAACGATACGCAAGGTCCATAAGAGAAAAGGCGGTATACCTCCCGAGCAACGTGGATTATCTGGCGCGGAACAATGGCTTGAGCGGACCAGCGGAGGCACTTGCGAAGCTAGTAGCATCGGACTGGGTGAAATCAGACCAGTCTTTTGTTCTCACATCGCTCTAATGACTGGGTCATAGATGGTATTTGGCGTGGGGTTCTACTTGGCTTGCCCCTTCCTCGTCCCGGTGCGAGCTCTCTTTCCATCACTTTTGGGAAAGAACTTAGTAGTGCCCTTGATCACGAAAGATTGACCCCCGCAGTAGATTGACGGGACAGAAACTGAACCCATCGCGCACTTTCACGCCACGGGTATGTTCTCTGCTGTAATTGACTTACTGTCACGGCCTGTCCGGTCTGATGATGAGAGGCAGGGTGCGGTTGGGATTGCAGGACCTGTAGCAGCCATATACCCCATCGACTCACCAGGGGGGTATCAGCTTTTCGGTCGATCTCTCCCGACCTGGCAGACATGGGGAAAAGGTCAAGATTTTGCGCCTGACAGACCTTGGCTGCTCGAGGCGTTTGACCAAGTAGGTGTTTGGTGTAAAACTGCGGGTGCTTGTCTGAGTCTTGCATAGGTCCGGTTTGAGACGGTTGATGTGGAGACGTACCTTGAGGTCAGGCTGCTTCATACGGAGAGGGTAGGGGATGTGTGCTCAGTTTATTCTCTAGCTGGCAAAGCGCTTCGATCAGGGTCGTTACGTGTTCAAGGTACCTTGATCTCTCAGGGGCACTACAAGCCGTCCTGAAAGAAGATTCCCCAGATAGAACCCACAGTATTCTCCATGAGGGAATATGCAGAATTTCTCAGGCCCATTCACGAGGAAATTGTCAAATTCAAAAGACAACAGCGGACATCCAGCGAGATTGAAGGACAGAGGTAACACCTAGGTATTTGCCAATGAGACCAGAGATAATTGACGACGGTGTTTTAGGGAACGGACATTATTGTTGGAGTGGGAGAAGAACAGAGAAGAACAAGCGATAAAGCCTCCAGGCAACGGTGACGAAGGTGGTAGTACGTTCACGTGCGGCATTGACGGCCGTTGTGTCGGCTTGCTCACCCTCGTTTCCTATTATAGTACCCTCAGGTCTCGACATGAGCGCAGAAACCATCAAGGCTCCACTTTTTGCCTCCGTTTGGAAGGTACCCTGCAGAGTGGGTGATGTGATAGTGTCAGCCGAAGATACCCTTTTCGTTCTTGAGGCAATGAAAACAGAGATCCCGGTGCGACCAGGCGTGGAACATGTTGGGAAGACAATCAAGAGTTTCGGGCGTGGAATTAAAGAGGGAGCGCATGTTAAACCAGGAGAAACGCTTATTATCTTAGTTTGAGGTGACCTTTGGCAGCGCTCGCTTACTAGCAGTAAGGAATAAGTAGTGATATTTGCTTCGATTTACGGCCATTGTAGAGATAATATAATATTTGTGTGGTGGTACGATTCTGCCACAACATATACAAATAGACATTCTGAGCGGCTCCACAACTCGCGAACTCTCGGTTGGAGCATTTTCCCCGAAAAATAAGTCTACGAAGAGCTCGTATCGTGCTAAATTTATGTAGCAATTACCGTCCAGATATTTGGATTACTCCTTGCGCAGATCTGCCCCTTTCCCAGAGTGACCCATACTCCGACTGGTTAAGTGCGATGACTTTTACAAGGTAAGTACACCATAATACCTGAAAATGCTGTCCTGAACTACCACCCGAAGAGCAGCTGTTGGATGTTGCTTGAACCCTTTGTGGACTGCTGCACACTAGGCCTCTCGCACCACCCGCGGAGCCGATGTCGGCTCTTCTATCTTTAGCTCTGGCTATTCCCAGACATGAGTTGGATAAAACCAACTATCATCCTGCCGACGCTCCACTTTCACGATGATGCGTGAACGAGAGTGAAATACTTCTCATACTGGCTTTGTTGGACGACCACAGCGCGCGGGTTTTATACCCACACTGGTGAAACCGTCGTGATGATTGGCAGTTTGCGATATTGGATGAAAACGTCTCCTGTGGCAGAAATAGCTCTTTGCGTGCTATAAAAGCACAGAGCCGTATGAGATGGTGTCGGTCAAGGGATTTTTGGCATTGGATCAACGATGTATCATCTCTCCTCTGTCGTGCTCTTTGCAGCTTCCTGCCCCTCGCACTTGCTGCTACCCGCCGATTCGATTTCACTGTTAACAATGCGAATGTCAGCCCCGATGGCTTTTCCCGCTCGTAGGTCACCCATGCCCAACTCGATCATGTGCACATATTTACCCCCCGTCGCAAGTGCGGTCTTGATTAATGGCCAATATCCAGGACCTCTCATAACAGTTAACAAAGGCGATCATGTTGTGATTCCAACTCACAATCAACTCGCTAATCCATTGATGAGGCGTAGCACCTCCATCGTAAGCTTCTTGATTGTGACTCCTCGCTTCAAAAAGCTCCTAATATCGCACCCCAGCATTGGCATGGTTTCTTCCAAGCCCGCACTTCCGACATGGATGGGCCTGCATTCGTGAACCAATGCCCCATTCCACCTAACACCACCTTTACCTATGAGTTTGACATTCCTGGCCAAAGCGGAAAGTAGGTACAATCTAACATTGCTTCCCGTTGATCGTGGGTTGCTCATGTGAATAATGAACAGCTTCTGGTACCATTCTCATTTGTCAACCCAGTATTGCTGACGGCCTTCGAGGAGCTTTCGTTGTATATGGTAAACGGATTTTCCGAGTGATGGACTATTCCTTACTCACCTTGGTATTTATAGACCCCGATGATCCATTACAAGACCTCTATGATGTTGATGACGAGGGTACGATTATCACTCTGTCCGACTGGTACCACGTTTTGGCCCCGGCCGGTACCAACGACTTCTTTACTACTGGTATAGTGCCGTAAGTACGAAAGGATCCGTTGTAGGTTCTCTTACTGATATATCCGCTCCACAGTGTACAGGACGCTGGGTTGATTAACGGAGTCGGACGATTCAACGGAGGGCCTGAAGGTAGGACTGTCCCGTATTATCAACTGCGAAATTCTTAGAAAAAATTCCAGTTCCATTTGCTGTTGTGAACGTCGAGCAAGGCAAGAGATACCGTCTCCGTATCTTCGCTATCTCCTGCCGTCCATTCTTTACTTTCTCCATCGATGGCCATAACATCACCTTTATGGAGGCCGATGGAATCGAGCACGATCCCGTAGAAGTCCAAAACATCGACGTTTATGCTGCTCAACGTGTCTCGGCTATCTTGAACGCGAACCAACCTGTCAACAATTATTGGATGCGTGCTCCTCCTACTGGCGGTAACCCAGCCAACAACCCGAACTGTATGTTGAACCTTGGTTTGGCTGCGGCCCCCTTACGATGGATACTCACCCACCCCGTACTAGTCAACCCCAACCTCACTCTTGCCATCTTACGCTACAAGGGCGCTCCCGACGCGGAGCCAACTACAGTCGATGTCCCTGGTCACAAGTTGCTCGATCAGGAGATGCACGTGAGTATCGCTCATGTTTTTCGACAAGGGTTCCTATTTTTACCATCTATCATAGCCCATTGCTCAAGAAGGCCCAGGAAAACTCGGAGATGGCCCTCCGGATGTTGGTCAGTAGCCTCTGCTGCGACCCTGTCATATAGGCATTGAATCATAATATAGCGATAACCCTTAATATTGCTCAGCCTAATCCACCCTTCTTCGATATCAACGGAGTCTCGTACATTTCGCCCACTGTCCCCGTTCTCCTCCAAATCCTCAGTGGGGCCAAGACGCCTCAAGATCTCCTCCCATCCGAACAGGTCTTTGTGGTTCCTAGCAACAAGCTCATCCAAGTGACCATCCCCGGAACGGGGGCTCATCCATTCCATTGTAAGTGCCTACCATGTTTCGTCGGGTGCCTTAGAAGGATTCAAGCCTTCGAAACCTTTTAGTGCACGGGCATGCTTTTGATGTCGTTCTTCCTTCCAATGACACCGTATTCAATTTCAAGAAGTATGTTGGTTAGCCTCTTCCCAGACCTTCGTTAACGCTAACCTAAACTGTTCCAAAGCCCCCTCCGTCGCGATGTATACCCCATCAATGGTGGCAATACTACTTTCCGTTTCTGTGGGTGCCCTCCGTTTATTCTCTGCACCTCTTGCAAACGAACCAATGTTTCTTTCTTGCAGTCACCGATAATCCGGGAGCTTGGTTCTTGCATTGTCACATCGACTGGCATCTTGAAGCTGGCCTTGCTGTTGCGTTTGCTGAAGGCCCAGAAGACAACGTTAGTGGGCCCAAGTCCCAAATTACCCCGCAGGATTGGTTGGATCTCTGTCCAGAATACAACCAACTCGACCCTGAATTCCAGTGAAACACCCAGTAACTCGCGCCTGGTACTTGTCTAGAACTGATGTTGCTTCCTCGCCCCGGAGTTTAAATAACAATGCGATTCGTGAGCATTTTGGCTTCGAATTTTCACTGTATTACTGGAATGTTTGCGACTCCTTTGTTTATAAAGTCACTTATAGGGAAGGGATGCTAATACGCTCCAAGTTACAGGGCCATGAACTGTGAGGTACGTTAAGTGCGCTTTCCCATGAGGACGCACAGCGCGCCCATCGCGAGAAAGCAAAAGTCCCAGGTTTGTATTGTCCCTCACACTTTAGGCGGCGGTCCTGGTGAGTGATAAAGAGAGGTGGTAAATGGAGCAATTCGACACGGGTGAGACAGAATGATCTGATGAGAATAATCCCAGCGAAACCGACAATTGGTGTCTGCGGATTGGCGTGATGAAGAGTTTTACTCACTTGCATGCCCTATTTTCGGATCTGATGCTTCTCCCACCCTTGTTCGGCGTGAGAAGCGCACGAAATATGGTCAATGAATTGTCGGAGTACTGAGTATTAAGAAGCAAGTGTGAATTTTAGGCGTGCATTGGCATAAGAAGGGCGGGGAGCTGGTGACAAATGAGACAGGTACTGGGGCCTGCAAACAACGAGCGGGAAAACTAAGAGATTGATTCAACTCTACAGGTGTATGGGACACATCCTCAAGTTGCCAATCAACCAGCTCTGAATTGTATGACATTCGGCCAGAAGTATTCATCCCTGTAGTGGGTGTGAGAGATACGCTATCGTCTGATGGACTCCGGCCTGCACAGGCAGCGAGCCATATGCAGGTCACACTATTGGGTGTACACTTGTGATTTTCACGCGCACAACATCGCTGATGGTGGAAAAGCTACCATTATGCCGACCCGTTATGTGGGAGAACCGAAATGGCAACCAGTAGTAGAACATATATTGGCTCCCGCTGGGACAAATAGGATCAAACAACTGACGAAGATGGGAAACTAACGCCAAGAGATTGATAACCACCGCGGTTAGCCTTCATTTCTAGTTGAAACCACACCTGAGCTTGCGTTTGTGAGGTCAGCAGCGTACAGAACCTGAAGGATCCTTGGGCGTTGGAAAGGAGCCTGTAAGCCTAGCTTTTTCCGAAAAGGATGGGAGTTTTCGTGGACACCGCCATCAGGTCTGCACTGCGGGAGATGTTGGCCATTTCCCTATCAAGCCTTTCACCAGTAAACAGGCCTGCGCCGACTGGTGCGGGTGTCTACAACAAGATAGAGAGTCCTTTCCATCGAGGTCATCTGTGCCCATAGGTGGGTAAGCCTGTCGATATTTATAACGCAGATTCACAAGCTGACAGGCTGCTTAGCACTGAGAGCAAAATCACCTCTCGTTTCTCCTGCAAGGTCAACATGGGATCTTACCATGTGCGTTCACATTTGTGCGAGAATGCCAATTTCTCTTGGCCATCATTTACCCACAGGGTTCACCTCAAGGTATACGGTCGAATGACACAGGCAAGCAAAAATAACTCAAGAGGCTCTTATAAGACCTCTCATTCTTCCCTTCGGGATTTAGGCTAACCTTGCAGAACGTTGCAATGAGGCTCTCCCCAGTTTTTACGCTTCTCGCAGCTTGTGTCCCGAATGCCTTTGCGGCAATCCGGCACTTTGAGTTTACCGTCGCTAATACCAAAGTTGCTCCGGATGGATTCGAGCGAGAGTGAGTGCACGGTTCTATTCCTGACTCATAGCATAGCTGCTAATAAATGGCAATAGTGCTGTCCTGATAAACGGGATATATCCCGGTCCCACCATCACCTGTCCAGAAGAATGACCGTGTGGTCATTCCTCTCCACAACCGGCTAACTAGTCCTCTTATGAGGCGTAGTACTTCAATCGTTCGTCAACTCTCCGTATTGGGTTATTATTGCTTATTTTGGCGCAGCACTGGCATGGTTTCTTCCAAGCCAGAACCTCCGATATGGATGGTCCTGCTTTCGTTAACCAGTGCCCAATTCCTCCCAACACGACCTTCGTTTATGAATTTGACACTGCCGGGCAGACCGGAAAGTTCGTGTTAACACGGGCGTGTATCTAATATCTGGCTCAACTTCATCACAGCTACTGGTATCACTCCCACCTGTCAACGCAGTATTGCGATGGTCTTCGTGGTGCCTTCATTGTATATGGTACGCCCTCTCTGTCCGTTGGCTAGGATTCCGCCAACGACTACCGCAGATCCCAATGATCCTTTGAGGCATCTCTACGATGTCGATGATGCAGGCACTATCATCACACTGTCCGAATGGTACCATGTATTGGCGCCCGAAGGCACAAACGACTTCTTCACAACTGGTATCGTTCCGTAGGTGTACACTCGGTTTTCGTATAACTTACCATTGCCACTCACCGGCTGCAGTGTGCAGGATTCTGGTCTGATCAACGGAAAGGGCCGGTTCAACGGTGGTCCTTTGGGTAAGCCTCGTCTCCCTTCCAATTTGTTGAGCGCATGTATAATATCGTAACCAGTGCCATTCGCTGTCGTCAACGTTCAGCGCGGCAAGCGCTACAGGTTCCGCCTCATCGCTACGGCGTGTCGTCCTTTCTTCACTTTCTCAGTCGACAACCACAACTTGACCTTCATCGAGGCCGATGGAATTGAACATGACCCCGTTGTGGTTCAGAACATCGATGTCTATACTGCCCAGCGTGTCTCCGCCATCCTCAATGCTAATCAGCCTATTAATAACTACTGGATTCGTGCTCCTCCCACCGGTGGCAACCCCATTAACAACCCCAAGTGTACGTCTCACAAACAAGCTAGGATGTGATTCTTGTTGCATATAACACTCATTTCTTCCCTCAGTCAACCCAAACCTCACCCTTGCTATCTTGCGCTACAGGGGTGCTCGCAATGTTGAACCAACCACGGTTAATGTACCTGGACATAAGTTGCTCGACCAAGAAATGCATGTGAGTAGCTTCGGTACTGGATGACCGCACAGGCCTGATCAACAACCGTAGCCTATTGCTTCTGAAAACCCTGGCAAGCTCGGCTCTGGGCCCCCTGATGTTGGTGAGTTTTTTTAGTACCACATACATCGTAATAAGGACAGGCTCTGAAACGCTCGACACAGCCATCACTCTCGACATTCAACAGCCCAACCCGCCCTTCTTTGATATCAATGGCATTTCCTACATTTCGCCTACCGTTCCTGTCCTTCTTCAAATTCTCAGCGGCGCCAAGAGACCTCAGGACCTTCTTCCATCCGAGCAAGTCTTCGTCGTTCCCAAGAACAAGTTGATCCAGGTGACGATACCTGGTACCGGTGCTCATCCATTCCACTGTAAGTAGGGGTTTATCATGTTCCTATTTCTGACGCTTATGGAGCCTCTCCCCAGTGCACGGTCATGCCTTCGATGTCGTTCTTCCTTCGAACGACACCGTATTCAACTTCAAGAAGTGAGTTCCCTAGAATGAAAAGGACAGAGACATTTCGCTCACCTCTCAAAAGCCCACTCCGTCGTGATGTCTACCCGATTAATGGTGGAAACACCACGTTCCGATTCTGTGAGCACTCTATCCCTTGGATATTTCTTGTTCCTCGCTAACGCGGCCATTGTAAGTCACCGACAACCCAGGAGCATGGTTCTTGCACTGCCACATTGACTGGCATCTTGAAGCTGGTCTCGCTGTTGCCTTTGCTGAAGGTCCGGAAGACAATGTCTCCGGACCTCAATCCCAAATTACACCTCAGGACTGGAAGGATCTCTGTCCCGAGTATAACAAGCTCGACCCCGAGTTCCAGTGATCATGTAGCTCTCGTTCCTCTGTGTTCCTTTAAATGTTTAAATGTGGTAGAAGAAATAAATTCGTGTTGCTCATAAGACTGCGCCCGTGCTTGATATGTATGGAGCAAGTCGCCACAATGACTTGAGTTGATTATGTCCACTGAAAAGTGACCCACGGTTGGTGGGGTTGCTGACTAAGCATAGTACAGCATCCCGGTTTACCGAGTTGCTCATGTCGCAGTCAACTATCACCATGAATGCCATGACAGACAGAAAGGTGTGTTTCCTTCTGAACGATATACGGCCTTGATTCACAGGAATTTGTTGCAGATACCCAGCCCTAGCCCTAACAAAGTGGCCATGTCCCGAGCGCTTGGCGCAGCATTCCTAAATCACCAGGTAGAGCAACTTGAGAAGTCAGTGTCAGCCGGCGGGCCTGCGTCTGGAAACTGGCGGGACCGCAAGCAACCTCCGCGCCCTCATCACTCCTCCCCTCCCCAGCATCATGTCAAGCGCGCACCGATGGCCCCTGGGATCAAGATTGTTCACAGGAAGAACGGCGGTGATGCGCCATCACTGGCTGCCAAGGACAAACCGGCATCCAAGGAGGCTCACAATGGCGGATCTACTGCGCATGATACTACACGCCAGAGCACGAACAATGGAGGGGAGACCCGAGAGGTGGATGCCGATATAATTGTCATTGATGCGAGTGTCCTCGTCCACGCACTCTATCAGGTCAAAAAGTGGGCTAGAGAAGGGCGCCAGGAGATTCTTATTATTCCTCTCGAAGGTCAGTTTCGTTGTTCTGTGGTACAGTTCACCCGTCATACTGATTTGCTATGTCCAGCACTAAATACTCTTGACCTGCTTAAGAAAGGGACCAGCCCCCTCGCACAGCGTGCCCGTGCCGCTTCCCGCATCCTCGAATCTCAAGTTGGCACGAATCCCCGCGTTCGTGTTCAAAGAGATGATGCTTTTGTGCTCTGGGATAAGATCATTGCGAATGAAGCTCTCAGCAGGGACGATGCTGATTTTAAAGCCGCACCGTCCCCCGAGTGGGTTCGCCGCACTATATGTTGTGCTCGCTGGGAGGTCGATCATGCTGAGACCACTATCCATTCGGATGGGAGCGGTCGTTTGATCGAGGGTGCTCAGGATAAGACGAAGGGGAATAAGCAGTACAAGGTCGTTCTTGCCGTTCTCTCCACACCCCTTAATCTTTCCCCGCTCCAACATGCCCTGAAGCTCGCAGATACGAACGAGGTGCCAATGGCCCCTGTTCCCCCTTCCTGCTCCGTCCGTTCCTCACCACAACAAATTTGAGGTCCGATCCTCTGGAGCCCTCGTTGCCCGGTGGGCTGAGAAAGCTGGGATCACAGCTTTTCCTGTCGAGCCTACCCTTCCCGGACGTGGAGTCGCCGCCAGCGGCGGTGATGAGGATGAACGTCCGAAACGCGTTCACCATTCCCCACCATTCCCACCATGGACCTAAAGGAAGGCGTAGTTCAAACACCGATCACGCGCCCAAGGCCTGTCTTGTTGAACGCCCGCCCGCAGTCATGGCCATGATGGAGGCAGTATCTCAACCAAGTCGCGTCGTTCGCGTACTTGCCCGTGGAGAGAAGCTTAGAGCCGTGATCGAAATGATGGTAGTTAAAATGGTAAAGCCCCTCTTTCATTTATTCCCGTATCTTCCATTTTTTGCTGATGATGATTAAGACAAATTTACCGCACTAGTCCACATGGTCGACTCGCTTCCACGCCATCTGCCCCTCCTCGTATCGTTCTAGGGCACATCGACATATGTGACAGTGGGTCAGAATCCCGATTCATGTTCCCAGGTCCAGATCACAAGTTTCCTCATCGTTCGAAAGGAGCTGCAGATGTGCTTTCGTCCGGAGCCTCGACTCCTCCGGTGCTGATACCAATCATAACGACGATCATTAGTGGAGGATAGGATAGGGGTTGACATAACCCGGGGTCTCGGCGTCGTCTGGACATTTCTTTACCTTCCTTCCCTATGACCCGGTTCCGTTCCACCAGCACCATTCTTCTTCCGGTTCTTGCTCATGTTCCGGCCATTATATCCTTACTCGCCGTTTTATCGTTCACTAGTACCCATTCCTTCGGATGGGTACTCTCAGTCTGTAGCCGGTCTTCTTTCTAACAGTTACTACTATCTTGTGTGTTTCGGATACCTTCTAAACAATGAATGTACTCCTATCCGGTCTTATGGATGGTGGCCGGAAGCCTTATCATTGGAAAGAGTGTATAACTGACGGTAGTTTGTTCAATTAGAGCTCCGAAACAGGTTATGACAACCGGTTTGCGATTTGGAGCCATCGCGGGTTCAGAAAGTAAATGGTATCAATTTATCCTGTAATGTATGTTAAACATGACAATAAGGTCATCGCCCATATTGGTTATCAAGCCAAACATGAGCCCTCGTGCCACCCTCCTCCAATCGAATCCAGGTCTCCACTGACGGCTTAACTCCGTGGCTCGTATGGAAGACGAGATTTCGAACACCATAACCCCACTCGGGCTCTCCATACCCTCCATAGCTATGCGAAGAGCCGTAAGCTGCTTGTAGTTATACAGGAAGAAAATATTCACCCCGAGTGCTTATCAAAGCAGAAAATCACATCCTTGGTTGTCTCTCGAGCACACCATTCGTTTCCATGATCTACCCAAGCCCATGAACTGAGAACCGCCTTAGCGCAAAATGACCGGGGACTCACCATGGCCCGAGATGACCGCGACAAGATTCTTGATATTTTTATTTACGGCGTCCCAGAATGGACCGTCCTTTCCTTCATTTCCAGGGGGTTAAGGTCGATTGCATGGATCCGGGACCTCCTAGTAGGTCGGCTAGAGAATCATCTCAGATGGGCTTCACCGGCGTGTTTATCTGTCGTACCGTTCAATCCTGGGTTCTTTTCTGGATCTAGAGCGCGCTGAACAGGTTCGATATAGTGCCTTGAATATTTTTGAGATTTTCAGCGGGGGAGGGGGGGGGTCAGATAGGAAGGAACAAGAACGAACGGTGGTATGTGCACGAATGCTAATGCAGTCCGGTCTTCTCCTGGACCCCACACTCTCTCCATAGTTCGGGTCTCTGTTTCAATCCATCGCGCGACGGAGGAATCAACCCAGTCCGGAAGGGGTTGTGTGCCACCTGATTCTTGGGAGACTCCGCCTATCATGGATTTATAGGAGGCTATTGGCATTAAAGACAGAAGGCACGCCTACCGCGAGAATCAAAGAACCATAGGACGAGAAGTGGAGCGCGATCTAGACCGTCACGATAAAGTGCGGAAGTGCGTCGAGGTGATTGTATTCTGTACCTGAAGGGTTTTTGTATACCTGACAAGTTTCGTTTGAGATGATGTTGTTCCATGCTCGCGAGTTTTACTCACAGGAACCCAGTAATTTCCAGCACCACCTTCGCCTCCGACACCTGGTGGAGAAAACCGTGTGTAGCTCAGAGGTGCGACTTGTCTTTCGCGGACAATCTCTTGAGAATGCGTGATGTTGGCCTGGTTATCGTGATTCTGCACTTATATTAGCATCGCACTCAAGAGATAGAACGAATCGAATTCGAAACAGACGCCATGTGTTGACGAAAATGGGATTCGTTCTGCATTGAGAGGTGCCACAATTTCGTCGATTAAAGAAGTCGCATTTTCTTTAAAAGTGTCTGCGTTCGTTGGTTATTTACAAGGTCGCTTCTGTGCAAGGAAGGTCTGCTTACTTTCTCCAGTGATGAGGTCTCCATTGAGCACTCTGGAGTTAGCATTAGAAAAATTTCGAGATCCAGGTCGAGCCAGACCTTACACATAGCCCGGCACTTCGTCCTTCAAAACGCGCTTCATGAGCCTTGTGCTGTTAAAGTCTTGTTCGGGGCCCCAAGTGTCCCATGGGTTCTCTCCGTAATGTAAATCTGAAAACACGGTAATCTTGAATGTACCATCATTGCGGAAGACAATGCGGGGTTTCTGCGGGTATGGATTAAGCTTGTCGGTGTTGGTATCCGGAACGGCGTAGACTTGGTTGTTTCCGGTCAATGCTTTTCCAGTACTGGATAGAAGTCTGCGCACTGCTCTGAAGGAATGGTGCGGCTAATCCACCACCCACAATGGTTAAAAGTGCGACAGAGGACCTCAGAATAACCATATCATGCAAAAGGCTGCCTGAGGTCGCGGCCAACGTTCTGGTGCGAAGGGAAGGGTAAGGTTATGTAACGCAACTGACGCCGTTATATCTGAGGGTTTGACACACGTGTGAACAAAGGCGCATTAAACCCAATCGAACCTATAGGCCAATTCTATAATATATGCAGAAAATCTATAGGAAGGTTAACACAACACGAAAGCAGGACAAACAGCTATATCACAATCAATTTAGCTTGATCTTCTTTCGTCTCTCGCTTCCCCTTTCTGGAGTCTTGCGCTTCAGACCCCTTGTCCTACGCCCAGGGGTCAGCTCTTCTGCACATGCATCCTGACGCTGAAGGAAATCTTGAGGCGGTAGTTTGTGAGTGAGATTTTTAACCAGATTCATATTAAGAGCCGCGATAGGATGCTGCTCTTCGTCTGGATCTCTCCCAATGTAACGCTGCAGTCTGGTCTGCGCCGGGAATGACGCAATTACCCGCAAAAGACTATACTTCCCTGAATCCGTCCGCCGGTCAGGTAGGTCCAGCAGCGCCTGAGAGATATTATCCCGCAAGTCGGGGTGCGTGACCGGGGAGTAAGGATCGCCGTTCTGTTTGATACTTTAGCCTCGATCGAAGTACAGCATCTGACTGTCGAGAAAACCTCCCTTGTCCAAGAAATATTTCGACGGCGTCACACTCTTCATCGCCCGGAGTAAAAGCTCCTTAGCGAGGGCTCCGCTTTTTCCCTGGGACCACTTCGTCTGCAACGCAACCCATATCAAGCTCCCGTCGGAGAGCCTGAGGACGAAAATTACATCCGGACCCATCGCGTGATGTGGAAAGCAGAAAGGGGTATGCAGGTCACGCTTTAGCCAAGACAGGGTCGACTCGGGTGACTTTGTATTGATGCCAAGTGTCACAGATGGGCCGACGGATTCACAAAAAGACACAGTACCGATCTCTTTGCCCCCGGAATTGCTGCCACGCAATGCAACGAGCTGAGCCTCCATGTCCGCCCAAACCGGCTGCGCTCCACAAAAAGTGAATATTTCATTCAAGCGATGTTTTCGCGAAAAGATGAGATCGAGGCAGAAGACGATATAGTTTTCGAATCCATTGAATGTCTTGCAATGAGTGCTGATCTCCCGTACGAGTATTTTGTAGGATGATTGGTGATTGGAATTCATCCAGCGTATGGCAGCGAGGAGAATTAGTGGTTCATCGATAGCGATAACTTGGGTTTCGGAATCCACGAAGCGAGCGAACCCATATTGAACATACATCGCTTCGTCTCCGCCAAGAGGAAGGACGGTGGATCTCATGAGGTAGTGTGTTGTGACTTGGTGTATAGTTGTCAGCATGTCGCTATCTGGCAAGGGTATAAATATCTTAAATGTGGCAGGGAATAGAGACCTACTCTTCTTCAACTTCGAAAAATCAAGTATGTACTGTGAAAGCACAGGGAGTGGACCCTGTTCCTCGCCCTGGACATAATCACAGGCATCTGTAATAGAAAACCCTGTGAAATGTTTCACATAGGCGTTGAGAAGACGATGTGGTTGACGAAAACCATTTCGAATCAGTTCCATAACATAACCGGTTGTAAAGCGGTGTCTGTCAAAGCAGTCAGCGCTTGGATTGATCAGCATTTTAAAGTACTGTACACACCTGCCGTGCAACCAATACCAAATGCGATCCAATAATCGTTTCCCTGAATCCGACTTGAGCAAACCGCGGGGTAAGTATTTTTTGAGGTAACGTTGCTGGGTTCCGACGTCATCGAAGGCACCTGTGTCCGAACACCACCGGTATTTGGAGTCCTTCATTATAGCGGAAGCCATCGCTTGATCCACAACATCCTTGGAAATCCCTGTTCCTGCGACCACAACGAACACACCCTTCCCTGAAGACTGCCTCTCCCATGCGCGTACTATCTCTCTTAGTATGGGCCGGTGAGATCCATTCTGATCAGAGCGAAAGGAAGTCGTGTGCTGAGAAGCTGCATACTGAGCCTCATCCAAGACACAGAAGAATGGGGTCTCTGCTCGAGGCCCCGCAAGGAGAATCGCAGGCGCAGATCTCGCGAACGCGCTGCAGAAGCTCTTCTGTCCGCGTATTAATGTAACCGTCCGAAGCCTGGGAAAGCATACAGGAAAGGTGGTCGAAAATGTCCCAAACTTTTGGATGAACGAGTCTTGGCTGGAGCTGAAGGAGTAGCCAACGTTTTCTGTATATGTCGAAGGGGGTGTGAGGAGTTCGGTAACGTTCCATGATTTCCGCGAAAGAAGAAAAAATGAGCAGTCGGGCGAGGAATATCCTTCGAAAGATGTTGCTTGCAATGTCACGGTTACTGTTCAACGCAGCATCGTAATTGGGGGCGCCAGCAGGAGGAAGGTGGACTCGGAAATTAGGAGCGTCGGGAACGTGGGATTGAATACTGTTTTGCACATCACTGGAACCCAACAAGCTTGAATCCACATGCGAGGTGAAGTAAAACCCCCAGTTGTCACACAGACCCTCCAGTAAAAGACGCGTTTTTCCAGAGCCAGAAGTGTTGACAAGAAAACTTCGAGACTATATATCAGATTACACGATATTGAAACACTGAGATGACTAACGTATGGTTGTCAGGCATGAATATATTATTCAGCCTTTTAGATAGTACCACGTCATCCTTGAAACTCCCTAGGTCGTGTAAGAGAAGGTTCGGCTTGCCCTTGAGAGCCGGTATTCGCAATTTTCGGAGATGACGGCGAATTTTCGCATCTAAAGATGCGTCTTCAGGTGACCACGAGGAGAGCGCGATTTGACCATCAACAACTTGTCCTATCGCATCCTCGATCTCGTTCAGAAACCTCTCCACGTTGGTTTGCACGACAGAATCTTGAGACCCACGCGTCGATAACTCGAGCGAACACGCTATGTCATAGATCAGAGCATGTCCTAAGAGAGACTAAACACAAAACGCACACCAATTCCGAATCATGTCATAATTCCGCGACGAATGGGCTTCTCGAAGCACCTCGTAAAGCCCAACATCCTCTGAAATGATGTCCAGACATGCTTGAAAAGTCGAATATTGAGGTCGTGTGTGTCGCCAAATGGCCCAGAGTATATGGGATGCTTGCTCCGTATTAGACGCGTCAAATTTGGCGAATGAAGCGTGTATTTGTTGATCAGTTGGTCCACCCTCTGACATATGGCAGTTCACGGATGGTTTGTCTACGGCCAATGTCCAGAGGCAAGAATCAATCGGAATATTGTCGGGCTCTCACGTTCATCGTGGGAGATACAGACCAAAGGGGTGGTGACTCCAGCGCTTAACCTACTGCCTGCGAGCTCACCTGACACAATCTGCCATTTCAACTGTTACACCTTGATTCAATATAGAGGCGAAGTGCACCAGTTGGACTCCTTGACTTTTCCCTGGAGGCAGCCAGATCGCTCTATATCTCTTCCATAACACACGCTCGGATTGTTAAAGTCGAGTGTATAGCACTGCAACCCCTCGCCACTGGAAAGTTCTGGTCAAGGTCGATGAAATTGACGGTGCCCCAAGATCCCAGCTCACACTAGCATATGACAGTCTAACCGAAAGTCACGATCGGAAGCTTGATATCGGTCAAGGTGATACGCAGTGAAGAGAATGGTTGTGGGTGCATAATTAGTACGGCACACTTGTGGCCGTCAAAAGGCATTTCCATGCATGTTTTCAGACGCGATGAATCAGCGCCTTCGCACCCTGCACACCGAATGAGCCGGAAGACGTTCATTGTGATAGCGATCCTCGGCGAGGTTAGATGATTTGGGCAGAGTCGAAACAAATTTAGAGCCACTGGAACGGGCACTTGCGGGGGAAGGTCACGCACGTATTTGACTGCGGGGCGAGCGTGGGCCGTAATTTGGGAGTGTCAGAAGGGGTTATAACAGACCTAGGTGTTGTGGAAGGTAGACGTAAATCGAAAACGGAGTCTAAGAACTTGGCATTGATTCAGACGCGTGAACCTGACTGGGAGTTTCCGGAGACTCAAGAACAATTCCCCGAAACCGGATGCTAAACTCAACAGGTGCTGCACAACACAATTTCTGGGGTGTATGAATGACAATTTCCTTTAAAAGCTGGGGTTGCTAGTAAAGCTAACAGGTGTTACCAAGCGATACGGTTGACACCTGGGGCCCGAGGCAGCATTGCAGCATTTAGGAGATCCCGAGATATCACCAGCTGATCGTTTCATGTTGGCAGAAAACAAACTCGTCCTGCCGCACAACCTGCCAAACTTAATCCGGACGCAGAGAAAATGGTCAGGTGCAAATCGATGGCCCGTTAGATGACCACGCGTATTATATTTGTAGCACACTTGTGTATTGTCTCCTTGCGTAAAATAACGAAATATCGCACACAAGTAGGACCCGAAACGGCAAAACCGGCCCAAGAGCGCCGAATATCTCGGTCCCTGCCGAGAACCTGTTCTGGGCTGGGCGCAGATGACTGACTTATCGCAGGTAGCATTCAACCAACCCATTTCCGTTGACTGTGTTAGAGTCGGTGGTTTTCATAGGTTTGTAACCAGGTTCTTTGTAGGATGTTACTCAAAGCGCGCCCGTCCAATCCTCACTTACGCAAGAAAGCCGGATCAAACGTACATAGTCTAAAGTCCGGCGGGGGTGACGGCACTGAACCTCGGCCCTGGCAGGGGATCGCGAGCATTCGAGGCTTGCCGTCTCCGCTATCCAATTGGTCGTGCAACAACCGGATCATTCCTGCGCAGTAGTTGGAGGGGCTCACGCGCCCAATTATTAGATACTTGATTATTGAGTATTGCTTTCCATGCTTTGTGAACTTTGTTGCTGGGCAAGCCCTGGGCCGCTCATCCAGGTCGAGTCCAAACAAAATGTAGAGCGGACCAGGGTCGGGTCCAGGTCTACAGGATTTGGATCAGCTTCGTCCTGATGCCGAGCGTGGACAATGCGGGAAGTAGCCATTCATGGGACCTGTTTCTGTCAGGTGACGACGATATTAATCACAATACCATGCTAGTTCTGTCTCTAACATAAGAAGAGTACCTTATGCCCTGGCGCAATCCCAAGACCCTTGCAACTCAATATGGCCTCCGACATCTCCGCAGATGTATAAGAGGGAACGTTGTTCCTAGTCATTTTCCTAACTATTTTCCTCCCCACTCAACGCTTCGCCCAAACCCCGATTTCGAGTCATGGTTCCCACTAGGAGGGTTGATATCGTAGTGTAAATATAGCTCCTGTGAGCAAAATCATCGCCACTGACAGACAACCTCCAGCGATCAGGAGTACCCATTCGATGTAACCTTGATGTTTACCTTCGACGCTCCGACGCCGGGCATTTATAAGGATTATTTCCCGCTTGCCTGGAGGTACGTTTCCATAATGCTGCTTTGACTCTTACCGAACGCCACACGTGCTTAGGGTTGTCAAAATCCATAAAGGGACTTGTGAGTATTCGGGCATTTTGGTAACTCGATACCCATAGGATGCTGCCAGCTGGCTTTGTATTTCCCCTCACTTACACCCCGCAGTATGTCACAGTTGTTATAATGACTCAAAGGTCTGTCCTGACCAACGTTTTAACGAAAGACTCGCCCTGGCCAAGACGATCATGAAGAACGAGATTGTCACTCCAGGACTATATCAAACAATCCGAGTAAGCCTTTCTGTCTGGGTATCTTGCCAAAATCCAACAAGCTGCCATAGCTCGGCGAAAGGACAGAATTGGCGAGGAGGGCGCCATCCAAATATGACTTCACCGTAAGTTTTCTGCAGTGCCTCGCTGGATTAGAAATGGTGGCCTCAGGCCTGCTTTTCCCATATCTTTGTTTGTAGAAACCCGTGGTCGACTCCATGATTCCGAGTGACGCGGTGAAGGCTATAAATCGTACAGGTGAATTCCAGGACTTTGGTGTTGGTGTGTTCTTTTTGTTCTGGGTTAGTTATTTCGTGGTAATTGAATCAATTTAGCATTTATTGCTGGCACGAACATCAACACTCTGCTTTATTTCCAGGACGTTGAGTGTGTTCAGTTCTGCGTGGGTTCTGTTACATTACGCTCACGTAAATGGACAGTGATTCGGCTGTTATTACCGCACAGCTGCGCCCAGAAGTCACTGCATACCTGATTTCCGCCGACTATCAGGAAGGTCAAGTTATTAGGACAGAAATCGCCCAAAAGGCCCTGGCAATTTGGAAATTTAACTTTGGCTCTGCTGGTACTCCTAACAAGTATTACCTCAAGCATGATGCGAGCACTGGTGAATTCAGCATCTCTGACAAGCGTTGAAAATAGTTGGTGAGTACCAGCTCTGCGCCAAACTGGGAATCCAATGCCATTGGAAATTCATTTCGCCCCTATATTTTAGCGTTATCTTGCTGTTCTGTCCTCATAGACTTGTGCAAAAATAAGAATGATAATCATTTGTGTCTGTGCATCTTGGGGTACATGTGTACTTGACCATGGTCTCCCAGTACGAATGCTGCTTTGGTGTGTCCAAACCCCGGGATCTAGCCTGGCGCCCTCCCCACGGTGGGTTTGTCCAAACTCGGATCCGGCCTATGAGAGGACTATCAGGGGCCCTGGTGTATGTAGCAGAACCGGCCACCCTTCCATCACTCATGTGACTCCCGCTGACTTGATATATGTTTGTTTCTCTATGTTTCTCCTCCCCTCTCGCCTATAGTAAACAAATACTCCATGTAGATAAAAGGGCCGTCGAGGACTCGAAGCCTACTTGCTTCTTTTTTCAGGAGACTTATCCGAAATACGATTGTCATCAACCGTCAGCTTTCATTCGGGTTAGGTCTCTAGTGTGATCATTGATGCAACCTCGACTATCTCGCGTTCGCCGTCATATATTTTGACGCTACCACTCTCGTATTCTCAACTTCTACAACACTTTATTGCGCCATTGACTATAGGATTCCCTCCTGGTCTGATCAACCGGGACTTCCTCGACGATTACAACAAAAACCACTCGCTATCTTGCTCGGAATTACGCCAATAAAAACTACTCAGTAAGCTCCTTCATCGGTTATGTCTGGATATAACTTCCGAAAGAGACCCGATAAGAGTGTCCTGGGCATGGCTTCTATAGCCCCCCAACCCAGTTCCGGAGCTCTAGCTCCACGCGACCTAAACCCCGCAAAAGAGATTACAACAGAGATCAGGATACTGGGAGGTGATGACCTACCACCTGAATTAAAAGAGACATCTTCCAAAGACCCTAGTGAAGTGGACATTGTCCCAAAAGAGAATTATTGCCTTCCCCAAACGTGGAAGAAATATCTTATAACGAGCTCGAGTACCCTGTGACGATACCTAAACAAAATAAAGATGTATCCAGGAGGGATCCTATAGTCGAAATGCTGGAGTAGAAGTTAAGAATGCGGGAGTGGTAGCGTCAAAATATATGACGGCGAGCGCGAGATAGTCGAGGTGGCACCACACTAGAGACCTAACGGTTGACAACAATCGTATTTCGGATAAGTCTCTCGAAAAGAAGCGAGTGAGCCTTGGAGTATTTGTTTATTACTGTAGGTGAGGAGAAACATAGAGAAACAAACATATATAAAGACATCCCATCCGGGAAGGTTAGCCGGGTCTTACACAAGAAGTGCACAAAATGAAGATATGAATGCATGATGATGACCTGTCGGCGCAGACGTGGTATTGCATGGATGATAGGAGGATTGTGTTGAAAGATCAAGGTTATGTGGGCATGCATAAAGACGCTGAAATACACCGTCGTAGGACAATCCTTGGACCTGACGGATGGAGGTTTTGAGAGTTATGATATCATGCGTACCTGACAGTACACCAATCAGATATTGACGACCTCAGAGTAGGCGTTGTGCGTATTTTGGGGTCGAGTCATTTTCCATCCATGCACGGTTGAATGCACACCCTCGTCCCCTGGATCCTCCGGAAACATGGGCTACTCGGACGTCAGCCACGAGTCGTTGCCTGAGATATACAGGGGGGTTTCTGTGACGATTTCCTCTGTAGTCCAGCCTCTCCTTTGTGCCTTTTGAAGAACTCCATGTCGCGATGGGCTGGGTGAGGGCGGTGATGACTGTAGAATACGAGAACACAGCGGATGGCACCGCAGAGATCACTTGTTCGCATGGGTTGAGCAACGTGTCGTGTTGGGAGTGGTTGAATATCAGGTCGGATGGTATCATAATATCGAAACCCTTGCTCTCCCTCTGGAGAGCGTCCTGAAGTGGTTGGGTGTCTTTACCCCAAATATATCCTTGGGAGACAATCCTCGCTTGGATCTCCGGGGGAACATTAGTCGATATCTTGTGTCGCATGTTATCAATGAGGGAAGGATTGGGATAGTCGGTGACGACGACTGCTGATGCACCAGTGAGAGCAGCTATGATACTCGGAAGGGCCCCTCCTGCACCCAATTCGAGCACAGTACGCTTTTGACATATTTTTGTGGTGTCGAGGAAGGAAGCAAAAGAACGTGAGGCGTTCCATCTGACATTCGGTGTGAGTACTTTGTGATGAAGGGGACAAGAGACGAGTAGAGAGCGGACAAGTGATGCGCCCAGAGTGAATGGTTTCCTACTAATCTGATCGTGATCTCCTGGGCGAAGGTGATGCAGGAGTATGTTGAAAAGGTAGGTTTGGGCGTTGGGGGTCGTTCTAGGTTCCTGTTGATGCCTTGTCTTGGTTGTAGGTTTGGCGGTGGAGGAAGGGAGTGTGTGCGTACTGGGAATATGGTGTCCAGGTCGAGATCAAGTGGTTCTTGTGTTGATGAACACATCCTGATTGATTGGTTAGATGGCAGCCTCACAGACACGTGTGTCGGGAAATGGTGAGCCTGAAGAATCAAAATTGGATTGAACTAATAAACGAGAGGCTGAGGCTTGGAGGATCAGAGAGGTATCTGTGCCAAGTTAGGTTAAGACGATGAGTGTGTTTGTCCAGGCACGAGGCGGTGATATCATTCCCATTCCGTCGTGTCTGGGAACAAAATGTTTGTTGGAAAGGAAAAATTATTTGATGGCTATCGGGGACGTGTAGGAACAAACCGAGAATCGTATTCTTAGGACTGCCGAGGTGGCTCTGACAGATGTTCTGCAATATTTTTAACGGAGGGGCTATGGTATCCCAGGATGTGACACGCCTGAATCCGTAGCCGGGACTCACCCCACCCAACGGACCTTCCCTAACCGACGAACGATTTACGTTCGAGCTGAGGATGCAGACGATGGAGACCCTGTGTTGGACCCTGGTCATGTTCTCACGGGCAGTGGGACAAAACCTGACAGACGCCCAACTTATTTTGGTCAGCGGTCGTCTGGCTGACGGCGCGCAAAAAAGGTCAGTCAGGATCGCCTTTTCATTTTATAAATCAACCCCTTCATAAAAGTTGCGAACTGGGCATGCGCTCATCAACCATCCTCGAAGTAACGTGACCCGCTAGCGTTGTCACGTGATACAGTGTTCTCACGCTCCTTTATACAGCACGGTTCCTTTATACAATCCGTAATTTCTCACTCATCGACTGACAAAATTGAGAGAAATTGGGCTCAAATTGAAGCCCTCGTTCTGCCACATATATACATGTACCAATCTCCTTAAATCTATCTGTATTTCTCTAGCTAGAAAATATTTTAGTCCAAAAATGCGGCAGCAAACAAACATTTTGATATGTAAACTGCTTTTCAGTGCCGAAGTACCAGGCAAATTATTAATTTTTCTATCACAATGTGTCCTAGTAGTCCCCAAGAGACTCCACATATGTGTTTATCTATTGTTACGCAGTAAAGACCTGCCTAGAGGCATCAGAGTTTCGTCTGGTCCTCAGCCCAGTCACTTGGCTGTCACGCTTTGTCACGTTCCGATGGAACAAGGATCCACGCGACTACAGGGCCTCGGGTGCAAGGCTGGCACGAGTTTGCAATATATAGAAGCTTTGATCATATGTATACAGGCATTCCTCTTCCCCCATCATGGTTGGCTGTGTAAGAATATAAGACTCAGTCACTCGTTATATGCACGAGTACTGTATATTAGCTAATCTGTAAGAATATAAGACTACGAACATAAGCTTGAACATAAGTATAGTGGATGTAAATGTGGATGCTCACCTCAGTCACTCGTTATATGCACGAGTACTGAGGAAAGCCTAGCTACGTGTCTGTATGCCAGGTAACCGAAGTTTTACTGAATGGGAATAGAAATAAAATAGTAAATAAATTGCAAGATTGCAATTTGCGCAAGTAGGGTCCATGTCCAAATAGAGACTAACGAGAGAGTCCAGCCGACTGTTGCGTCGACTGTCCACTGGCTTGTAAAATTCCTACACTCCCCCTCAAGCCAAGGACAGGCCGAGTTCTCAAGCGAAATGCTTGACCTTCGGTGACGCAAGAGCTTTCGTAAAAACATCGGCAACCATTTCTTTGGTAGGGCAATAGATTAGCCTTAATTTTCCTTCCTCGACGATCCATCAAATAAAATGATACCAAATATCAATGTGTTTTGTTCTCGCGTGATATTGATGGTCCTTCGCGAGCATGATCGCAGACTGGTTGTCTGAGAAGAGAGTGGTGGTGGGAAGGGGGGTGCTGAAAACCTGCGAAATAAGGGAGCGCAGCCAAAGAATCTCTTTGGCTGCATGGGTTGCTGCTATGTACTCAGATTCCATTGTTGATAGAGTGACTATCTCCTGCCGTTTCGCACTCCAGGAAACAGCCCCTCCATTGATAATAAGCGCATAACCAGATGTAGCACAACGGTCCTCGGCCATGTTGCTGTCTGCATTGCTGTACCCTGTAAGATCTTGGCCATGGCCTCCATAAGTGAGCCAAAGTTCTTGAGTGCCTTTGAGGTAACGAAAAAACGCGTTTGACAGCGTCCCAGTGAGCCTCACCTGGGTTTTTCAGATAGCGGGAGAGGTGTTGGATGGTGTATGGGATGTTGGGATAAGTACCTAGGGCAGCATACATGAGGGTGCCCACAGCTGCCTGATAAGGAACTTGGGCCATCCGAGCGATTTTGGCCATCAATTTTGGTGCTGCATCAACCGTAATGCAGGGTGGATGGGTCCATAGGCACACTGAGTGGTTTGGCATCTTCCAAACTGAAGCGACGAAGCGAGGCGTCGATGTATGTAGGATCGCTGGGACATGAAAATTTTTTGGTTTGCGCAGTCTTGTTTGATCTCGATGCCTAAGAGCCAGTGCAGCTCTCCTAAGTCTGAAATTTCAACAAAGCCAGATATTCCAGACTTTGTCCAGGCAACTAGAGCAATTTTAGTGGCTGCCAGTGTACAGTCATCAACATGGACTAGAATGATGGTGAGATCAGGAGGTGTATCTTTAAAAAACACACTCTGATCGACTTCACATCTTGTGAAGCCAAGATTGTCCACCAGGATCTTGCATAATTTTTGATACCATCGTCGGCCAGACTGTTTGAGCCTGTAGAGAGTTTTTCGGAGGCGGCAGAGCTTGTGAGGATGTAGGGGATCGTGGTAACCAGGAGGCTGTGACATGTAGACAACTTCGTTGTCGTTCAGCTGACCATTTAGGTAAGCACCCTTTATGTCTATCTGGTGCAACTCCATGTCCCTTGCTGCTGTGATGGCCAGCACTGCCCGAATCAATGCCAGACGTGCTACTGGAGCAAATGTGTCAAAGTAATCTACTCCAGGCACCTGCAAAAATCCTTGCGTGACGAGCCTGGCCTTGTACTTGACAACATTGCCAGCTGGATCCTTCTTGGCTTGAAAAACCCACTTCGAGCCCACTTGATTTATGCCAGGTGGTGCGTCCACTAGTTCCCATGTCCCTGCAGCTTTGAGGGTAGTTAACTCCTCCTTTATTGCGCTCTCCCATAGTGGCCAGTCCACTCGTTCTCTAGCCTCTTTGAGGCTTCCTGGTTCCAATGCCTCAACAGACTCCATTTCGGCTGCTAGGGCATGCATGTCCTCCCAATCTAGCTCCTCAGCCATCATTACAGCTGTTCCCTCAAGGATTTCACAAGCCTTTTGGCTTGGCATGCAGATACATTGTGGATGGTCACTCTGGGGCAGGTCCTGGTTGTTTGTCTTTGTTGGCAGTTGTACCACTGACTCTGGGGGGTTCATTGGGACCTCTAGTGGCTTGCTAGGGGTTTTGGCACTTGTTTGTGGCTGGCTTGAGGGTTGTATAGTGGTCTGGTGTGTGGTGAGTGGTTGCTCACTGCGAATCTTGCTGATTGGCACATTCTCCCCCTCGAGATTTGCCTCCTTTCTGAAACGGATGTTTTGTTCTACCCTCATGGCACCTGTGGCAGGTATCCAGACTTGTATGCCATTGCTTTCCAGGTCAAAACCTAGCCACTGGCCCTTTTTAGCACAATCAGCCATTTTATTTACCCCTGGCTCGTGCACCCAGCATTCCTCTCCCCATTCGCATACTGCTCAAAGATCTGGCTTCTTGCTGTACAGGACCTCGTAGGGCATTGTCCCTGCAATCGCTTTTGTCCCTGTTCTGTTCATTAGCCACACAACATGGCAAACTCCTTCAGGCCACAGGTATTCTGGGAGATGAGCAATGTGGTTCATGGCTCAGAATCATTCCATGATGGTGCGATTGCGACGTTTGGCTATTCCATTGTGCTGGGGAGTATCATGCACGGTGAGTTTTATCTCTGTGCCTTGCGATCTGAGATACTGCTGATGATCATTCCCAGTGTACTCTCCACCTCTGTCTGAATGTAGGGCCTTCACGTGAGCTTGGAACTGCATCTTGCACCATGCCTCAAACCGTTTGTACACGTCGAAGGTGTCAGATTTATTTGACAGGAAATCCACATGTGTCCATCAAGAATAATCATCGGTAAAGGTAACGTAGTATTTACATCCCCTTTGTGACTCTGTTTTGGCAGGTCCCCACACATCGGAGTGTATTTCCTGGGCAAAGCTAGTTGCCCCTGTGCCTTGCCGAGCCTTTGCAATTGGCTGCTGTGTCGATTTTGCAAATATACATGAATCGCAGGACAGGTTTGTGTCTCTGTTGGAGTCTAGTCGTAAACCGATCACCATTCCTTCACGTAGAAGTCTTTTCACGGCTGCTGGTGCAATGTGGCCAAGCCGTCGATGCATCTTGTCAAGAGTGAGTGTCTCACAGACAGCATTCACCTCAATTTCTCCTTCCCTGACATGTTTGTATAGGGCTGCTTGGTTTCATGGGATCTCAGGCTATTTTGTTTCCACCTGGTTCATGTATAATACATCTGCCATTCACAAATGTGACCATATATCCAGCTTCATCAAGTTGTCCGATGGATATGAGGGTGTACCCAGCCTCAGGTGAGTACAGGACGTTGGATAAATGCAGTTTTGAGGTGGTACTGCCATTTGGTAAGTCAAGGATTATATCGCCAATCCCAATCGTGCTGAAACTCTGTTTATTGGCAGCCTTTAGGGGTCGAGGGGGGATGCTCTGCAGTTTTACGAAGGCATCTCAATATGGTGAGATATGCCTGGATGTCCCTGAATCAAATAGTTCGATGTGCGTATGGAGGTTCTGTTCTTGAACCTGCCCTGTGAAGACTTCATTGTCTTCAGAGGTGGCGTAGACCTCTTCTAGTAGGTCTGTCTCTTCAAAATCGGGGAGATCTTCTTCTAATTTGCTTACTTCTATTGTAGCAACAATTGGGATGCCCCAGTCAGCATCGTCATCCATGATCTCAATCTTGTCATCCATTTCCACCATCAGGGCTTCATCCTCGAAGTCATCCATAACTGCATTTATGCTCGCTGGTTTAGGTTTGGGTGCTTCCTTTTTTGAAGCTTCGGGTGCTGACTTTTCTGCTCCCCCTTCTTTCTTTGGTTTGCAACACTTGTAGGCGTAATGGCCTGGGATTCCACAGTTGTGGCACTTCCCCTTTTTGAAGTTCCTCTTTCCTGAACTCTTCTGACTGCCTCCCTTGACATTCATGGCTTCATCACCATCATTTTTGGTAGGACCCTTTGGTTTGTTGCTTCAACATCGGTCCCACTCGTCACAGATCAGGATGATCAAGATTTCAGGGTCTATTGTGAAGGAAGGGGCAGCATGGACGCAAGTGAAGGATAGTTGTGCTGAGGCATATGATGCCAACCAGCAAGGTAGGGAACCTATGACTGTGCTTCTGTAGTCATCATCACTGATGGTGACTCTGACTGTTGACAGCTCGACGTGTTTTGCACGTAAATTGTGTAGGAAGGCTCAGACATCTCCACGTTCAGGGGCACTGTGCTGCCATGAACTTGCATCACAGTCATGCCTGTGAGAAGGCACCCTTGTAGGTGTATTCCTGTTTCACCTGGTCCTACATGTTTTTGACAGTGATTACACAGGCAACTATCATGAGGGTGGAGTCGGGCAACCGCTGGATGAGTAGGGTATGCATGATGCATTTGTCATGGTCCCACTTCTCAACCATTTCGGCTGTGATAGGAGATGGGGTTGTGGTGGGTGTCTGTCCCTGTGTGGTCGTGGCAGCAGCTGTCGTGTCTGGCAGCTGGGGGCGCATCTCGGTACCATCAAAATGGCCCCAGAGCCCCTTGCCCTGGATGGCTGCTTCGAACCTGAGCATGAAGATGGCCCAGTTCGATCCTGCCAGGTCGAGTTTTGGAATGGAGGAAGGGAGGATGTCTGATGTTGCGGAGCTCATTGTGTAGATTTAGCAATGGTTGGGGCCCATAACCTGTAAGAATATAAGACTCAGTCACTCATTATATGCATGAGTACTGAGGAAAGCCTAGCTACGTGTCCAGTATGCCAGGTAACTGAAGTATTACTGAATGGGAATAGAAATAAAATAGTAAATAAATTGCAAGATCGCAATTTGCGCAAGTAGGGTCCATGTCCAAATAGAGACTAATGAGAGAGTCCAGCTGACGTCGCGTCAACTGTCCACTGGCTTGTAAAATTCCTACAGGCTGAGCAAAATCTGAAGCAAGAAAGCAACTTGAAGCATCACAGGAAAAGGTGGAAGTACAGAGGATTGCTGTTGAACAGTACTGTGAAGAGCTTACCAAACCAGCTGGGGAGCGAAAGAGTGCTAGAAAGGTTTGTGATGCAGTGGTGATTGAGTACAGGAATCGGACAGGGCAGATAATCCACCTCAATCATTCAACAATCATCCAACATGCAAATAGGGGTGCCAAAGTTCAGTTCAGTTCAGTTCAGCACCCCTTTGGTCTGAACCTGAACCTGAACCCTTTCAGAATTTCTGAACCTGGACCCGAACCTGAACTGAACCCCCTGAACCTGGTTCAGCAAGTTCAGTTCAGGGTTCAAACTGGTTTGAATCCTGAACTTTTTTAAAAAATGGCCAAATCAAAGTTTATTTTATAATTAAACTATCCAAAGATCTATTCTTTAGGTTCCCATTCTTTAATTCCACTCCATCACCTAGAATTCCAGTCCTATATCCATCTTTTGCAATTTGTAAAGCTGTAAAGATATTAGCTCTGAGAAAGTTGCAAGTAAGTATACTCTCTTAGAGGCTACTGAGGATCCTGCCAAATAGTCTCTTGCCATACACCCAAGAGCTAGAAACCTGACATGGCTGAGCTAAATAATAAATCAGTAAAACAATGAGGCTCTCCAATGAAAAGAACTTACTTGCTCACTGTACTATAACATCTTCAACTGGTTCAATATCAGCACTTAAATACTCATCTGACTCTTGGAACATATTATGAGAGGAAAAAAGTGAGAACAGAATGAAAATCAACAATGGCCCACCAGGGTCAATATTGGATAATCAAGCAGCACATAATCAAGTAGCACTGCCACTGCAGTGCCAATGTGTATTTGGGTGGCTACAGGGTGAGTTAATTTACATCAGTCAGAATCATCTGAACAGCAAATGGATTGTACAATGCAAAAGAACTACTGTGATATATGTGACAGCCAAAGAGTAAATAGGGTATCTAGGTAAATAAGGACCAGCAAGGGAGAAGAGGTGATGGGAGTGACAAAGATCCTTAAATTGCAAGGCAACTGCCAAGCACAGCCAGACATGAGTGAGCTCATTGGAAAGATGTGGTAGAGCCCTTCCAGATGTGGGCTGGCATGTCCCAAGGTGTTGGGAAATGGCCCCAGAATAGAGACATCTGTGTGGAAGTGGTGATGTACACCAAAATGCATTTTTCTCCACAAAGAGTGCATTGTTCAAGCTTTGCTATAGGGCATAAGAACCACTTGGAACTCTGCATGGAATGGTGGTAACAATGCAACCAACAGCATGGTGTGAGGTCACCAAATGAGGATGGAAGGTGGGGGATGTTGATGGTGATGATGAGAGAAGGAGTGGGTCAATCAAAATGCAAAGTGGTGTGTTCAAGAGCCATTAACAATGGCTATTGAACGGTGAAAACTGCTAGCTAATTGGTGCTATCATTCCTGACATATAGGCCAAACATCATGCTGCCTCCCTCCCACTCCCTCTCTAGTTGCTGCGGTGCATTCAAACATGTTCAGACGTGTTCAGGCTCCCTATACTTATGCCTGAACCGTGAACTGAGTTGGCAGGCCAAGGTTTGAACCTGAACCTGAACTGGACTGAACCTTTGGGTTCAGTTCAGGAGGTTCAGGTTTGAACCAAAGTTCTGAACTGAACTTTGGCAGCCCTACATGCAAATGGAGCCAAGCCATTGCATGAGTTCAATGCTGAAAAGCATTGGCTTTCTGATGAAGAAGAAGAAACAGTCTTGGGGTTTGCAGAGGAGACTGCAGTACAAGGCTTTCCCCTGAGCCACCAGCAGCTGTGCAAGCATGTTGATGCAATCATCAAGGCCCAGGATCCCACATTCAAAGGAATTGGTGAAGGATGGACCAACTGCTTCATACTCAGACATTCAAACCATATCCAGACAATATGGTCCTCATTGCTTGAGGGTGCTTGTGCTTGTGCTGCCAATCCAACCAATAACAAGGAGTGGTTTGAATTTCTTGGCAAACATACCAGGGATGTTGATCCAGATTGCATCTGGGCAGCTGATGAAACAGGGATACAAACAGGTGCAGCTGTCCATGAATGAGTACTTGGAAGGAAAGGCCAAAATATGCAACATCAGAAGCAAGATGGGACCTGTGAAAATATTACAGTGATTATCAGCATTGCTGCAGATGGTACCAGCATTCCACCAGCTGTCATCTTCAAAGGCCAGGCATTTCTTCCAAGCTTTTGAAAGCATCGTAAGATCCAATTCTTATACTTGGTTAAAGCTAAACCATATTTGTGTTGTAGTTTGGGTCACTCAAAGAAGGGCTGGACAGATGGTGAAATTGGTCAAGAGTGGATTGAAGTTTTTAAAAACAAGACAAGGGAGAAAGCAGGCAGTTGGAGGAGAGTCTTCCTTGTTGATGGTCACAACTCCCACTATACTGTCAACTTCCTTCTCTATGCATGCAAGCATGACATCAGTGTCCTCTGCTACCCATCACATTGCACTCATATTTACCAAGGTCTTGATATGGTTGTTGGAATTGGTGATTCTGGCAAACTGATGGAATGCCAACCACTGGAGTAGCTGACTGCCTCATGGTAGCCTCACTGTAGTTACACTTATATACCTGTTGTTCTCAAGTAGTTACACTGTCTGTTTACCTCCCTTACCCCCCTGCTGTTGTCTCTCCTTGAACATATGCCATTGTTGCTATACACCTTCTTGGGATGATTTCAACAGTGGTTATCTTCAGTCCACTCAAGAAATACTGGCAACAGGAATGAAACACTGAAGAATGAGAGCATGGTCAAAAGGTCACAAAATCAAATTTCCTATCAGTCTACAGTCACACATACATCCGAGCCTTAACACCCAAAAATATTAAGTCTGCATTCAGAACAACAGGAGTCTATCCATTCAACCCATCTGTCATCATGGAGGACAAGCTAGCACCTGCCTGTGACACAGCTATCCAGCACCACCCAATTGTACCCATCCAAACACCTGTCTGAGTTCTTGTTGGTACATTTATGAAACTAGAGCAACATCAGCAGGAGGCACAAGCTACACAAAGCATGCAAGGAGGGGATGTAGTGGTATCAGATACAAGAAATAACCCAGGTGAAGATGATGAACAGCTACTGACAGACTCGGATGTACCTGAGGAGCTTATCTCAGCATTCATGCAACTGTCAAAAACATCAAAACACCCCCTTTTCACTGACCAACCCTTGGGCTCACATACAACTCCTCCCCAATTTCATACTATGATGGTTTCACCAGTAAAACACCATGGGGATCTCCTTTGAGTGGAGCCACAAACCAAACATGAAAAAATGTTGCAAGAGGCATTGCATGATGCCAAAATTTGTGAGGCAGAGTTGAAGGGACAGCTCCAGGGCCAACAAGCAGTACTGGTGCTACAGAATGTGTATTGTGAGCAGTTGAAGAATGAGATTCATGGGCAGGAGGAAAAAAGAAAGAAGAAGAACAATACAGCCATGACGATGAAGGGGATTAATCAGAGGGGTAGGCTCCTCACTGATCAGGAACTCATAAAGCTCTATGCTCAGCACCAAGCTGAACTTGAGGAGCATCTTGCTGAGAAGGAGCGAAAAAAGCAGGCACAGAGCAAGCACTCAGAGGCAATAAAGAGATGGAGGGTCCAGGAAGAGGAACAAAAGCAGAAGTGTGCTGAAATCAATGCCAGATACCAGGCTGAGCTGAAGGCCTGGAACGAGGAGAGGGAGCTTGCTAAGGCCAAAAATAGGCATGCACACTGGAAAGAAACCAGTTCGGAGGCCCTTACCAAAGGTAGCTCCAAAGCCCAAGAAAACTTTGGAGAAGGTAGATGATGACAGCGGAGCAGAGTTTGGGGAGGAGCACAGCCAGTTGATGGTGTGTGACAAGGAGTGATGGAGGGGTCACGGATTTGTCACACAAATGTAATGTGTATAAAGGACTCAAAAAGGCTTATTTTCAACACCCAACCGCAGATTGCTTCGCATTCATACATTTCTTGTTCTACCACCCTAAAAAAATTCCCAGATCTCAAGAAGTAGTCTATCTGTTGTCTTGTTATGTTATTTTTGAAATAAGCTTGATTGCAGCCATGTGAAATATGTCAGAAGAAAGTGTGTATAAAGGAGCCATAGATGACTGTAAATGGCATGACCAACACGTCAGCCGCTGCCCTAAATATGGCCAGTTATATCCTAGCTGGCCCAGCTCCCAACCTTGATGGCATCTTATCCCGAGAGGTAGGCTGCTTAATTAGGTTCATAAGGGGCAATTAGGATACTTTGTGTAGGGGACTTACACGGGTGTCACCCTTGCAAAGAGGTTTCATTGAATTAGACTGCCTAACTTGGGGTGGCTGTGAGGGGGTAAGAACCGAATATGGTGATTGGTCTGCTGGACTGGCTAACAGTGCTGGGGTGCATCTCAGACCCCTGACAGGTAAGTAGAATAAAGAGGATGAGCCTGGGGCATCTCGGGTCATGGCATGGTGGCTGATAAGAGGCCGGCCTACTGCGTGATCTTTTACACCACGGCTTTTTGTCTGCCCATCTGTGTATTGAGATCCCTTGGCCAGGCCGTTTACCTAAGCCTCAGACTGACTGTCTCCGAGGATACTGGGTGAACTCTTCTCTTTCCTTTGTCCCTAACTACACAAAAATACCATTTGGCATTCCAGTTAGGCCATCCAGCCATGCCAATGACTGCCAGTTGGGCCAGTATGCTACTCACATTTTACCCGCAAAGGGAAAGGTAGGTCGGTTAGAATATATCGACGACCTGGTTTCAAGAAGTTCCGTAGCGCTCCCGAGGTCATTTAGAATAATAAGTCGTGTTCCTAGGACATGAACGCTGCTTATTGGACCTATGAATATACCCTTAATGCCCTCCTTGAATACTTTATCAATAATCCGAATGCACCGTATAAATCATAGTGCTTGGCCCAATGCAACCCCACTCATACGACTTGGGCATATCAAACATGTTTCCAATAATTGGAAAGCCTCTAGGTCCTGGAGGCAATCTAGACCATTTCTGCAGGCGGGAAAAGAAATAGAATACAGAGATGCAGAGCAAAGCCCACGAGATAGAAATTGCCGGGAAGAGGTCTGGGGTGTACATGTTAAGGTCACGCAACCGCGAGGCGACCAACATTTAAGGGCTTATATCACAAAACTATCCCATATTTATTCGCAAAGTGTTCGGTTGGGAGCGAGTAAGGGTCAATGAGACGATGTTGTCGGGGGTTTGAAATAGCTAGCGTCCCCTTGATGAAACTTGGGTTAGCCAACATTGCCCAAACGAGTAATGACGTACTCAAATCCAGGTCACCTGGCCCTAGCTATCTCCTTTCAATCGTCGACGTTGGACATTCTGACTATGGTTATCGCAAGCTAGAATCAGCACTTCTAGTGGGCGAACCGTAGGTGGGCTTCTTGATTGAAGACCACGAGATAACTGCGGGCCGGAGATAATTGCAGTTCTAGCATTCCCTGTAGAGAAGTATTTAGTCCCCATTCGAATATTGGGACTTGGGATAGCCAGGCAGCGACCGGCATCAACAGCTCCCACAACACAAACAGGGCAACGGAAAGCGTAAGCACGTTTATCTCTTCGTTGCACATTGCATGTTACATATTGAAAAATCCCCACGAATACATCAAGGGCCATCAGACTACGCCGCTATGCGCGATGTAAGGGTTCAATCGTCTACTTATCGTTTTACAATCGTTGTCATCCGTACGAGCCTTGTTGACGTCGTCTCCACATATCAATCGGTTCACGGCGGTCGGGTCTCACTATGCTGCCAACACGACCCTGGAGGGGGCCTGAAAACCCCGGTGTCAACTACTACCATTCACCGGACTTTCCTTGCCCATGATCGGTAGTCTTAAAGGTCACTTTTACTTTCTGGGGGGGTGACGGCACAGAAACCGGCACCCACCCTCTCTTCCCCTGGGCAATGATGGTCAGAGATCATACCATCGCAAGAATACGCTGACAGTCACGGCACAACCCCATGGCGCAGAATTATATGGTACCTGGAGCTACTGGCAACGGGCTCGTATGCTAGTGGGGGAGTATTACATCGATCAAAAGGCGTTTTGAGAATCCGTGGCTCAACAAATCAATACGTCCTCGTTGTTACGTATTGACCTTTCTCTGCCACGCCCGCATCCTACTCGTTTATGCTCCAAATATGCTCGTAATGGCCTGCTATGAGATCTGTAATAATCGTGGTACGGACAACACCCTGACCCACAGCAAAGAGTGAGCTCAAGCCCATTCTCTTGGATCTCTGTTCTAAGTTATCCTGATACATGTGTAGTGCATTAACTAGTCTTTGTTGAATGTCTGGCATTACCCTACCCCCCACCCCCATAGTCCACTGTCTCAAGGTGTTTTTTGCTCCCAGTAGTTATATTCCAATTGTGCTGACAGATCCAGGAGTGGTGGATGGGGTGGGGCATATGGAGTTGTTAACTGATATCAGGCTTGACCACTGAGCCGGTAGGTGGTGTTGACGAGGGTGCCGATGAGGAGTTGGTGGGAGGCGAAGCGGGTGAAGATCCGGCAGGTACGTGGGTGAACTGGTTTAGCATGACTGCGCCTCTAAACACCATACTTGCCAACAACACAGACCCGGATGCATCGTAAAAGTTGCCTAGGTTGGAGATGGGAACGTCAGGGTAATTTGTCCATAGATTGATAGAAGTGTCCTGTGTGCAGTGCGGTGATGAGAGAGAATGCGAAGATAGGAGAAGAGGACGCACGAGATGTGGATACATCCTGTCATGGATCTCCTTTATCCAGTTTCCCAGATCCTTTTGTTGATTTTTCGTCGTGTTCGCGTACTGAGAATGGCGTATTTTGGCGAGCACGCGCAGCATATCAGCCGTGGCCCATCCATTGTTTGCGTCCACCCTTGTCTCAGCAAACGCCTTGGTTGTCTCTGAGACATAAAGGACGCACCAGTGGTCCAGTAGCCTTCATCATTCCCCACACCATTCTGTCCCAAAAGGATATGTTTCCACTTATTCTTAGCTTTTGGATCCCTTAGGTAAACTCGATAAAGTTTAATCTGATTATACTCTTCCATTAACAAAGTCCGATTCCCCGAGAGCAAGCCAGGAACGGTGGCACCATGTACACACACAATCGCTGCTACAATACATCAACATCCCCTCTCTCCTACATGAAAGAAGGTAACATACCACAGTTGCACTTCCGATGCCCGATGCGAAATCGCCCCATCTTCAGTCCTAGGCACGCGCTCCAACAAAAAATCCCTCGCAGCGCCCGCATAATCTAAACCACCTCCACCTGGCGACGGCGGCGGCGACCTCCCAGTCCAATTCTCCAAGAGCACACTCATCCCAACCGACGCCAGGTCAGTGGCACTTCCATCTGGCAAGAGCGGTTAGCGACGACGGCGTGTGGGATAATGAAGAATGGGGCGAGGGCATTGGCGGAGTTGATAAGGATGGAGGAAGAGGGGCTTGATGGAGGAGGGAGGGTGCTGGATGAGAAGACAGAAAAGAGTTGCGTTGAGTTCGAGGGTGGTTTGTGTGACTAACCTTTTTTGCGCGCCGCCAGCCAAACGACCGCTGACCAAAACAAGTTGGGCATCTGTCAGGTTCTGTGCCACTGCCCGTGAGGAGCAGGGTCCAATACAGGGCCTTCGTCGTCCGCATGTTCAGCTCGAACGTAAATTGTTCGTCGGTTTAGGGGGGTCCGTTGGGTGTAGTGAGTCCCGGCTAAGGAGAGAGGGGTGTCATATCCTGGGATACCACAGCTCCTCCGTTAAAAATATTGCAGAACATCTGTCAGTGCCACCTCGGCAGTCCTAAGAATATGATTCTCGGTTCGTTTCTACAAGCCATCGAATAAAATTTCCAGCAAGCATTTTGTTCCCAGACACGACGGAATGGGTTTGATATCACCGCTTCGTGCCTGGACAAATATACAGTTGCCCACCATGTTTTACTACATAGTCTTGGACATCCTGTGTCAACACGGTCAGCCTGTCAGTTCCAAAGTGAGGGAAGGGGAAGGTTTGCCGAGCCTACGTGTTTCAAACAATAGGGGCAAATGAAAAAAAAAGGAAAGTGAGTGAGTATGTCTTAGTTCACTCCTCCCCACTCGTCATTCCACAAGTCACCAAAGGGGCTCACCGAGACAATCCCGATGCTATTTCACAACAGACGGATATGCAGCCCCCCAGTCCCTCATCAGCCATGTCCGCACCCAGCAGTATATTCAACCGCATTCGAGCTGCATTCAAGTTGCCATGCTATAGATCGCATGCACGGGAAATTCTACATCATCATGAGGAGTTGTGGAGAGAAGAATTTAGACAACGTGATGCAAACGTTTGCCATGTATGTCTTCCTCTCACCCCTCTGCTTCCCATCTAACCATATCTTCTAACAGATGATTTCGGACTGCAGGGAGTTTTGGAATATATATGATGCCCAAGTCCAGACCAAGTCTCGAAAAAAACCTGTAATTCCAGACTTTCCTCAAAACTTAGCCCAACTGACTCCTGCTCCAGAAAATCACTATCATCTCCAAACTCACAGAAGAAGATTTAAAGCAGATCAGTTCTGTGCTATCCTCATGTCCTCCATTACTGGTTGCAGAGGTCAGACAATGGCAGCATGTTTGTTTTTCCTTGTTCTCATTGCCCATGCCTTCCACTCACAAACTCACTTTTCTTTCCAGGCTCAATACATATTAGGTAGTGCATACTGCCTATCTTCATTGCAAGCACAAGTCTTACCTTTGGATCCATCAGATTGCATTCTCACTGCCCTTGATGTGTTAACAAAGGTTCCTGCTGAGGGAGCGGATCTATGGGGTGATAGAATTGTTGATATCTTGCTTGCCACTGTTACCAACTTTTCTATTCCAAAACCTGGGCCAGCACCACAGAACCCCAATGACTGTGAAAAGATCATGTTCCAGCGATCCCTGCTTAATGAGTTGACCATAAATGGTTGGTACTGGTTACTCCCTGTTCATTACTGCAAATATTTGCACAACAATCGTGAACAAAGGCGTGCAGACCTTCCATTGTTTCCTAGCTCAGTTTGGGACTTAGTTTGTGACTGGAATCTTCGGGAAATTAAAGGATAAAGTGGTAGAGGTAAGAAGGAGTATATTACAATAACCCACAAATTCTGATAGACTTTTAATAGACTCTGCCTTGGGTTTTGATAGTGTTCTGATAGTGTTCTGAGACTCCTTATAGACTCCTGGTACTCCTAATTGTATCATGATGACTTCTGTGCCAGTTCTGTTCAAGTCTTGTTAGAATCATGATAGAGTTCTGATTGTATTATTTTGTTAGACCTAGTGCAGACTCTGTAAGGGGAACTTCAGGTCACTGCTCACAACCTCAAATTCAAAGTTCTAACTCCCAGACTCCCAGTACTTGGAAAATCCAATCCCCTGCCTCTCTGTGTTTGGAAACCCGATTCCCAACCTCCCTATGCCTGGAAATCCGACTTCCAGCCCTCTTGCATCCAGAAATCTCATCCCCAGCCTCCTTGCATCCAGAATTCAGTCTCCTAGCACTCCAGTGCTCAGAGTTCCCTCCTACACCCCTCCAATGCAGATGCAAACCCTCGCTGGTGCATGTGACCCTGTCCTGAGCCCATTCCCAGCTATACTCAGTTTAGACATCCCTGACACCTCACAGCCATTTATATAGAGTAGATTACTTAACTTGGACCTTACAGCAAGTAGTATAAGTAGTGTAGGTGAGTTCAGGGAAACCTTACTCAATTCTCTAAGGTTTCTCCCTGCTCAGTTGATGCAACATGACAACCAGGTTGCCCTTACAGAAGAATTGAGTCTATTTCTAGAGGACTGGCTAGTGACAATGCCTGGACAAGTTACACCACTTCTCCCATGCTAACTACACCCTTCCTCTACCTCCTAATGCCCTCTCCAAAATGTACCAAGAGCAGCAGCAGCAACCACCAACTTAAATGACTATTGAGGAGGCTATAGGCTCACTACTCACAGACATGGTGGCTGTACAGGCCTGACAAGCTGAAGCTGAATGGAACATGACAGACATGATGAATGGCATATGTGACACACTCCAAAACCTCATGGACTCAGTAGGATGCCAGCACCCCAACACCCCTCCCCCTATCTCAGCCATGCCCCTCAACTGAGGAGAGTATGAACCCTGGGCTACCATTCACAACCCCCCTCCTCCCACTCTCCACTCCTGTCCACCATCACCTCCACCATGCACCTCTACCAAAGCCAAGGTGGCAACCCCACCCAAATTTGATGGAGAACATGCCAAGGGTTGTGCATTTTTGAATGCATGCCAGCTCTACATCTGGCTCTCAGTGGATCAATTCTGTTCTGATGAACAGAAAATACTATGGACCCTTTCTTACATGAAATTGGGATGCTGATATGCTGATTTCATGCTTATACAGTGGGTCAAAAACCTGTCCCAATGTTTTCACCATATGGAAAGATCAGCTAATAGTAAACCAAGGTGGTTATGTAAATACTTGGGAAAGTAAACAATGATAATATAGCATATGGAGATCCTGAATCCGTTTAAATCACGTGATTTGTTTGAGAAGTAATGGATTAATTAATCATTTAAAATATTACCTCATTGGGACAGTTTTTTGACCCTCTGTCATTTTCCTAAAATCTGGTTTTGGACAGGCCAAAGGAATACCAAATCAAGTGTGGGGATAACAAAAATTGTTATGTGACCTCTTCTATATCACATGATCATATTGAAATCACTTCAACAATCCTTTCTTCTTACCATTACATCATGGAAGCTATATCTTCTACCTAGTGCTCTCAAGTCATTTTTTTTTTTTCAGAATGGCTATTCCCTACAACAAACTCAGTCCAAACTGGTCTAAGCAAGAGTACTATTGAGCTAATCATGAAAGAAGTTGATCAAGATGAGGAAAATAATAAAGGAGGACAACCCTCTATGCTGTCTTCTCAGAGTAAACAATCAATAATTTACTAACTCACCACTGGGAAGCTTGACAATGCTGTTCAAGCTACCCAATTCATCAACCCTATCTTGTCTACTCCTGTCACACTTCAAACAATCTGAAATATGCTCAAGAAGAACAATTTCTGGTCTGTTGTTAAGACCAAATGACCTCTTCTTAAAAAGCAATACTGAATTGCTCACTTCAAATTGCCCACAAGCACAAGAATTGGACAGTGGAAGATTGAAAAAGGATATTATGGACAGATGAAGCAAAAATCAACAAGCTTGGGTCATATGGAAAGATGTATACTTGGAAGGAAAGGGAGAGGACTCTCAGACAAGACTATTATTCCTACTGTTGAGCATGAAGGTAGGTCATAACATTATGGTATGGCAGGCTATGGAATGGAAAGGAGTAGGAATGCTAGTGGAGGTTGAGGGGATTATAGATGTAGAGCAGTACTGGGAGATTTTGGAGTATGGGATGGTGGACAGCTTTGAAACTTTGGAAATGAAGGAGGAGTAGGTATTCCAGCAGGACAATGACCCAAAATACAAATCTAAAAGGGCAGTAGAGTGGTTTGAAGATAACAATATGCAAGTTCTACTATGACCTACATAATCCCCTGACTCCAATTCCATTGAATACCTCTGGATATACCTGAAGGACTGGTTGAGAAGGAATATGAGAACCCATCTGAGGGAGTACATGAATTATGTGACAGGTTAGGGTAAAGTGGAATAGGATTGCTGCAGAAAGGTATTGAAAGCTTATAGAAAGCATGACCAGAAGGGTCAAGGTAGTTATCAAGGCAAAAGGAGGCTATAGAAAGTATTAATTAGGAAAATGACAGAGGGTCAAAAAACTGTCCCACTGAGTTAATATTTTAAATGATTAATTGATCCATTACTTCTTGGACAAATCACGTGATTTAAACGGAATCAGGATCTCAATATGCTATATTATCATTGTCTATTTTCTCAAATATTTACATAATCACCTTGATTCACTATTAGCTGATCTTTCCAAATGGTGAAAACATTGGGACAGTTTTTTGACCCACTGTACATGAATCCCATACCCAGGAATGATTCTCTACATAGAATCATTGGCTATGTCATTAAGGAACTCTATAGAGGATTGTACTATGTCCTGTAGTAGCCAGTTTGACTGAATTGAGGATATTTGAGCCTTGGAAGTGTTCAGACTAGTTCATTATCACTAAGCTTAGTGAACTAAGCTACCAGAACACTCTCCAAAGGGATTCAGGACTCTACATAGCCTATCAAGTATACTCTGGTCACATCAAGGGACCTTATGAGCAGTTTTCTGATGAACTCAGACATGTTCAAACATAAAGAATGTACCTAGTAGCTGTAGCAGGCATATGACACTAATAACAAGCCCAATAATGATGACTGGACCATGGAACAGAATGTTCCACATTTGGGAGGCAACAACTGAAGCCCAGTGCCCTAGAAATATTAAAGACTTCATAATTAGCAAGTGCTTTGTGGGTCCTGGCACTGCAGCATGCTGCCCAGTCAAGATTAATTACACAGGATCAAGGGAATATCTATTTGCTATATGTCCAATCATAATTTGATCTGAGACTTGACATGCTTGCATGGATGCAGAATAATGCAGTTGTGTATGGAACACATCTGGCTGGATTACCATTTGTCAATCAGAAGAGAAAACCCATAACCCAGGGCAAGGTGGAAATGCTGCCAAGCCTTCTAAAATATTCTATGGCACCTGTAACACCTAAGCTAATTGTTTTCATTTCATATCTACTATTCTCATATGGATCTACAACAATATAAAAAGCAGTTGCACTTGTTCATGGAGAAGCAAGAGGTCTCACCCCCACTTCCACATGCAAGTCTGTGAGCTGTGATCAAGAACGGTTTCAGAGGGCTATTTAGTGTGTGTTGTTAAGTGTGATTTCTTCGGTTGTTGACCAACCCAGAGACAGAGACAGAGAACAGAGTTTCAGAGTTCCAGAGTGCCTAGAGACAGAGACAGAGACTAGAGACCAGAGACCAGAGATCCTGCACTTTGAATTGACAGGGATTGTCCTTTCACTGTTGCACTGTACAGCTAAGATAACTTCAATGGCTGTTTGTTAACCTCTAAAAACTATACTCTCTTGAATTTTGCTGTCAGAACACACCCCCAGAACACCCAAAAGATGAAACTGTTCACTATCTATCTCATACCCCTTGTATTAGCTTAAGCTTATCTAATTTTGGCTAAGCTTAGTGAAAACAAGCACTCTATCTATATTAGAGAAAAACCCACAAATGTTTCTACCTTTTCATCTGGAGCCCACCATAAGGGGGGTTTTCAGTCAATCTTTATGAGACAAACACCAAAAGACTTGGACACTGGCCTGCCATTCCCCTGCAAAGCAGAAAAAGGCTCAAGCAAAGACTGTTACCAAATTCCTCCTAGCACATCCGCCCGCCTATTTTTATTTATCACATGTCATCGCCCAGTCAAGCACCCGGTTATATTTACTTATCACATGCCACCACCCGTCTATAGTTATGTAGTTCACCTTTGGCCTGTGATTTCCACCTGTTCACATGTGATTCTCTTCTCTATCACATGCCAGTTATCTCAATAGTATATATAGACCTAAGTATTACTTGTAATCCTTAGCTTTGTCTTGTTATACATTGTATTTGTTCCTGTTCATTGGCGTTGCCCTTGACTTGCTCGCATTACTCAACGGTTAACTTGTCATTAATCGCATTGAGCCTTGCAGATGCCTAACCAGCGTAACAAAAGACAAAGCTACTCGTTGCCTCTCTTCTCTCTTCTCGTCCTCTTTGGTTTGCACAGTACCGTTAACTGTGAGGTCTAAACAGAACCGTAATCTGTTGAGGATCATCGCTTGTCTATTTGAGCGTCTGACACAGTCCTCACCCCGAAGAACTCTGGCTGTTGTTCTTCTGAACCTTCGCACCCCAACGTCTTTATAGGTTCTCGGATTCCTCGTTCGTCTTGTCAAACGTCTTAGTGGATCTTAAATTCTCGGAGGTTTCTCTTTACCGGAAAAGACATTGTTGCCCATCACGGGTAGTTATTTCAAATCCAGGACAGACCGTCCTAACCCTCGTATCTCCCAAACTGGTTCTGGATCTCCAGGACCCTCTCAACTGTCTGTTACCCCACGTGCCATTCCATCTACTCCTCACCCTACTCCTTCTTTTTGCGTGCCTTCGTCTTCTCCTGAGTCAAACCAACCCGTATACTGCAACCCCGCCTGAACCAGTGGATACCACCTTCAGGTAGCCACCCAGATTACCGAACCATCACCCGTTGAACCACCCCAACTCCCTTTTGGTCTGCTAGAAGCAACCACAAGTACAGGAGGTCCCTTACGTTTTCCCATCCGTCAGATCGAACCCGGACAGTACCAGCTCCCCCGCAACCTACAACCCTTCCCACTACCTTCCCCCCCCTCCAAATCCATGTCTGAAACTATGGGAGACCTGCTGGCTAATCAGCCACCACCAGGACCACCAGGACCACCTGGAGGCCCACCAGGACTGCCTGGACCACCACAAGGTCCACCTCATCCACCGTCACCACAACAGCAGCATAATGGCCATAAGGAATTATCATTCGAGAAACCAACACCATTCGACGGCAACCGCAAGAACTTCCAAGAGTGCATTAACTCTGTAGCACTCTACCTCTATGGTAACGCCGACATCTACAACACCAACGACAAGAAGATTGTATTCTTCTTATCCCTGCTTAAATCCAGCGAAGCCAGCAACTGGAAAAACCAGTACTTTCAGTCAAAGCAAATTTGGGGAGAGTTCACCCCCGGAACTTACGACGAACTTGTTGAAGAGTTCACCGAAGCATTTTCGCCTGTCGACGTCCCGTCCCAAGCATTCCACGACCTTAACACCCTCCATCAAGGATCTTGTAACGTCAAAGACATCATCGCAGAGTTTAAGACTCTCATCCATTGTTCAGGACTCTGCGAAGACCGCGCCCTTATAGAGAAGTTCCAAAATGTCATCAATCGGAACCTCGCTTACAAAATTCTCACCAATCCAAACCCGCCTAATACCATAAATGAATGGTACCGCCGTGCTATTCAGATTGACCATAACTGGTGCACCGCTTCCACAATCCTCGGACCCCGTCCAGGATTCCGTCCACACCCTGCTCCCACCAATAACTACCGCCGTACGCAACAACCATATCGTAAAATGCAGCAACAGTCGTCCTACACTGGACCGAATCGTCATTATCAATTCCGCCCATCGCATGATCTGAATGCTATGGAGATCGACAACACATACCTTAATGAAGGTCCCAAATATTACCCTTCTTTTAATATCCCCAGTGATCTGCACCCTGATCACAAAGAAGCCGAAGAAGACCAACCAGATCATTTCCCCCACAATGATGACATTGATATCAATGCCATCTTTACTCCTGAAGAAAAACATGCCTATGAAAAAGGCTTATGTTTCCGTTGCTTTAAACCCAGCCACATTTCCCGTATCTGCCCCAACGTCGCCCGACCTCAACCAAAAATCGATAAAACAACTAATATACAAAATGTGTCCCTTAAAATCCGTTCCATCATCAAATCGATTCCCAAAACCGAAGCCATTGAAGTCTACAAGACTTGGTCCAAAGACCCGACTATGCAACCGTTTGCAAATTTTTGATTCGGAGGTTCTGTTTGACACCAGCCCCTCCCAGTTCCCCTCTCTCTTGTAATGTTGTAACTCTCGCATCTACTTCAAACAATAAATCCATATATCTTCCTTTAAAGGTGCAGAGCCTGAGAGAACAAAAAGACATCCTGCTTATCGCCCTCCTTGACTCTGGAGCTCAGGGAAACTTCATATCAGACGACTTCGTCACCGAGCATCGTCTATGGAAGCAAGAACTTCCTCAAGCAATCAGTATGTGCAATTTTGATGGATCAAACAATTTAAACGGAATGATTACCCATTACTCCACCTTCCGCACAATAATCGATGGTTGATTAACTCCCATCACCGCCTATGTCACAGCAACAGGATCGAAACCAATGGTCCTTGGTTTCCCGTGGCTTAACAAAGTCAACCCAAAGATCAATTGGAAATGTCATATGTTCCAATGGAGAAAAGAGAAGAAACGCAACCACCACCCCAAGTACTTGACATACAACAACCAACCAATTGATATTGCTACCCTCGCCATGGACCAACTAAACGCATTTGACCCCGAAGAAAAATTTTCCTATACTCTGCACAAACCAATCTATGAACCACTCCTCAATGAGGACTACGAAGAGTTCTCTCTAGAGTCCGAGATGCGTCAGATCATTAGTACGCCCACTGAACTTGCTCACGTTGAGCTTGAGATCAACCGAACTAGTCAGGCTACAGAACTTGCGATTAAACACAGAGACAAAAAGGTCGATGACCCCACCATTAAAGTTCCCCGCCGATTCCACTGATGGTTGAGTCGTTTCAGCAAGAAAGCTGCAGAACGATTCCCTCCCCAATGATCCTGCGACCATGCTATCGAATTAAAACCCAAATTCAAACCTGTCGCAATGAAAGCTTATAAACTTTCTCCGAACCAGGATAACTCTTTAAAAGAGTTCATTTCCGAAAACCTCCGTAAAGGTTACATCCATCTGTCGAAATCCCCGATGGCCTCCCCGTTCTTCTTTGTCAATAAAAAGGATGGCTCGCTCCACCCCTGTCAAGATTACCGCTATGTCAACAAGCATATGGTCAAAAACACATACCGAATCCCAATGGTTACTGAGATCATGGATAAACTCAAAGGAGCCCATATATTTTCCAAACTCGACGTCCGTGCCGGATACAATAACATTCGTATTAAGAAAGGAGACAAATGGAAAGGAGCATTTAACACCCCATTGGACTATTTGAACCGACTGTCATGTTCTTTGGGATGTGCAATTCCCCCGCGACCTTCCAGGCATTTATGGATGACATCCTGGCATCCCCAATCCATAAAGGAGGAATTGTCATATATATGGACAATATTCTCATCTTCGCTCGTACCCAGGAGGAACACGACCGCATTATGGAAGAAGTTCTCGAGTGTTTGGCCTTGAACGACATCTATCTCAAGACCAAGAAATGTGAATTCTACTGCGACTGTATGGAATACCTTGGTATGATCATCACACCCGATAAAATCGAGATGGACCCCGTCAAACTAGCCGGAATCGCCCAATGGCCCATACCAAAATGTACAGTAGGGTAACAAAAGTTTTGCGAAAACAACAAAAACAAACAATGCATTAATCATTAAAAATATTCACTACACTACCACAACTGCATCTAAAATTATGATAATATTTTGAATGGTGGCCCTTGGCCTCATAGACTGCTTGAGCATGATTGGGCATGCTCTTGACCAGGTCATTAATATAATTTAAATCAATCATTGTCCAATCCTCCTGAATTGCCTCCCAAAGTTTGTCAAGGTTTTTGGGGATTTCTGGTCAGTCATTTATTCTGACTTTGATGTATTTCCATACATATTCAATGGACCAACATCTGGTAACTGAACTGGATGTGGAAGTTGATTGGGGAGATGAGAATTGCAGAATTGTTGGGTGACCTTTGCATGGTAAATTAGAGCTCTATCTTCCATCACTGCTACCTACCCCCTCTCCTCCAATAAATTCCCAAAAAAATCCTACAATAGTCCACTAAGGACTAGGCTAACATAATTTGCATCAGTCCTTGTATCCTTGGGTATATAAACCAGTGGAATGAGTTTTCTGTGTACCATATACCCCCATATTATAAGACTCTGTCTTCCAGACTTGAAAGTAGGGGTTAAACACCTTTCTGTGTACCTCTCACCAGGTCTTCTCCATACCCAAACCATCTTTGAACCTAATCCAATCTCCACAGAAGCCTCATCTGTCTAGACTACATGTTTCCAGTCCTCCTCTATCCACCTCCAATGTTCCCTTGCCCATACCATCCTGGCTTTGACATGGGAGGGCTTAAGAAATAGTTTCTTTGCAGCAATGTATTTACTAAGACCCAATTGATACCTAATAGTACACCAGATAGTGTGGGGATGAGCAGGGGAGTCAAAGGAAGTGTTTCTTGAGTGGGTGATCTTGTAGGGAGTTTGGGGTCTCTTTCTCTCCAGCACAATTTTGATGTGTTACATTGCCCTGTCATTCAATAAGGAAGGTCTCCCAGACCTAGGAGCATCCTCATAATGATCCTGCTCCTTGTGCCTATGGATAACCCACTAGATGGTGGAAATGTTGACTCTGAAGAAATCAGTAATTTCACAAGCAGGAATACACCCCTGATGCTTTGTACATATCAGGGAGCATAGTTCAGAGACAGTATTCTTCTTTCCAGCTATTTTTGGCATGTAAGATATAGTTGTTGATTAATAGGAATTTTTTTCGTTTGTTGTTAAATGAGGTCATGTGACAAATTTTCGCAAAACTTTTGTTACCCTACTGTACTAAAGACGTCCAGAAATTTATAGGATTCTGTAACTTCTATTGGAAATTTATCTATGGCTATTCCGCTATTGCCCAACCCCTTAATGCTCTCATGTCAACCAAACGACTATTCAAATGGACTGACGAGTGTTGAGACTTGTTCGATGCTTTGAAACTTCAGTTTTCAAAACAACCCATGCTTACAATGCCCGACCAATCAAAACCATTCGAAATTGAATGCAACACCTTGAAATACGCTACTGGAGCCATACTTTACCAAACTGACATTAATAATCAACACCACCCCATGGCTTTCCTATCGAAAACCCTTACACCCGCCAAACAAAACTACGATATTCATGACCGCAAATTACTCGCCATAATCCACACCCTGGGAGAATGGCATCATTATTTGGAAGGAGAACCCTTCCCCATCAAAGTTTGTACCAATCACCAGAACCTTACTTACTGGAAGAAACCATAGGACATAAACTGACGCCAGGCCTGCTGGCATCAATTCCTTTCCCACTTTAATCTCCAGATTGAACACGTACCCGGTATGAAAATACCCGCCGCCAATGCTCTTTCCCAATGTCCCGATCATATCCCCGATGAGGATGAAGACAATAGATCCGTGACTGTGTTACCCGAGTCTATATTTGTCAACACCATTGACTAAGAAACCCATGACGATATCCTCCGCCATAATATCTACGACCCACATACCACCGAACAAATCACCGCGCTCTTGACCGCCCCATACACCCCGACAGATTCCCGATACTCTGTAACTCAAACCCTGAAAGGTCTAATTGTTACCTATGATGGTAGAACCGTCCTACCGGAAGACCTCGAACTCCGCTGATGTATCATATGGAAATATCATAATTCCCCCACCGCAGGTCACCCCGGTATCGACGCAACCCTTCACGCATTGGAGCGTGATTTCTACTGGCCCGGCATGACCAGTTTCACACATGATTATGTCAAAGGATGCGCTGATTGTCAACAGTTTAAAATTAACCACCACCCTGCCAAGCCTGCCTTTACCCCTATCCCGGCACCTGAGTCAAACCGCCCATTTGCCCAGATCGCAATGGATCTCATTACTGACCTCCCTCCCTCCGCAGGTTTCGATTCGATTCTGTCCATAGTGGACCATGGACTCTCAAAGGGGGTAATTCTCACTCCTACCAACAAAACCACGACTGCCGACAACATAGCCGACATCATTCTCAATAAAGTTTACCTGCATTATGGCCTACCCGAACGTATCATATCCAACCACGACCCACGCTTCACCACGCAATCATTCCAGAAACTGTTAGAACAACTCGAAATAACCCCCGCGATGACCACAGCCTATCACCCTGAAGCAGATGGAGCAACTGAACGTTCACACCAAGAAACCCAAGCATACCTCTCCATTTTCTGTTCGCATCACCCCAAGAATTGGTCACAGGCTCTCTCCATCCTCGAATTCGTGTACAATAGTCGACCACATGCCTTGCGAAAACAAACACCATTTGAAATCATTATGGGAGTACAACCGAAAGCACTTCCCACCATTCTCCTTGAAACTGAATCCCCCACTGTCAACAACCGCATGGAATTAATTGACCTATACCGCCAAAACGCTAAAACCGCACATGAAACTGCCATGAAACACATGGAAAATCGACGCCAATCAAAGTTTACCCTGTTCCACAAAAATCAAATGGTTTGGCTCGATGCCCGGAACTTAAATACCCCATATGTCATGTGCAAAATGGCCCCCAAACATCTCGGACCATTCCGCATCCTCGACGTTTTGTCCCCTGTTTCATATCAACTCGAACTTCCCAAACGTTGGAAAATTCACCCCGTGTTCCATGCCCAACTCCTCATGCCATACACTGAAACTGAAACGTATGGACCCAACTACGTTCGACCACCACCTCTCACAGTTGAAGGCGAACAAGTATACGAAATCGAAGCTATACTAAACCATCGAAAACGACAAAACCGCCTTGAATACTTAGTCAAATGGCTCAGATGGCCCAAATCTGAAAACACATGGGAACCTGAGTCCCACTTTAAATCAGTACCCGATGAAATCAGACCTGAAACCCTGGATGGAAAAGTCATCCCTGAAGCGGAAGATGAAGGAGATGCAGTAGCATTCCTAATGGAGTATAAACAACTAAAAGGACTTGACCGAAACGACAAAAACACACCTGTTGTCCGTTCTCTTAAAGCCATGAAGAAACCACGCTGTTCTCGCTGCCACCCCTACCGTAAATAAATCACACCACCTCATTTAACAGCATAATGCCTTCCTCCGTCCGTTCACTCCCATCCGAATCCGCTCTTATTTCTACCCCACCTACGCTAGATGGAACAACTCGGCCCTCGTCCGCGCATCCCGACTCCAACCACATCCTCTACCAATTCCTCGTCGAGAGCGCTCTTAACACCACTGAAAACACACTGCCCCCATGTCACGTACCACGACAGACCACTCCCCCCAGTCCTGTTCCACCCATCACTGAAACGCCAACCGCCATCCCCGCTCCCCTGCTTGTCGCTACCATTAGCGACTATATTAACGAAGTTGACAGTGCCTCTACCCTTGTCTTTTCACTTCTTATCGCACCAACACCAGCAGTATCAACAGAAGTTCGTGATGGCTTCTTCCAACTCCGCAAAAACCTCCTCTGCCTCCGCGGCCTTGAACAAAGTGTCGAAAGAGTCAAAGAGGCAAACCAAAACACGTTCAACCGCCTGTGGGCCGACCCCACCTTCCGCTGAATCTTCACTGAGCATTGCAGCTCCACAACCAGTATACAGATTGCACCCACAATCCCTAGTCCAATTCAACCTACGCCAACTGACAGACTGGCCCGACGAGTCCCTGTACACTCTACCCACCGATGAGTTCAACCTGAACAACCTCCAAGCCCTGTTACCCCGCCTGTTATCATACCCCCTGCCTCTGCACCACCACCCCGAACTCGACGACAAACAGTGGACGACTTTACCCAGCAAATGGAAGCCCATCAACAGCAGGAAACCCACCCCCTACCCCAAAGACCTCCTCGACATCGTACCACCCCCACCATCGCACCCCAAACCGCGACAACCCACTCGTATGATGTTGGAAGAAATCGCTGCTTCGAATGCCATCAAATTGGCCACTGGGCACACAGCTGCCCCCGATACACCTGCCACCACTGCAACCATTCCGCACCCAGACATTACATGCAAGCCTGCCCCATCTACCACCAGAATCAACGAAACGCCGCACTTGAAAGGACGGCGCAACGCTATCCCAATACCTTTGGACAAACATACAATATCATTGATGATGGCCAATACAACGATTACAACTACGCCTACAATGGTTACAGCTATGACTAGGAACGACTATCTCCGCGATCCATACCCGATGCCCATACCCCGCCGTTTGTTAGCTTCGAAACAGAGTTCAAAGATTAGAAGGGGGTAATGTTACCAAATTCCTCCTAGCACATCCGCCTGCCTATTTTTATTTATCACATGTCATCACCCAGTCAAGCGCCCAGTTATATTTACTTATCACATGCCACCGCCCGTCTATAGTTAGTTCACCTTTGGCCTGTGATTTCCACCTGTTCGCATGTGATTCTCTTCTCTATCACATGCCAGTTATCTCAATAGTATATATAGACCTAAGTATTACTTGTAATCCTTAGCTTTGTCTTGTTATACATTGTATTTGTTCCTGTTCATTGGTGTTGCCCTTGACTTGCTCGCATTACTCAACGGTTAACTTGTCGTTAATCGCATTGAGCCTTGCAGATGCCTAACCAGCATAACAAAGACCATAAAGTCATTAAAAACATCCTTTGAGAGCAGTCTCAGCAAGGTCAACCCCCCAAAACAGAGAACCACTCAGAATTCCAATCATCCAGAAGGTTCTGAAGGCCTCATCACTGCTAGTACCTCTCAAAAGTGAAAAGATTCCATTAGTTCTTTAGCTGCAAACACCATGAGTAGTTCATCAGTTGCAGTACTGAGAGAAGTGACACCACCAATCTCTACTGTCCCCAGAATTACCATAAGGCTTCCAGCCTCAACTTGCAACATAGTGCATTTACTGCATACCAAAAACCAGGATGGTCCATCCATTCCTATGCTAAGCTTAGCATTGCCAACCCAAAACTTGTTTTATACAAACCCATCTGGTGCCTCTATGGTACTGCAGACATTGCAGTCAATTTCGGCTGCCCAGACAAACCAAACTATGCCATCTACTATGACTACAGTTAGAAAAATGGGACACAAGCATATGCCAATTCCCTTTAACAATAATGCTCCTAGATGGGATGCATCAAAACCACAGACATTGAGAAATTATCTCTGGATGCTCGAATGTCTCTTCACAATCACAAAGATGGTGGATAATGCAGAAAGGATTAATTGGGCAGTGTCTTATGTGGACTAGGATATCCATGAAGAGTGGATGAGTTTTGTGGAATTCCTAGCCAGGAGCTGGACAAGCTTCACTGAATGGCTAAAGAAAAAGTATCCAGAGACTGTAGCAGCCAAGCAGGGCTCAGTGTGATGCTTGAGGGAGCTCTGTGCCAAGAGTAGAGGCATTGCAATGAATGAGGAGCATAAAGTCTTGGACTTCAAAAGGTGTTTCATTCTTGAAGCAGAGAAGTGCCTGAAGTCACTGGTGGTAGTCTCTAACCAAGAGCTAGTCAAGTTATTTATGAGTGCACTGGACTCAGTGTTTCAGGATGTACTCAATGCGAGATTAGTGATCACTGGGGCATGCAGAACTGCAAGTGATGGGTCAGCACTGACTGCTAAAGATTTGTGTGAAGAGGACCCTTATGATTGGAGGATTGTGGTGGACAAAGCCATTGAGATATTGATTGGCAAGACACTCATGCAATTCCTTCATCAGGATTTGAGGCCAGTGAACTCAGCATCAATGAGCCACCCACCCATGACATTGGGAACAGGAACTTATGACCCTGTAGTAAAGTGAGAGCTGCAAAGCTTAAAGCAGAAATTCCAGGACAAAGTTTTGCAGATGGCAGGCAGTCTCACTAAGCTTAAAGACCTCATGAATATCCAGGGGCATACCTTGAAATCATATTTAGAGAGTTTGGCAAAGGATGGACCTAGTCATGTTGGCTATAATCACACTCAAAGGAACACTGGAAGTGGACCAGCAGGGTCACTTTCTGACTGCAAGTGTTTCTACTGTTGGTTATTAGGGCATAGCTGGCTATTCTGCCTGGACATGGAGGCAGATAAACAAGCTGGCTGGATTAGAGTTGAGGGGAATAAAATATATATGGGAGACAGCTCAAGTATCCCTAGAGGAGAAGGGCCCATTAAAGAGAAAGTGGCAAAGTACTACATGACAAAGGGACAACTGCTGGAGGTTGAACCTGAGTTACTGCAAGTACCAGCAACAGCGGTGTTTGCACAAAGAGTGTTCCTGAGGTCAGAAAATCAAAGGTTGCCAGCAGAAGAGGAAATCCGCCATCTAAAACAGTGCATGGAAATGTTGGAAACAGCTGCCATTGGCACTGGAAGTGCCCCAAAGGTTAAGCTTATGACCAGAAAGAATGATAATATTGAGATACAGTCTTTGGCCAAACAATTGGCCCAGATACAGACTAAGCTTAGTAGTTTGATGGGTGGTATGTCCTCAGCAAGCCAGTATCTTGACACTAGAAGTGGTGCAAAGACTTGGAACTTGGAGTCAGGTTTCTAAAGGGTCTGAGGAAGGAGCTAGCTCTGAAGAAGGAGGTCACCTTCACCAGAAAACAGACTCCTGAGGATGTGTCAGATTCTGAGCAATCAGCAGAATCAGAAAATGAGGAAATAGAGCAGATGACAAAGAAACCAACATGGGCAGAGGCTGGGGAACTACCATATAGAAATGTGAAACCACTGCACCCTGTTGTCATGGGACCACTGCTGCTTGTCAGAAGGATGGAACCATCAAAGAAGGAGCCTGCATATAAACACCAGGCCTCTATAGAGAAGAATGTCAATGTCGAGGAAGTACTCAGTTGGGTATTGAAGCAAGAAGCCTCAGTATTGCACAGGGAACTCTTGGCACTATCACTGATATACAGAAATGCCTATAAAGAGCAAGTTATGAAGAAAAGGGTACCCACAAGTCAAAGCTTAGTAGCAGGAGTTGGGCCCTTGGATGATGATACAGAGGATATAGAGATTAATAGTGGACTGGTACAGGTCATGATAATGGAGCTGGCAGATGGCCCTCAGAAGTATGATACTGTGCTCCAAGAAGGCTCAGCAACACAAGCATGGGTAGCCCAGGATCCAATTATGCAGTATCTGGAGTCACTTCCCAGGTGAGACTGAAGGTGGCAGGTATTTATTGCCAAAGAATGTGAACCTCTGAGGGTAGTTCTGACTCTGATAAATGGGATTTGGCAGGAGGAAGCCTTGCTGGATAGTGGGTTGCAAATCATGTCCATGAGTCAGAAGGCAGCGATTGCTTGTCAAGTTTCCTGGGATCCAGATACCACAATTAATTTGCAGAGCATGAATGGACAGGTTGAGAAGACTTGTGGGCTAGCAAAGAATGTAGGCTTCACCTGTGGGGGAGTCACCTATTTGCAAGTACACATTGTTTGCAATCCTGCATATTGAGTACTGTTGGGTCAACTGTTTGATGTAATGATGGCCAGCGAAGTCAGGAATAGTGCCAGTGGCAAGCAAACCTTAATTATTACAGATACAAATACTAGAGAAAGGGCTGTGTTACCAACTTATGCTTGAAGAGAGTGTAATCCTCCTAAGCTTAGAGAAAACAGTCAAAATTTTCAAGAAACCTTGATGAATTGACTGAGGGACAAGGAGAGGTGGCTTGTATAATAAACTATGATGATGAGAAGGACCCTGTAGTTGTGCAGACACTAAGCTTAGTGAAAGGAAGCTTCTCAGAGGCCAAGCTACAGCTAATGTTCATTGACCAAGTCATACACAATGAGGATTGCCCACAAGAAGATAAAGCAACAGTGTTATTGTGCCTAGGATGCATCACCAATGCTCAGGGTACTGAGGATCAGGAAATAACAGTCTTTGAAGCTGAAGAAGATAAAGAGGATACGGTACAATGCCTGGCTGGGAAGAAATATCACTGTGAATCCCTAGGGGTGGTAAAATACAACCTTAAAAAGTAAATTGTGTAAATTATGCCAGATAGTGTTGTGTCTTGAGATGTAGGAAAAAATAGTGTTTTCTGTAGGATGAGTTTCAGTGGTCAATCTAGACATTTAAGCCAGAAAATGTCATCAGTGCAATGGCATAATATACAGAGGGTGGTATAAGGCAACTTAAAGGAGGGGAATGGGGTATAGCCACACATACCGTTGTTTTTCAATAGCAAACATGAATATTAATTGCTAGAATACAGTAGAGTAATATGCTGGAGATTTTACTACTGTCAAGGTGGAGAACGGAATGTGGCACCCAGTCAGTGTTATGATCTGTGCTCCTTCTGTATCCAAGGATAACTGGAGACAGCTTTCAATCACTCTACAAGGTGTCTGAGACAGTTGGCCTTGCAGAGCTTAGTGGATTGCACTCAATGGAATAACAAGGGAACATGCCAAGTTAAGGTAGAGAGGGTTAACGGCCACTGTTAACAAGATTAAAGCTTAAGGCTTTAATCTCTACTTGTACAGGCCTTATATACCTATGAGATACTATATACTCGTTATAGGTTATTGGGCTGTTCTACTTGTCCTGCACAGTCTTGACCATGATGCGCATCCTAGCTGATGGCATCCTACTGTTATTTATATGTTACAATGAGTCAGTGTCCTTGTTCTCCATTCCACTGCTGTGCGATGTTCCATCGCTTTCCTCTGACTCATAATTCTCTTCTCCTGATTCTATCTCCATGGATTCTCTTCCATTCTCACTATCCATTCTCTTGGTGCTTCCATCTGTATTGGAGGTTGTGTTAGAGCCAGTGCGGGTCGGGACCGAGGCGGAGGGTTGGGGTGGTAACCTTGATATAAGGTAACCGGGGGACAGGGCGAAGTTAGTACGTAGACTTTGGGACCGAGGCGGAGTACGTTGGGCGGGGGGTTGGACTTGCGGCCTCAGCGTATGTGCTGTGCCCTCCTACTGTCCTAGTCTGTATTTCAGGAAGTCGGGGCCAAAGCGGAGTGAGGCAGAAGAGAGGAGAGGATAGAGAACAGGGAGCTGGTCCGCTGCTCGATTTGATTATCAGACTGAGGAGTACAAGCCAAGTACCTACAGTATATATACTACTGGCCTTACAAACTATGACTCGTACTGATTACGTGTGGAGCGAAGCGGAGGCCGATATAGTTACAACGGATTATGAACAGATTACGAATGGAATGGAAACCGGTACAGGTATGGAGACTGATAACGTATCGTGACTACGGACGGGAAATGGAGACTGGAACTAGAGACACTGAGGGTCAGGTGACCACGGCATGTGTGGAGGTGGTCGCGTGATTGGGGCAGTGGGTTGCAGTCGGAGCAAGTCGGGGCTGAGTTGGAGGGCAGAGGGTTGTTGTGTGGAGCACACGTGGAATCGAGAAGCTGAAGTTTAAGTGATTAGACTCTGAGTTGGCATGGATATGACAGGTTGGATTGGTCAATCCGTGGCTATCTTCTTCATCCTCCAGGTATTCCAGAATATCCTCCAGAGTTATCTCCATTCCTGCTTCTCTTGCCAGGTCCTGCATGGCATTGTAATATTCCCCTTCTTTGTCTTCATATTCTTGCGCTTGCAACTGGTCTGTGGTTTCCTGTACCCATCTTGTAAAGTTGAATAGTTGTTCTTGTTCCTCTCAATCCGGACTGTTCATAACAGTCAGAGGATGAAGCAGAGGGCAGAGGAGGATGGTGACCATGCAAACAGCATTTCCATGCAGGGGATGGTGGTGCTATAGTGTGGTAAGGGGCAATGGGGCCCCAGTAGCATTGCTCAACCTGTAGAGGTGTGTATGCTAAAAGGAGTGGCCTCTGAGATGTTAAAATGAACAAAAAAAAATGGAAACCTGGTGTGTATATTTACTCCTGGGGCCAAGAGGTGCAGTGGCCCTCATAGTCATAGGGGATAGTGGACCATAGAGCTGCATTGACTGTGCTGTTGTATTGAGTGTTTGCATTTCTACTTGCATATACTTGTGTATCTTGCAACTCCTGATAAGTGTGATGAGTGCTGCACCACTGTCACTCTCCTCATCATTGCCAAATTCACTTGCATTCATGTTGTACACTTATTTCTACTCATGCAAGTATGAAAAGCTGTCCTGGGAAGAGAGGGGAAAAGCAAGGGCTGCCTTGGAGGTTGCTAAAAGTACCCACAAGAAGAAAATTCTGGAATGGCTACAGGTCAGGCGATAGATTGGGTTTTAATGTGAGTATTAATGGAACAGATGTGATTGGTGGCTGAAGAATGTGAAGGGGAGTAAAACATCCTCCAAAGTTGGATAAAGATGAACACTGGATGGTCCAGGGGTTCTGTGGCGTGCACACTATCATAATGTTCCATATCTATGAGGGGACCATTCCAGTGAAGGTTTTTGTGAATGGGGGAGTCTGGTCACCTGGGGGGAAGTGTCTTGATATAACCCGAACTCGGTGTTGGTGAAATGTGGATTAGGAGTGTACATGAGCTCAAGAATAAAATCCTTACCATCTTGCATGTGCCACCCAATGAATATCTCTATAGATTGCTTCCAACTAATAGTGCTCTGAGCAATACTAGTCAGGACAAAGTTGCAAAATTAAATACAGAGCATGGCATGCATCTGTTGTAAGTCCTACATCCTGTTCTCAGTACCTGATTGCACTATGTGGTTGCTCTACCAGCAATTGAATGTACTGAAGGAATTCACTGCTATATCCATTACATTGATCATTAGCCCCCAAGTGCCATTCAGCTAACTGCACAAACTTACTATAAATCGAAAGTTAATCTAACAATATAACAGGAAATACAAACCAAGAAGGATTGGTCTCAGGAACTCAACAAGAAGATACTAGGCAGGTCAAATGTGCTCCTTGAAGGCCTGCACAAAGTTGCTACATCACCAAACAGGAACCAGCTGAAGGACACAGAGAAGGAATTAGGAGAATACATCCAGTAACAACACCCAACCTCTATTCCTCTTTGTGGATTAGCTGATCCACCGCTCAGTCTCCTTGAAAGGATTTATGGCACACTCATGATACAGGTGCAAGAAGGCATGTGAAGGACACTTGACAAAATCAGGGTTTGAGGATTGAGACTCTGGCCAAGTATGACCATCTCATTGATAGCATCCATGCAAATCTCAATGTATGTTCAGAATCCATACTCATGCCACCCATTCCCATTTGACCTCTACAGACTGGACTCCCACTCAAGCTCATCAATCTACCTCAATCTACTCAAGCACATTCAGGTCTGGCCAGGTATGACAAACCTCATTCTATCTGTATCCACCCTCCTGATCCTTGTCCACTCTATTTAGTACTCTCTACAAACCCATTCCTTGTCATGATCAGATGATTGGGAGAGACAAAGAGAAATCCATGGTCATTGGAACACTTCTCAATAACCCATCGCTGCAGTGAAAAGGTAGAAATGTTTGTGGATTTTTAATATAGATAGAGAGCTTGTTTTCACTAAGCTTAGCTGAAATTTGATAAGCTTAAGCTAATACAAGTAGTATGCAGTAGATAATGAACAGTTTTGTCTTTTGGGGTGTTCTGGGGGTGCATTCTGACAGCAAAATTCAAGAGAGTATAGTTTTAGAGGTTAATGAACAGCCATTGAAGTTATCTTAGCTGTATGGTGCAACAGTGAAAGGACAATCCCTATCAATTCAATGTGCAGGGTCTCTGGTCTCTGGTCTCTGAACTCTACTCTGGTCTCTGTCTCTGTCTCTGGGCACTTTGGACAATGCACACTAAATAGTCCTCTGAAACCATTCTTGATCATAGCTTGCAGACTTGCATGTGGAAGCAGGGGTGAGACCTCTTGCTTCTCCATGAACAAGTGTGACCATATTTATATTGTTTAGATACATATGAGAGATAGTAAATATGAAATAGAAAACAATAAGCTTAATTGTTACAGGTACTGTAGAATATTTTGGAAGGCTTGGCAGCATTTCTACCTTGCCCTGGGTTATAGGTGTTTTTCTGATTGATGAATGGCAATCCAGCCAGACATGTTCCATGCTCATCTGCATTATTCTGCGTCCATGCAAGCATGTCAAGTCTCAGATCAAATTATGATGGGTTGTATAGCAAATAGGCATTCCCTTGATCTGGTGTAATTAATCTTGACTAGGCAGCATGCCAAGGTGCTGGGACCCACTAAGCACTTGCTAATTATGAAGTCTTTGATATTTCTAGGGCACTGGGCTTCAGTTGTTGCCTCCTGAACATGGAATGTTCCATTCTGTGGTCTGGTCATCATTATTGGACTCACTATAGGTGTAATACACCTGTGATAGCCACTAGGTACATTCTTTATGTTCAAACATGTCCAAGTTCATCAGAAAACTGCTCATAAGGTCCCTTAATGCAACCAGAGTATACTCAATAGGCTATGTAGAGTCCTGAATCCCTTTGGAGAGTATTCCAGTAGCTTGGTTCACTAAGTTTAGTGTTTATGAGCTGGTTTGAACACTTCTGAGGCTTGAATATCCTCAATTCAGTTGAACTGGCTACTATGGGACATAGTACCAATCCTCTATAGAGTTCCTTAATGACATAGCCAATGATTCTATGTAGAGAATCATTCCAGAGTACAGAATTCATGTATAGTTGTGAAATCAGCATATCAGTGGATTGCCTCATTTTCCCAGATGGTCTTGAAGTTGTCCAAGCATAGTAGGGACAAACATGGTTAGTTAAAATACGGTTAGCACCCACTTATCCATGGGAAATTATGGATACAGATCACATCTGTATCCATAATAGATGACAACCATGGGCTCACTGTTACCATAGCTAGTTTATCACATTATTTAATCTCTAAATAAAATGTATACAGGGTTGACTGCCATCAATCAACAGCATTCAATCCCTATCCCCCAACCCTGCACATGCCTCCCAAATCAAAATCTCAGACTGCTGCCCCTGCAAAAGGCATTCCTGCAGCCCACTGAAAAGATGGAAACATTTGTGGGTTTTAAGATAGATAAATGGCTTGTTCTCACTCAGCTTAGTTGAAATTCGATAAGCTTAAGTTAATACAAGTAGTATGAGATAGATAATGAACAGTTTTGTCTTTTAGGGTGTTCTGGGGGTGCATTCTGACAGCAAAATTCAAGAGAATAGTGTTTTTAGAGGTTAACAAACAGCCATTGAAGTTATCTTAGCCATATGGTACAACAGTGAAAGGACAATCCCTGTCAATTCAAAGCATGGGGTCTCTAGTCTCTGGTCTCTGGTCTCTGAACTCTGTTCTCTGTCTCTGTCTCTGTCTCTGGGTTGGTTGACAACCGAAGAAATCACACTTAACAACACACACTAAGTAGTCCTCTGAAACTGTTCTTAATCACAGCTTGCAGACTTGTGTGTGGAAGCAGGGGTGAGACCTCTTTCTTCTCCACAAACAAGTGCGACTGTATTTATATTGTTTAGATACATGCGAGAGATAGTAAATATGAAATAGAAAACAATAAGCTTAATTGTTACAGGTACTGCAGAATATTTTGGAAGGTTCAGCAGCATTTCTACCTTGCCCTGGGTTATGGGTTTTTCTCTGATTGACAAATGGCAATCCAGCCAGACATGTTCCATGCTCATCTGCATTATTCTGCATCCACGTGAGCATGTTAAGCCTTCGGATCAATTATGATTGGAATGTATGGCATATGGACAATCCCTTGATCCATTGTAATTAATCTCAGTCAGGCAATATGCCAAGGTGCCGGGACCCACAAAGCACTTGTTAATTATGAGTCTTTGATATGTCTAGGGTTTTGGGCATCGGGTGTTGCCTCCCGAACGTTGGACATTCCATTCCGTGGTCCAGTCATCATTATTGGGCTTGCTATGGGCATAATACACCTGCAACAGCCGCTATGTACATTCTTTAGGTTCCAACAAATCCGAGTTCATCAGAAAACTGCTTGTAAGGTCCCTGGATGCGACCAGAGTATACTCAATAGGCTATGGAGAGTCTGGAATCCCTCTGGAGAGCATTCTGATAGCTTGGTTCACTAAGCTTAGTGATAATGAGCTGGTTTGAACACTTCCGAGGCTCGAATATCCTCAGTTTGGTCAAACTGGCTACTACGGGACATAGTACCAATCCTCTATAGGGTTCTTTAATGATATAGCCAATGATTCTATGTAGAGAATTGTTCCAGAGTACGGAATTCATGTATAGGCATGAAATCAGCATATCATCTCCCCCTAACCAATTGCTGACTGTCCTCAGTCATTATCTCCTTCAAATTTGCAGTATCCGAGTCTCTCTGATGCGCTCTATGTTCTAGAATGTTCACCAGCTTCGAGAGTAGCATACCTTTGCTAAGCTTATTCCAAAATGATGTCATGTCACCAAGTTTAAATGTATAGATCAACTTCTTGTTGCTATAGCCTAAATTTTTATCTTGTTATTGGGTCTTTTAAATGTCCCAAGGTCTCATTTCCTCTCTTTTGTTCTCTCTCTCACTTCTTACTTGTCTATCCTGCTTGCATATCACTCTTCAACACCCACTTTTATCAGTAATGGACAGAAATATGCGCAGCAGCAAACGTGCTCACTACAAGGAGGACTTGGACTCTTCTTCCAGTAAGTAGAGTTTGAGTTACAGTTTTCTCTGTTTTCTTAACACTGTTTTCAGGCTATGCTGGGCCAAGCAATGCCTCACCGGCTTCTCAAGGTGCGCCTTCATCATCGATTGCGCAATGTAAGTTGCGTTTTTCCCCGTTCTCATTGTCATCACTCATGTTTTCTCTGCTTTTAGGTCTCACTATTTGCCTACCAGTGCATCGCAACCTCCTGCCTCAATGGGAACCACCAGCACCGTGTACTAGGAGGGCTAGAGGAGGGCAAGGAGCTTGAGGAGCTTGCGGAAATCGTCAGGTGGGTGTGGCAAGGACCCCTCCTCCACCATACTCTCTGCCCCACAAACCAACTCCTCTGCTGGCCTCTCCCTTGGCCACTCCAGTGCCAAGACGCGTGATTTCCATTGTGTCATTGTGCAATCCAACCGACGAGTGCTCTGCCAGATTTTCTGCAGAACCCTCGTCAGGTATCCCTGTTGGCAGGCCCTCTGGTAGATTATCCACAGAGGCTTCATCCAGTTCAATGTTGCTGCCCCCTCTCGCTGTCTCTCTGCACACCCTGGACAAGGAAGACTTGCTGGTGCTCCCTCCCCTGGGTATTGCATCAGGTTCAGAGGTGCCGGGCCCTTCAACAAACTGGCCTTCTTCCCCCATACTCTCTTCTGCTACTTCAACACATAAGCTTAGTTGTTTTCACAATATATTTGTTCTTTCTGCTGACTTCTGCTTTAGCACATATACCAGCTGCCTTTAAAGGCAAACAGAGGGTGAAATCATTGGTGCCACCCCCTCTCCCCTTATTCCTGGCAGGTTCTAACTTGTCATCGCGTCCTCTGGTCCCTGAGGTCTCTCAAGCCAACCTCTTTAAAATCTTTAGCTGGTCCTCTTCTCTGGATGGGCAACATGTGCTGGCTTTGCCTAGGTGCCCAACACCATCACCACCTCACTTAGCTGGCACTCCAGTTGAGTCTCCTGCAAGCACCATGGAGATTTCACCTTCTCCAGATTTGGAACTTCTCCTGGAGCCATCTCCCATTCCACAGGAGCTGGCCTTCATTTTTCAAGACTTGCTTCTGGCCTCACCGCCTCCTGTTCCTTCTCATTTGCCTAGCCTGGTGGTTCTGGAGATCCCTCAAGAGTCTCCTCATGCTGGCCCATCACATCAAAAACATGTCCTTTTGTCCAAGAAGAGTTCCAACACACAGATGAAGAAATACATTCCCTGAGCTTGCTTTCGACGCTCTGAGGCTGCCAATATTTGGGACCATGGATACTGCCACCCAGTCCCGCTCTTTTGTGAGGACTTTCCTAGGCTGCTGGCAGCTAGCCAGCTTTCAGTATGTTCTCCAAGTTTTCTCGTGTTTCCTTACTGAAGGGTTTTGACATCTACCCCAGTACATGCCACCTCAGTCTCAATGTCCTTCCTGCACTGCTTGTAAGTTGGAGTGCGAGCCTCTGGGCAAGGGTAAGAAGTGTCGCAGCTGTGACCTCTATAATTAACCCTGCACCTTTGCAGACCATCTGCAAGTCTCGGCTGGTGTTGCAAACGCCCTAGTCACATCTTCACTGACCAGTGAATACCATAAGTTTCTCTGTTCACTATTTTTCTCTTTTCTTATTCTCTTTATTTTCTAGATCTGGCCGCTTTTGTGCGTGTTGTGTCCTCCAGCTTGGTCAGCCTGGAGGCAAACCATGTCGCTTATGAGGCTTCGGTGTTTCACCACCATCAGGTGGTTTATCAGTTTGTCCAGGAAATACAAGTTACCCAGATGGGCCTGGAAGGTAACGATGTGGCATTTGTCAAGATGGGGATGGCTGACTCCATTGAAGACATCAAAGCATTCTTTGAGTTTGCCACCAACTTTCTGGGAGTCCCGACATATGAAGAATTCAAGGAGCTCAAATCACTTCTCTTCCTCGCTTTCCTGATGACTCAGGATCCGGAGTCTATCTTGGAGGACTTAAACTAGCTGCTCCCCTTTTATACCTTTATCTCTTGAATGTAACATCCTATTTTGTCCTGTAGATACATTCACAATTAAAGATTCTTGTCTCTTGGTATCTTTCTGAGTTAAGCTTGAGGCCCTTCAACAAACCCTGAGCTAAGCTAAGGCTTCCAGCTGCTTATATGTTCATCAGATATTTCTCTGATACTTCTGCAATGCCTATTGACACCTCAATGCACCATGATCCACAATGCGTAGTGATCCGCAATGTGTAGCGACCCAGCTCATCCGCTCCGGTTTACTTACAAGCCAAAACCAGCCTGTCCACGATGTTCAAAAAAGCTCATGTCAAACTGTCAAACTGAAGCGCCCCTTGGGACCCATCTCCCCCTAGCCAAATTGAAATCAGTGCCCTCACCATTCCATCAGAATCCCTGTGCACACTGATAACCACGAGACCCTGGCAACATGTTACCTAATAAGGCAACTGTGGTTCAGCAAGTCTGTCAAAGGCTGGCTACTCAAGATTATGGGTTTCCTAGGCCTCTCAGGTCATAAGCTTAGGGTGGAGGGTGCTCTTCATCCACTTGTTATGATTCATCATCACTGCCAATGGCCTTTTCTTATAAAAGTGAGGGAGCGACGCCTCATTCTAGCAGACACCCTTCACAAGAAAATGGCTTCTTCTATCCCCCATCTCCAGGTCGAGCTTGACGATCTCATCAGCAATGCCAAAGGTCATCTTCAGCGCCTGCAAAATGGCCAAGTTGCTTGTCCCCTCATCGAGAAGGCTCTCCTTGCATTCGATGCCCCTGGGGTATGTCTACTCTTTCCATGCTTCTCTCACCATTTCTGGATCATTTCTAGTCTGCTTATATTGAAGCATTATCGGAGGATAATGAGGCTATCAAGCTTCATGTCAACGAGGACTATGTCTTCCATATCTGCAAGCTCTATGAAATTTACCAAAACAACTACCATTCGTCTTATGAGATGCCTGCAATCTATAAGGTGCTCTCTGAATGCTGTAGCCACATTAATTGCATTTGTTCTGAAGAATCCCACAAATCCAGGACCAAAGAGGCTCAGAACCCATCGTCCACAACTGGCTTTACTTCCTCCAATGTTACCAAAGGCTCTGCTATCCCCAAACATGTAAGCTTAGTGTTCTTTTGGCTCCAATCATCTTCTCATGTATAAGCTTAGCCTTGCAAAGGTCGCAAGGCCCCTGTCTCTGCTGCTGTTGTGGTAGACACCGATACCAAGCTTGCTGAGAGTATGACCAGTGCTTCCAACTCCCGAGCAACCAGTGCTGACACGGTAATCTAGCTGCTTCTCAACCTATTACATTGGCTGAGATAATTGCTCACCTTCAGGACATGATGGTTGATGAGGAGGTCTCTCAAGCTATTGTCGAAGAGGTTTGTGTAATCTCGCCTTATCACAAGCATTGTTTGTCTACCTCTGACATGGTGCACCAGCTCTACTCCCCCTAACCACTGATTCTGACTTCATCCTTCGCTAGGAGGCCATTAAAAAGTCCTCCTCATCTAAAGGCACCGTCTGTCATATCCATGCCAACTCAGAGTCTAATCACTTAAACTTGGGCTTCTCGATTCCACATGTGCTCCACACAACAACCCTCTGCCCTCCAACTCGGCCCCAACTTGCTCCGACCGCAACCCACTGCCCCGATCATGCAACCACCTCCACATGTGCCATGGTCACCTGACCCTCGGTGTCTCTAGTTCCAGTCTCCATTTCCTGTCCATAGTCAAGATACATTATCAGTCTCCATACCTGTACCAGTTTCCATTCCATTTGTAACCTGTTCGTAATCCATTTGTAACTATATTGGCCTCTGCTTTGCTCCGCACATAATCAGTATGAGTCATAGTTCATAAGGCCAGTAGTATATATACTGTAGGTACTTGGCTTGTACTCCTCAGTCTGATAATCAAATCGAGCAGCGGACCAGCTCCCTGTTCTCTATCCTCTCCTCTCTTCTGCCTCGCTCCGCTTCGGCCCCGACTTCCTGAAATACGGACTAGGACAGTAGGAGGGCACAGCACATACGCTGAGGCCACAAGCCCAGCCCCCTGCCCGACGTACTCTGCCTCGGTCCCGAAGTCTACATACTGACTTTGCCCTGTCCCCCGGTTACCTTATATCAAGGATACCACCCTGACCCTCCACTTCGGTCCTGACCCGCACTGGCTCTAACACCGTCTGTCTTCTTCCCTATTGTCAAGTTCCCAATATGAACACTAAACACTGCTGTTATGCCCAGGCTGAACAGGTTCTAGCCAAAGCCAACACCAATACTGCCAAGCATGCCCGTACCAAGTTTACTTCCGATGAGCACACCTTTGCAGGCTTATCTGGTGGGCAATTTCTCACTTCTATTCACTAAGCTTAACAGTTCTGACACTTCTCCCAGGTGGCTCATTTGCTCCAGGAACTCCAAAACCTCCTGTCTCACTCTTGCGACAAGTATGAGTCCGAATCTCGTGGTGATGACGCTCAGTCAGTCAAATGCGACCTCAATTCGCTCAGCTGGGACTTCATCGATGCTATTCCCTTGCTTGAAGCCAACTTAAAGAGGTTCCAACTCCTCATTCAAGAGTGCATCCATCTCAAAAGCCTTTTGCGCAACCTCTCCGACTTGGACAAGTCCTCCCCCACTTAAGCTTAACGCTTTTACAGTCCCCAGGATAGTTTTCCTTCGATAAGTAGATAGTTCTGTCCACAATATCAGGTTTTTTCTATCCCTCCAACTCTTCTGGCTCCCATCTGTCACTAGGCTCATCCTCAGTAGTCTCCTCCAGGGTCTTCAGTCCCTCTGGTGACAGATCTAACAATTCTTGTAACTCCAGTGGCAATGGCATATGTTTTCTGGCTAAGTAGGGAATTACTCTGAACACTGCCACTTTATTCTGCCATACAGAACTGTCCCATTCTGCCAGGACATAAGATCCTCCCTTTGATCTAGATATGACCACCATGGGTCCTAGATAACTGGGTTTCATCTTCCTGTCTGCTGAGCTCTCTATAGCTGTGTTTCTCACTAATACTAAATCTCCTGGGCCAAAGTGATAATCTTTTATCTTATGTGCTGCTTGTCATTCCATCTCCCAAGCCTTGCTAAGCTTAGTGTCTGAAACATGCTGACACACCTCCTCAACATGCTGAACATGTTTTGCCAAAGTCTGAGCTCAGTATCCTATCAACTCGGCCATGGTTAAGTACTTATTCGGTAGTTGTACTAGCCAAGTGGCCTCTTTGACATCCAGAGGTAGCATCGGGTGTGCTCCAGTTACCAGAAAGTATGGGGAACACCCCATTCCTTTTCTAATGGTTATCCAATCTGCCCACATAACATGCAGTAGGTGCCAATACCACTTTTTGACATCTCCATCTGTAGCTTTGTACAACATTTGCCGCACATCCCAGTGGGCTCTCTCAATAATCCGGAATTGTAAGGAGATATCGTTACTCCTTTTATCCCATATTTTTCTTCCAGCCATCAAACAGCTTTCTTAAATGGAGAACCATTGTCTGTGACAATCTTCACTATACAGCCCCATCAGCAAATGATATCTTCAAATAACCACTGCGCAATTGAACTAGCATTCTCTTTTCTCAAAGCTTTTGCCTCCATCCAGGATGACAGTCCACACCTTCCATGCACAATGTAGCTACACCCATTAGAACTTGGTGTCATATGTAGCATGTCCACATGTAGCACTTGGAATATTGATGGTGTGGGCATTACTATTGGCAGCGTCTCAATGATTGCCTTTTGCCGTTGCTGGCATAGATGGCACGATTGCACATACCAAGCTACATCTCCTTCAACTTCCAGCCACCAGAACCTCTGCATTATAAGCTTAGTGGTTGTGTATATTCCTCTGTGCCCTAGGAAGTCATGGCTGGCTCACAACATATATGTACATATGCTGCTCCTTATCCACTACTAGCTGATGTTGACTGCTAGGACTTATCCTATACAGTCTCCCCTCTTCATCCAAGAAGAAATGCTCCACCATATACTTAAGCTTATGCAGATCTGGCTCATCCAAGCCTTCAGCTGCGCTACTGCCCCCTGTTTTCAGGAATTCCCTGACTTTGGGTATTCTTCCGTCTTGTATTCGCACTGTATCTGTCCTATGCAATTCATCATACACTTCCTCTATCTCAGTCAACTTTTCCTCTTTGAAATCTGGCACTAGCCTGACATCTGTCATTAAGCTTAGTACTTGTCGATGGTTTTCTGGGCATGCTGGGTCTTCTATAACCCTAAGCTTAGCCTGTTGTTCATCCAAGTACTCTTCCCAAGCTTGATCCAGCTTATACTCAAAATCATACACATCACGCGCCAGACCCTGGTTGAAGCCAGAGCAACTGTCGATCTCATCACAGAAGGCTTCCAAGGGTAACGGATCTGCAGCCCCTGGATCTTCTTTGATCAACTTGAACTCCTCTCCCTCGTCCTCAGATCCGTTGTCGAAACGATGGGCTGTCTCATCACCAGGATAGTAACGTCATCTGGACAGTCCATCCGGCCCAAATGTCTTCCCTTCTTTGTGTACTAGCGTGAAGTGGAACGATCTAATGAAGTCCACCCAACGGTTTACAGTAGCATTTGGGAGTTTTCCTGGGTTGTTTAACATCCCAAAGAGAAACTTTGTGTCTGTTTCCACTACTAGATTTCTCGATCCCCACAATAAATATTTCTCCTGTTCCAGCACCATTCTTAAGCTGCATAGCTCTTGCTTGGGCTGAGAATACCTCTGCTGTCTCTTGTCCAATAATATTGACCCAAACTTTGCATAATGTATAAGCTTAGCATCTTCTACATCTCTCTGATATATATAGTATCCCACCACCCTCCATGAGGTATCCACAGCTACTACTATGGGTTGTTTACTCGGAAATTTGGGGTTCCTGGTCAGGAAACAGCGCTGAATTGCATCTTTCAGCTCCTGCTGCACTTTCCGTTCATTTTCTCCCCATTCAAACTCTTGTCCCTTCTTAAGCTTTTTGTATAGAGGTGCAGCAATGGCTATGAACTTCGGGATATGATTCCTGCAGCACATAGCTGTTCCTAGAAAACCCCTTAGCTCTGAGACATTCTTGCAATCCCCCCATCTTAAAATTTTTCCGATGGTGTCTGTGGCAGGCAACCATCCTTTATAGGAGCATTCAAAACCCACTACGGTGATTTCATCAGCGCAGATAGTTGTCTTGGGCCCAGAGAAGGTTCCCCCTATGTATTTCATCCTCTGTAGAATCCTATTGACCATCTGCATGTGTTCCCATACAAATCTTCAGATCCCTGGGTTCTTTTTCAACATCTCTTCAGTGCCATCTGGCAACTTGTATCTGGTTTTCAGGCCTCTAATAGGTACATCATCTATGTACGGCATCGTGTATTCTGGTATCTCACTGGCTAGGATTGCTGTTACATCCTCATGAAATATAGGCACTGAATTGGTCCATCCCATAGGTAGTGTCACTAAGCGCAGTGCTCCAACAGGTGTCTGGAACGTTGTTAAGTCCTGAGATGACTCAGCTAACAATTGCTCGTCATATCCAACATACAGATCCAGGATGCCTCCACAAGCCCTTCCTGCAAAGTGCATCACCAAATCTTCCATTGCTGGCAGCAGCCCTGAATGTGCTATTGTTACTCTGTTCAGCAGTTCCAAGCTGTGTACCAGTCTCAAACTTTTTCCATCTTTCTTTACCACACAGAACCATCTGGATCTATAGGATGAGTTTGATGGCTCATATACACAGCAGCACTAATCTTTCTTTTTGTAATGGCACAGACTTCATCATAGATTGCTGGTGGAATTGGAATGGGCTTTTCAACTAACGGAGTATGTTCTACCATTGGTATCTTGATCAGCAGGAAGAAATCTTCCCTAAAACATCCCTTTTCCTCATCTGTCCAGGTGAATGCCTTCTCTTGAAGCATCATGATGTGGTGTATCAGCTTTCTTTCCTCTGGCCACAAGAAATCCCCTGCATGGGCTTCGTCCAGCTTAAGCTTATGCTCCTCAGTATATCTGCCTGTCAGGACAAACTCTGGAGGATGCATGCTAAGCTCAGGCATTTCTGCCAGTGGGTCCCCTTTTATTTCTTGTTTTATCCTGAATCTCTCTGGTAAATCACCCAACACTGGCCTCACTTTTAATGCTACTGGTTTATATTTCTTCCCAGCCAGGCATTATACCATATCTTCTTCATCTTCTTCTGTTTTGAAGACAGTTATTCCCTGGTCCTCTGTGCCCTGTGCATTGGCTATGCATCCTAGGCACAATAACACCATCGCTTTATCTTCTTGTGGACAGTCCTCATCGCATATGACTCAGTCAATGAACATTAGCTGTAGCTCGGCCTCTGAGAAGCTTCCTTTCGCTAAGCTTAGTGTTTTGTGTGACGACAGGGCCCTTCTCATCATCATAGTCTATTATACAAGCCACCTCTCCTTGTCCCTTAGTCAACTCATCGAGGTTTCTTGAAAATTTTGACTGTTTTCTCTAAGCTTAAGAGGATTACACTCTCCTCGAGCATAAGTTGGCAACACAGCCCTTTCTCTGGTATTTGGGTCCATAATAACCAAGGTTTGCTTGCCACTGGCACTATTCCTGACTTTGCTAGCAGTCATTACATCAAACGGTCATCCCAGCAGTACTCGATATGCAGGGTTGCAAACTATGTGAACTTGCAAATAGATTGTGACTCCCCCGCAGGTAAAGCTTACATTCTTTGCCAACCCACAAGTCTTTTCAACCTGCCCATTCGCACTCTGCAAATTAATTGTAGTGTCTGGGTTCCAAGAAACTTGACATGCAATCACCGCTTCCTGACTCATAGATATGATCTGTGACCCACTATCTAGCAAGGCCTCTTCCTACTGAATCCCATTTATCAGAGTCAGAACTACTCTCAACGGTTTGCATTCTTTAGCAATAAACACTTGCCGTCCCCTGTCTCTTCTGGGAAGTGACTCCAAGTACTGCATGATTGGATCCTGAGCTACCCAGGCTTGTATTGCCAAGCCTTCTCAGAGCACTGTATCATACTTCCAAGAGCCATCTGCCAACTCCATTATCATGACCTGTACTGGCCCACTATTAATTTCCATATCTTCTGTATCATCTTCCAAGGGCCCAACTCCTGCTATTAAGCTTTGGTTTGTGGGTACCCATTTTCTCATAATTCGCTCTCTATAAGCATTCCTGTATATTGGTAACAATGCCAGCGTGGATGGCAGCCGTTTCCAACATCTCCATGCGCTGCTTCAGACGGCGGATTTCTTCTTCCACTGGTGACCTTTGGTTTTCTGACCTTGGGAACGCTTTCTGTGCAAACACTGCTGCCACTGGCACTTGCAGTAACTCAGGCTCAACCTCTGGCAGTTCTGGTACCTGAACAAAGAGTTGTTCCTTTGTCACATAGTACTTTGCTACTTTCTCTTTAATAGGCCCTTCTCCTCGAGGGATACTCAAGCCATCTCCCATATATATTTTGTTCCCTTTGACTCTAATTCGGCTGGCTTGTTTATCCACCTCCATGTCCAGGCAGAATAACCAACTATGCCCCAATAACCAACAGTAGAAACACTTGTGATTGGAAAGCGACCCTGCTGGCCCACTTCCAGTATTCCTCTGAGCGTGATTATAGCCGGCATGATTATGTCTGTCCTTTGCCAAACTCTCTAAGTATGATTTTAAAGTATGCCCCTGGATATTCATGAGGTCCTTAAGCTCAGCGAGACCACCTGCCATCTGTGAGACTTCATCCTGAAACTTCTGCTTTAAGCTTTGCAGCTCTCGCTTTACTACAGGGTCATAAGTCCCTGTTCCAGACGTTGCAGGTGGATGGCTCATCAATGCCAAGTTCACCGGCCTTGAATCCTGATGAAGGGATCACATAAGTGTTTTGCCAATCAAAATTTCAATGGTTTTATCCACAATGATCCTCCAATCATAGGGGTCCTCTTCACGTAAATCCTTTGCAGTTAGTGCCGACCCATTGCTTGTGGTTCTACATGCCCCAGTGATACGCCAATTTCACGCCTATACATGAATTCCGTACTCCGGAACAATTCTCTACATAGAATCATTGGCTATATCATTAAAGAACTCTATAGAGGATTGGTACTATATCCCGTAGTAGCCAGTTCAACCGAACTGAGGATATTCGAGCCTCGGAAGTGTTCAAACCAGCTCATTATCACTAAGCTTAGTGAACCAAGCTATCAGAACGCTCTCCGGAGGGATTCAGGGCTCTACATAGCCTATCGAGTATACCCCGGTCGCATCCAGGGACCTTACGAGCAGTTTTCTGATGAACCCGAATGCGTTTGAACATAAAAGAATGTACCTAGCGGCTGTCGCAGGCGTATTACGTCTATAGCGAATTCAATAATGATGACCGGACCACGGAACGGAATGTCCAATGTTCGGGAGGCAATACCCGATGCCCAAAACCCTAGAAATATCAAAGACTCCTAATTAACGAGTGCTTTGTGGGTCCTGGCACTTCGGCATACTGCTTAACTGAGATTAATTACAACGGATCAAGGGATTGTCCATCCGCTATACATTCCGATCATAATTGATCCGGAAACTTAACGCGCTCGCGTGGACGCAGAATAATGCAGACGAGCACGGAACACGTCTGGCTGGATTGCCATTCGTTAATCAGAGAAAAACCCATAACCCAGGGTGAGGTAGAAATGCTGCCGAACCTTCCAAAATGTTCCACAGTGCCTGTAACAATTAAGCTTATTGTTTTCTATTTCATATTTACTATCTCTCGTATGTATCTAAACAATATAAATACGGTCGCACTTGTTTGTGAAGAAGCAAGAGGTCTCACCCCTGCTTCCACACGCAAGTCTGCAAGCCGTGATCAAGAACGGTTTCAGAGGGCTATTTAGTGTGCGTCGTTAAGTGTGATTTCTTCGGTTGTTGACCAACCCAGAGACAGAGACAGAGACCAGAGTTTAGAGTTTAGAGTTCCAGAGTGCTAGAGACAGAGACAGAGACAGAGACCAGAGTTCAGAGACCAGAGACCAGAGACCAGAGACCCAGCGCTTTGAATTGGCAGGGATTGTCCTTTCATTGTTGCACCGTACGGCTAAGATAACTTCAACAGCTGTTCGTTAACCTCTAAAAACACTACTCTCTTGAATTTCGCTGTCAGAACGCACCCCCAGAACACCCTAAAAGATGAAACTGTTCATTATCTATCTCATTCCACTTGTATTAGCTTAAGCTTATCGAATTGCGGCTAAGCTTAGTGAAAACAAGCCCACTATCTATATTAAAACCAACGAAAGTTTCTCCACCTTTTCACCGGTGATCACTAATCTCGCATTGAGTACATCCTGGAACACAGAGTCCAGTGCGCTTGTAAATAACTTGACTAGCTCTCAGTTCAAGACTACCGCCGGCGACTTCAGGCACTTCTCTGCTTCTAGAATGAATCACCTTTTGAAGTCCAAGACTCTATGTGCCTCATTCATCGCAATGCCTCTACTCTCTGCACAGAGTTCCCTCAATCGTCACACTGAGCCCTGCTCGGCTGCCACAGTCTCGGGATACTCTTTCTTAAATCTCTCTACGAAGCCTGTCCAGCTTCCTGCTGGGAACTCTGCAAAACTCATCCACTCTTCACGGATATCCTGGTCCACATATGACACTGCCCAATTTATCCTTTCTGCATTGTCTGTCATCTTCATTATTGTGAAGAGCCATTCAAGCATCCAGAGATAATTTCTCAATGTCTGTAGTTTTGATGCATCCCATCTGGGAGCATTATTGCTAAAGGGAATTGGCATACGCTTGTGTCCCATTTTACTAGCTGTAGTCATCATAGACGGTGGAGTTTGGTTTGTCTGTACAGTTGGAGTTGACTGTGATATCTGTGGTACCATAGAGGCACCAGGAGGGTTCGTATGAAACAAGTTTTGGTCTGTAAACGCTAAGCTTAGCATAGGAATGGTCTGACCATCCTGGCTTTTGGTGTGCAGAATATGCGCTATGTTGCGAGCTGAGGCTGGAAGCCTTATAGTAATTCTGGGAGCAGTAGAGATCAGCGGTGCAACTTCTCTTGATACTGCAACTGCTAAACTGCTCGCTGTGCTCGCAGTTATAGAACTAGTAGGATCTTTTTGCTTTTGAGAGGTACTAGCAGTGATGAGGCCTTCAGAACCTTCTGGACAATTAGAATTCCGAGTAGTTCTCTGTTTTGGGGGGTCAACCTTCCTGAGACTGCGCTCAATCTCAGTCAGGCAATATGCCAAGGTGCTGGGACCCACAAAGCACTTGTTAATTATGAGTCTTTGATATGTCTAGGGTTTTGGGCATCAGGTGTTGCCTCCCAAACGTTGGACATTCCATTCCGTGGTCCAGTCATCATTATTGGGCTTGCTATGGGCATAATACACCTGCAACAGCCGCTATGTACATTCTTTAGGTTCCAACAAATCCGAGTTCATCAGAAAACTGCTCATAAGGTCCCTGGATGCAACCAGAGTATACTTGATAGGCTATGTAGAGTCTGGAATCCCTCCGGAGAGCATTCTGATAGCTTGGTTCACTAAGCTTAGTGATAATGAGCTGGTTTGAACACTTCCGAGGCTTGAATATCCTCAGTTTGGTCGAACTGGCTACTATGGGACATAGTACCAATCCTCTATAGGGTTCTTTAATGATATAGCCAATGATTCTATGTAGAGAATCGTTCCGGAGTATGGAATTCATGTATAGGCATGAAATTGGCGTATCAGTGCGGCTATGGCTTTGAATTTCAGGGTCCCGTATAACATCAATTAGTTGTTGTGCTTCTGCTGGGTTGAGGGGTTGTCCTCATTTGACCTCAGAATAGATAGGATGTTGGTCAGGGGCAGCAAATGGTCTTTTGTGCACAAATTTGTATTTGGCTGCCTTGACGGCTAAGTGTCCCATGTAAATGGTATTATTCAGTTCTGAGTGGAAGGAGTAGAATGAAAGCATGCCATGCATGTAGTTATTTTGTTCAGGTACCCCATCTATCTCCAAGGTTCCCCAGTGCTTGGGAGTGACTCCTGGTGTTTTGAGGTCATTGAAATTGTGTTCAATTATCTGTTCTGTGAATTTGTTGGTCACATTCTTGGGCGTGTTTGGGGTGAAGAAGGTAGGTTTTCAATGGCAGATGTTTTCTGAGGTGGCAGTGCATCTGGCAGTTCTAGTTGGTACTCCCATGGGACTTTCTCTGGTGATGTCATGTGCAGCTGATCATGTGCATCGCATCATGTTTGGTAGGACATGTGTCCTGTTATTGTTGATCAGTTGATCATGTTTTTTTGGGGGTGTCCCCATATTGCTACTGTCTCACACAGTCCCCCCCTTCCAGCCAAAGTCCACAAGGTGTATCATGGTATCTGATTCCACATCTGTGAGGGGAGCTATGGCCACGAAGAAAGGGGGTTTTCATGGTGTGTTCTGTTATGGTAGCAGGTATGGTGGTGCAGTGATTGTCTTTTCAGGTTGTTAGGGTTATTTCTTGTATACATTTCATCCTGTTTATAAAGCTTTCATGGTCCATTGTTCTTGCTAATTGTCTTTCTAGTTTTACATTGCCTCTTGGCTACTGTTTTCAGGGTTTTTAATAAGCATTGCTCCTCAGGTGTATTATTCCTGGTTCCTTTGGGTTTGAATGGCAACTCACCAGTTGCTTTGATGGCATATAATTCTAGGTAATGGTCCAGTGCCTTGAGATCCTTGTAATGGCTTAGGGGCTCCCAAGTGGTGTCTCCAAGGCTCCATTGTACTTCAAGCTCAATCTGGTGCTTATTATTCTTCCTGTGTCTGATGGTCTCATCAACAAACCATTCCTGGTTATCCTCGGGACCAAAATTGTATGGCTCTGGCCTTTTTCTCTCTGGGAACATATCGTCATTTGAAGAGTGATATGGTCATAGGAGGCTAGCATGGAATGTAGGATGTATCCTTCGTTCCTGTAATGCTGGGGGGAGCTCCAGTGTATAATTTGAGGTGGTGGGTTTGGCAGATATGATCCAGTAGGGCCTGATATATTTTGGACATAATTTTCATGCTTGATTTTTCAGTAGGTTCAAGTTAGTGGTAGCAAGCCAAGTCACCTTTCTTGTATGGAGGTTCATCCTGTCACTTATTGTTTGCTTGATTAGTCTGTTTAACTCAAGCTTTGATGATAGCATCATGGGCTTCAGCTATATTCCATAGGACACATTCAGTGAACTCCTTTATTCCTTTGGGTGCTTTGGTGCCTGCACAGATCTCCCTTAGCATCATTGGCATATACCCCTTGTTCACCTCAAATGGTGCATAGCCAGTTGTCTTGGATATGCTTGCATTAATTGTGAATTCAATTAATGGTAATTTTTCTACCCAGTTCTTTTGATCATGGCTGATTACCGTTCAGAAGATCTGTCCTATGCTCCAGTTAGCATGTTCCATCTGGCCATCAGTTTGTGGGTGGAAGGAGGTTGACATGAGGAGTTTGGTACCCATTATTTGGTGGATTTCTTGCCACCATTGTGATGTGAATTTTGAGTCTCAGTCACTCACTATGGAGGATGGGAGGCCATGAAGTCAAACAATTTCTTGGATGTATATCCATGAGAGGTCACTTGCAGTGTTTGTGGGCCATACAGGTATCAGGTGAGTCATGCTTGTCATTCAGCAGATTATTACCCATAGATAATTAAACCCTTTTAATTCAGGGAATGGTCTGATGAAGTCCATTCCTATTGAGTCCCATGGTTTTGTGGGTATAGGTAAGGAATGTAGTGTTCCAGCCGGTTTCTAGTTATTTGGCTTAGATATTTGGCATTTCTCACAGGTTCTGCAAAATTCACAAATGTCTTTGGCCATATGTGGCCACCAGTACCATCATCAGATCTGGTCACTGGTCTTGTGCTCACTGAAGTGCCCCACTCCTTCATGGGCATTGGTAAGTATTGTTGTTATGATTTTCTGATCATCTGGAATACATAGTGCCAGGTCACTGCAGACATTGGGTTTAAACAGAAGTCCATTTTTGGAGGTGAATGAGTTCCTGTGGCTGTGTATCTCTTTTATAACTTTATTTAGGAACTTGTCCTTTAGGTATCATTCACAGATGGTGGTAAGGAACCCATCCTCATCATTCTGATGAGGTGGGGTATGGCTGTCATGATTGAGTAGGGTGTCAGCAAGGGTTTGTTTGGTTGTGAGGTGTTATTCCCTGTTAGTGTTCCTTTGAACAGGTGTTAGCCATTGCTCAGCTTCCTTCATCATTTCAGCTTCTCTTTCATGTTCTTCCTTCTTTTCATGAAGCCTGTTACTATGACAGATTTCTTGGTCCTTCATGGCTCATATTTCCACAATATGTTGTTGAACTTCAGTCACTTGGTTACCTGGGAGGTCTTCTCCTGTTGGATTGAGTTTTTTATCAACATTGACATATTCTGATGGTTCAATTGGGTCCTCTGGTGAGTGGTTCTCATAGTAGCGACTTAAGCAGTCAGCAATCTTATTATTTTCACCTTTGATATAGGTGATGTCAAAATTGAATCAAGATAGGTACTCAGTCCACCTATACTGTCAATGGGATAGTTGAGATTGGGTGTGGAAGAATTCTAGGGCTTTATGGTCTGTAATGACATGTATAGGGTATCTGATTGACTTGTCTTCCCATTTGGTCAGGGCTTCAAGGATTGCAAGTGTTTCCATTTCATGTACAGCATAGTTCTGTTGGACTAGTGTAAATTTTTGTGACATTAGTCCTGCTGGTTGACATGTTTCCCAGGTATGTCCTTGTCCATACATTGCACCTATACCAGATGTTGATGCATCACATATTACCCAGATAGGCTCACCAGCTCGGGGGTCAATTGGTTTTAGTATGGGGTTTTGCAGCATATGTGTTTTATCATGTCAAAGCATTGTTGGTGTAGAGGATGCCAATGGAATGGTGTTCCATTCTGCATGATAGCCATGAGAGGATTGGTGTATGCTGACACATTAGGTAAGAGATTCACAAGATAATTAATAAGTCCAATGGATTTCTGAACATCATTATAGTTGCAAGGTACTTTCCAGTCTCAGATACAGGCAAGTTTATCACAATCAGGGTGTATGCCTTTGCTGTTGATTTTATGCCCAAGGCATTCTACTTTGTCTGCATAGAGTTCACATTTTGAGGCTTTCAGGTACAGTTGTTCCACTTGTAATTGGTCAAACACTAATTTTAGATGTTTCTTGTGATCTTCAATAGAGTCTGAGAACATGAAGATATCATCAAGGTACACATGTATGCAGAGCCCAATGATGTCACGAAATATATGGGTCATTAAGTGTTGAAATGTGGCAGGTGTGTTGCAGTTGCCTTGCTGCATTATATTACTGACATATGTTCCTGATATTGTTGCAAATGCAGTTTTATCTATATCTTGAGTAATGACCTGTACTTGCTTGTAGGTGTTGGATAGGTCAATTTTTGACCTATATGTCACTTGTGCAACATCTTCACATATAACTTCTTGGTCTGGCAAGGGAGTTACATCTTTCACTGTGTTATCATTTCATTGATGTGCATCTAGTACTGTTCAGATGGCTTTGCCATCCTTTTTTTTGCAATACATAGGAGTGGTGCCACCTGACTTACAGGTTTGGGTACACACCATCCAGCATTAATGTATCTATTGAGTTTTTCATGAAATTGGTTGCACATGGAATGAGGGCATCTTTGTAAGTGGTAGTGGTATTGTTTTCCCTCATCTACAAGGTTTATTTCATGATTTACAGCAACATTGGAGGTAATCTATCAGGTACTCCTTGCATCATATCATCATACTCCTCATACCACTTTCTTTGGAGGGTTGGTATGTCTGTTTGTGTTAATTGGGTCATTTGTTGTTTTCCTTTATCTGGGGGAGGTTTCTCCTTTTTACAGTGAGGTTTCTCTTGGATGGTCTTTCATATATTCTTGAGAGGGTCCTTTTGATTAATGGGGAGTCTCATAGGTTGTATACATCACATTTCTGCTGTGGGGGTGTTCTGAAATCTGTATGTTCTGGAGATTTTGTTGGGTACAGTACTCTGGTATATATGGTGAGTTTTTTCTTTATTTATTGGCCATAGATCATTGACCATCATATTCCATTCTGTAGGCATTTGTGGGTTGTGATATAAGTTATATTTGTTTTGGTGGATTGGGGTGTCTATCAATCTTGTTCATCTTGTTGATATGGTTATAGTAGGTTCATTTTTTGATCCTACATTCTCATTTTCAGTTACAAGGTCCTCAACCTTTGTTTTCGAGCTTGTGGGTTCACAGTATAGGGAGTTATTAATCCCTTTATTCTGGCGTGTATGTAATTTTGTTGATATTTTAGGTGATTCTGGTTCTGATCCTTTTGTAGCTTTGGTTGATCATATATAGTCATTATTATCCATCAGGATATGTGGAGAGGTGTCAGGTAGTCTTGGTAGTTGGTGTGTGTTGCTCTTGTCCTTTATTTCTTCAATCATTGGGTAAGTTTTCTGATTTGTATATTTTTTTGCAGGGTTATTTGGCTTCTCCCCTCTTGCTCATTCACTAGTGAGTCATTCATGGGTTTTGTGAGTGGTTCAGTGCCTTCGTAAACATGAATCTGTCTCATTGGCTATTGATAGTGCTGGTATCACTTCACCATTCATGGTGATAGTGTTTTGTTCAAGGTCTAATTTGACCTTGTGTTCTCACATGAAGGGTACACCAATGATCATATCATATCTGTCAAAGTTTGCGATGTCCACATATGATGTGGTACTGGTTTTTCCAACAGATATAGGTACATGAGCTCCATATTTGATCATTGATTGACTGCCCACTGTACCTAATTGTAGGATATGGGAGTCTGTTAATTCATTACATGAATTTGTGCTACTTCAGCAAATGAGGGTGTGATACCAGTAGTAGTACTTCCTGTATCCCATAGGGTCCATGCTTCAACATCTCCGACTTTTACAAGTGATGCAAGGCATTGTTTTTCCTCAGTGGATGGTTGTGGGTGCATGATATGTTCTTTTTCTTTGGTGAGTTTGACTCATTTCATTTTTATGACTTATTCATTGTTATTCTTGTTACCAGCTTGTGATGGTGCAACTGTTAATGCTGTGTTGAACTTGATGTCAGAGGTGTTGTCCTCCTCAGCCCACTCATAGTCAGTGACCTCTACTTCGGACATATGTCCCTGGTCATCATTCATACTAGGGCTGTCAGGTATGGGTTCCTCATGATCTGATCCATCTTTACTGGCAATATTGCTTGCATTGTCATCAGGTTCATTGCCATCATCACTGTACACAGCTCATGGGTGGATGCAGTTATTCATTTTTGGGCATTCTTGTGCATAGTGAGGTCCTCCACATTTAAAGCAGATAATTTCAGGGCTTTTGCCCTTATTTTCAAGTTTTACTAGTTCATTCCACTCATTCCAGTTGTATTGGTTTCCTGGCTTATGTTGTCCCTCAGGTCTACATGATCTATTGTTTGCATATGGTTGTTTTGCTAGGATATTGGGTTTGCATTGTTGGTCAAACCAGTCTCTAGCATAATCTTTACTATTTGTTTGGTCTTGTTTGTATTGATTATCATATTTTCTTGGCTTAGGGAGCCCTTCTCATGGTCTCGAAGCTCCAGCATCTGTTCATCGCTTGTGGGTGTCATTGTTATTTTTTGTAGGGTTGCAGAGTGAGGTTGGGTTTAAGTCCCACCCTTTGGTATAGAATGAGTGCTGTTTATTTGCACTCTCATATGTGACAGTGAAGTCATGAAATTCCTCAAGGCTATTTATCTCAGGTTGGAGCCTTGACATTGTGAGTAGGAAATGAAGCATATCTGCCTGGTACTTGAGATAAAAATTTCTCAATAAGCAAGTAATTGTCTGGGGGGACCATCATGCATGCAGCATGATCCATTAGGGTCTCATAAAATACTTGTATGCCAAGTTTTGAGTTGTACTTAGTGTTTTTTAGGTTCTCTCTAGCTTCAAAGGTACAGGTGGGTTGTATGAATTGGTCATACAATGCAAGTATTGCATCCTTGAACAACCATGTATGATTGGTGCTCATGGAGCCCATTACATGTCACATGACTAAGTCTTTGGCTTGGCCATTTAGGTAGCGAGGTAGGCTGAACAGCCATTTTTGGTCTTTTTCGAAGTCTGGTCCTCCAAGGCCTTGGAGAAAGTATTCAAGACATAGTGAGGTGACAAACCTTTCAAGATTGTAGAATTTGGGGCTCCCCCTGTATGTATCCACAGTTTTGTCTGAGGGGCCCTTAGGCTTGCTCTTGTCATTTGGGTCTGGTGGTAGGGCAAGGTAGTGATTGATGATGTCTCGTAATTGTTGGTGCATGCATTCTTTGTATGCAGTCATGGTGTCAAATACCCCCTGAATTGAGGGTTGATTGTGGTTTGCTGGTGCAGTCAACAGTGCAGAGTGGGAATTAAGATGTAGTGTATTCAACACTGGAATGTTAGGTACATTATGTAAATGATGATTTCGTGCAGGTGCACTTGTATTTACTGGTCCCCTGACAGGAGGTATCGAGCATGCTGGTCATGAGGTCCCCAGGGCAGTATGGTGTTGGGTTTGGTTGCCAACTGATAGTGGGATCATGTGGGGGCATTGTGGTGTAGGCATTGGTATGGGTGGTGGTACTGGCGTAGTGCCAGGTGGCAGTCGCCATATGGAAGTGTTGGCTTGGCTTGGTTTGGCAATTGGGGTTGTATGCCTTATTGATGTCCTTGGTGTGTGAGGGGGTGTATCTGTTAATAGTCTTTGGAGGGTAGTTACATTAGCATCTGGGTCTGGTGAGTTGGATTCAAACCAGATGTAATGGGCTGGGTGTCCCATGCCTACTAGGTTGTCCACTGGCAATTGGGCCAGCATACAGCTACTTAGTAGTGATATGGTGGGTGCAATAGGTCTGGATGCTGTTTGGTGTGGGGTATGGAAGTGTGGGACTCCTGATGGTCAGATAGTAATGTTTGGGTGTATTGGGGTAGGTACAGTAGGGAGCATAGTTCCAGTGCTGCCAGTAGGGGCAGTTATTTCACATGACCATTCAGGTCTGGTGAATTGCTCTTGAGCTGCCAACCATCAGCAATATATGTCACTGGCCTCTTCCGGGTCTCTAGGTGTAAACAAATTTTCATTAGCTTGATCCATGGTAGGGAAGGACATAGCTTCCAATGGCGTGATTGTGTTTTTGGGATCGCGAATAGTTAATGGCCAGATATGGCTTCACCAGTGTGTATGTTCTGTGTGGAAGCAATTAATAACTCCACTCATTGGAGTAGAGGTCATTGAGTTTGCCTTCTTGGCTTGCACTCATGTGTATGCCATTGCAAGTTGACCAATAGTGGTTAGTAACACCTTGTTGTGAGCATCATAGTCCTCACATGTATTAGACATTCCAGCCCCTTCGAATAGATGTTGAGTTTCTCTATGTGCTTCCTTGATCATAAGTATGTGTCATCACATGTTTTGTATATTGTAGACATCCCATATTTCATGCAGACGGATATCATTTGGTGGTGTCGGGTTGGTAGGTGAGTTGCTCAGTCTAGCTCAGTAGCAATAGCTTGCATGAGTTCCTTCACTAGGGTGCTCACTTTGGCTGTATGCTTGTGCATGCTGGGAGGTTCATTCTTGGTGTTCTGTAGCTATAGCTGTGTAGTATTCATGATGCTGACATTGGTGATTCAATGCCCCACTGATGCTGTGAGAGGGCGATGGATTTGTGTGCTCCTCTTGAGTGTTCCAAGGGTTCTGATGCCACTATGCCTTGTGTAGGTGATATGGGTTTTCTTGGTTCTGGTGGTCCTCCTCATCAAAGATACCATTGTGATATGATAGAACAGGGCTCATGTTTGTAGGGGCAGGAGATGCCTGATTTGAGAGGTAAGGGGGTATGGGTTCCATTTGGATGGTAGAATAGCAGTTTTCAGTCATAAAATTTTTTAGTACAGGGTTTTTCAAGGGAGGTGTGGTTACATAGGTTGTTACAGTATCCAGTAATATGCTGAAATTTCAAATATACCCGAAAAATCGAATTTATTCGACTTATACCCTCGGAATTGAGGCAGAACCATTCAATATCCCTTAGCTATAGGGAATAATAGGGCCAGAATGAGTCCCAAGTTGCTGGCCAGGCAAGAAAATACCTAGGACATGACCCAAGGCCCTAATATGTCAATCCATTGGCAGAGGGATAATTAATGATTAATGGTATGTCATGGGTATACAAACATTTCTGGCTACATTTGTCCAAAGCCACAAATCAAGGGAAAATAGAGTGAAACTCAATGGTTTACGATCTGAAGGGTCATCTGGAGAAGGGACAAGGCTGCCTGAATTATTCACTAAAGTTTAGATCTCTGGAGGAGATTCAGGGAACTCCAGGAGACTACAAAGGAAGGAGCCAACCCAATTATGGTGCCAAAACATTGGATAACTTAGTTGGGACACAGGCTCCAATCATGAAACATAGGGAGAACTGCTGATGGGGCGAATAGGAGGACATGTCAGCCATATGATATCACTTAGAATGGAAAAGCTAAAAAGGAAAAGGATGCATAAGCTATTCCCAAATATGTATTAAGCACTGCATGTTATAGTAGTATAAAATACGGCTATCAAGGGGGGGGCAGGGCAAGCATTCTGCTGGGATTCTTTCCCCCCATCAATTACAGTGTTTAATGTCTCATTTGATCATCTGAACACACCTGTTTGTCTGTGGAGTGCTTGCTTCCTAGCTAAGACATTCATGAACACCCAAGATTGGTTGCTAGCTTGAGGACCACTTGTCTTGGTGACATCTAGGATCCTAAGTGGTGATTAACTTCAGAAATTGAATACTAGCTTGAGGACCACTCATCTTGGGGACATCTAGGATCCTAAGTGGTAGTCATTCCTTCTTAGCTAGCCTGCCAGCTTGAGAACCATTTGTCTGGGGGATGCTTAGGTATCTAAGTGGTAGACTTAACCAGTGATTGAGGACCATTGTCTTAATACATTAGGCTCCTAATTGCGACTTGTTCGAACTTTTGGGTTAGCTACGAGAAAAGTTATTTGTGTGCTATCCTTGTTGACTTGAGAGCCATCCGTGAAACAAGCTAGGTCTCTAAGTTAACAAACTCTCTATCCTTGAACTATTAACAAGTAAAGTTACTTGTTCACTAGTTCACAACTTGTTGAGTACTATTATTGTCAAGTGATGATATAACAGAACTTGACTTTCACACCATCACTCTCTGAGTTTGATAACTTTCCGAGCCCTGTGAACTTAGTGTTCATGAAGGGTGTACACTCCTTCTCACTAGCTTGAGTGTATTGAGTGCACCTGTAACCATACCTGGGGACAAAAAACCTATTACCTTTTCACTGGGTATCGAAAAAAGTGAAACCTGTTCAGGCTACAAGGTAGTCTTACAGTTAAAATCACAGCATAGATCAATATGCATGGTCTCTGTATTGAGAGTGAGAGTAAAAGTAAGTATGCATGACAATGTAACTATGGGTCACTTTAAGAGGTGAGCAATAATAGTATTTACTGGTTACAATGGGGCTCTGAGGAGTCTGAGTGGTTCCCTTCCAGTGTTGGTGTGGGACAGGGCTCTGCTGCTTCCCCTGTCTTGTCTGCTCTCATGGTATCCCCTGCTCTCTATCTATTTGATGAGGAGGCCTGCTCTGAGGGCATTGATGCTACTGCACTCTCCTATGTGGATGATGGACTTCTGGTTGTTCAGGGTAATAATTGGGAGTACTGCCATGAGCATTTGTGCAGGGGTTACTCTGCTATTTTCAGGATTATGACTGCTATGGGCTTAGAGCTTGAGCATAGTAAGACTGAGGTCTTCCACTTCACCTGCTGGTGGCATGATGAGCCACCTCCACTGGACCTTGGCTTTGCACCTTTTACTGGCAACTCTCCCCTCTGCTCTCACCCCACCTGGAGATATCTGGGTTTTTGGTTTGACTGCTGACTCTCCTTCAAGGCCCATGTGAAGTTCTACTCCACTAAGGCTTTCACCACAGTTTGCTCCATGGGTATGCTTGGAAACTCCATCCATGGCCTCTCCTCTAACCAGAAGTGCTTGCTCTACTGGTCCTGTATTGTTCCCATTATGACTTATGGGTACCGGCTCTGGTTCTTCCAGGGTGCTCATATTAAGGCTCTGCTGGATTTGCTTAGGAAGGCCCAGTGCAAGGCTGCCCTCTGGATTACTGATGCCTTCAGAACATCTCCCTTAGGTGGTACAGAAGCTATTGCAGGTTTAACCCCTATTCATCTTCAGCTTTGCAAGCTTGCAGACCATGCAGCACTTTGGCTTAAAGCTCTCCACCACACTCATGCACTCCACTCTCTTCTTGATAAGGGAAGCTTGTCTACAGTCAGACATCCCCTGTCCCTTGCTTTACTCCCTCCTGGGATCTGGAAGAGGGCCAGGGGCCCTCTTGATGAGATGGACTCTCTCATGGCCAATTCTACCAAATGCTTTGAGGCCTTGTGTGCTGAAGCCAGGCCTGGCCACTGCATATTAGACTTGTTCTCTGACCAGTTCTCATTTGTCTCTCCACCCTCTGGGTATTTGGAGCCTGAGGAGGAGGCCACATATTGCCGCCAGGTTGACTCTATACTAGATACTGTGAGGAGTGACCCTAGTGCCACCTATGTGGTTACCAATGCAGCAGTCCCAAAGGACCCACTCCTTCATGCCTCTGCTTCTGCCTTCATTTATATCTCTTCTTCTCTTGTACATAGGTTCTCTGTTTCTGCTGGGAGAGCTCTCTCCTCTTGTTCTGAGCTTCTAGGTATTCGCTCTGGTATTATCTCTGCTCTTTCCCTTTCCCATGTCCCTTCTTGTATTGTAGTTTTCATGGACTCCTTGCACTCTTGTAGGATAGTCTTGAATCCCTCTCTCCACTCTGGACAGGCTCACTCACTTGCTGTTATCCAGGCTCTCTTCCCTTGGCTGGAGGCATCTGCAGGCTCTATGGTTACCTTTGTCCAAGTCCCATCCTACTGGAAGTGGCCTCTCCATCTCCATGCACATGATGAGGCTTGTGCCCAATGCTTTCCCCCGGATGAGGCATCCCCTACAACTTCAGCATACCTCTGCTCCGGGCTGCCAAGTTTGCATCAGTTGAATGGCATCTTCTCTTTACCAATAGGACCTTCCATGGTAGTCAATTCCTAGACCTCCTTAATGGGTCTGAGCATCCTCTCCAGCCCTCCTCTCTGCACCATGGGACTTGGCTTAAACTCTCTGTGAAAGATCCTCCCTCACTCACTTCTCGCCTCACCCACTGTATCACTGCACATGCACCCATTGGTGAATATCGCCTCTGGTTCTTTCCCAATGAAGATCTATCCTGTGCCTGTGGTGAGCTCTTGGAGACCAGAGAGCATATTTTATTCCACTGCCCCCAATTCACCCAGGATACCAGCTCCATTTCTCCTACAGTGCCACTCACCTTGGAAAACTTAGTGGGATTTCTTCAGGACAACCCATTAGCCTTTGCATTCACACCACAGCCTAGGAATACTCCAATTCCCCCAGCCAGGAGTGTGGAACCAACTTCTATTGCAAACACTTGTCTACCTTTAGTAGCTACTGGTAGTCATAGTTTAAATGGGGCCTCCAGCCCCATCCCTTTTGAACTTGTAATCTAGTCTTTCTGTACTAGGTAGACTAGCATGGACTGCTACCAGGCACCACATTAAATGCAGAATTAAAAAAAAAAGAAAAAGAAAGATGGAAAACTACATCCTTGTCAAGACTAACATTACCTTAATGAACACATGGTCAAGAACACATATAACTTCCCCCTCATCTCACACATTCTCAATAAGCTCCAAGGATTGCAATACTTCACCAAACTTGATGTGCAAGCAAGATACAACAATATCCATATACAAAAAGGAGATGAATGGAAAGGAGCCTTCAGGACCCCTCAAGGACTTTTCAAACCCACAGTCATGTTCTTTGGAATGTGCAACTCCCCAGCAACATTCCAAACCATGATAGACTCATTATTTCAAAAACTCATTGACAATGGAGGAGTAATTGTTTACATGGACAATATCCTCATCCATGCCAAGACAAAACAAAAGCTCAGACATCTCATGAAGGAAGTACTCAAGATACTTAAGGACAACAATTTATATCTCAAAACCAAGAGGTGTGAATTTGAATGACAACAACTTGAATACCTAGGAGTTATCATCACTCCAGACTCAGTCTCAATGGACCCTGCAAAACTCAAAGGCATTGCTGAATGGCCAACACCAAATACCCCCTGCAACATATGCAAGTTTATTGGATTCTGCAACTTCTATCGAAAGTTCATACACCAATACACCACATGGGCCAAGCCCCTCAATGCCCTCATGTCCAGAACCAAGAAATTCGACTGGACAAAAGAATGCCAGAATGCCTTTGACACCCTCAAAAGGAAATTTCAAAGCAAACCAGTACTAACAGTACTAGATCAAAACAAGCCCTTTGAAATTGAATGTGATGCATCATTATTTGCATCAGGAGCAGTGCTACTTCAACATGACAGTAATGGAGTTAAACACCCAGTCACCTATTTCTCAAAAGGATTCTCACCAGCCAAATGCAACTACCATTGCTCTGAACAAGAACTATTCACCATAATTCAAGCACTCAAAGAATGGTGACACCACATAGAAGGATCCTCCCACAAGACCATTGTATGGTCTGATCATGACAATCTTTGCCAATGGAGAAAACCTGAAGATCTTAGCTGAAGACAAGCATGATGGATTGCCTACATGCAACAATTCAATATTGAGATCCAGCATATCCCTGGAAAGAAAAATGGACTAGCATATGCTCTTTCAAGACAACCTGACCATGAGCCAAAGACAAAAGATAACAAAAAAGTTGTTGCATTACCTGAAAAATTCTTCACCCCAGAACAGCCTCAACACATCTGTATTATTGATGAAAATACCAAACAGGAAATAAAGAAGCTGTGGAAGAAGAAGAAACAGGTCAACATTGCACAAGAAGATGACTCAGGACACCCACATGTCCATGGCAAGCTATTTATACCCCAAGATCTAAATCTGAGGCACTGACTGCTACAGTGCATCCATGAGTCACCTACCACAGGACACCCTGGGATTGCAGAAACAACCAGGAAGATTCAAGAATAGGCCCAGGATGCGATCATTTGTCAAGAACTATGTCCAAGGATGTAGAACTTGCCAACAATACAAAATTAATTGCCACCCCCTAAAACCACCACTTCAACTGATCCCTGGACCCTGTTCTACCCATCCATTCTCAAATATCTTGATGGATCTTATCACAGGCCTACCCCTGGACAGACCCCATGATTCTATACTGGGTGTGGTAGACCAGCTAATGAAGGGGATAATTCTAGAACCTACTGTGAAGACTGCCAATGTGGACAAGATTGCCAAAATTCTTATCAAACAGCTATTGTCTACATTTGGCCTCCCTGGTTCACTGATTGTGACCTCAGATTTGCTGCCAAATCCATGAAAGAATTCTATAAACAGCTTGAAATTGAACAAGCACTCTCCACAGCCTACCACCTGCAGACAGATGGCCAAACAGAGTGATTCAATCAAGAAATTGAGCTATACCTTGGTGTCTACTGTTCATCAAACCCAAACAAATGGGCAAAAGCACTCCCACTCCTGGAATATGTCCACAACTCAGAAACACATGCTGAACATCAGCATACCCCATTTGAACACCTCTATGGATCAAGCCCCAAGGGATTTCTGACCTCCAAGGAGCCAACAAACATTCCAGCAATAGGAGAGAAGTTTAAATACCTTGCCAAGATATGCCAAGAAGCTCAAACTGTGCATGAACAAGCCAGACTAAAAATGGCTGCAAGATATAACAGGCCAGATATCAATCTAAAAGTTGGACAAAAGGTTTGGCTGGACAACTGCAACCCCCCAATTCAGTATGCCTCAAAGAAACTGGCCCAATGCCAAGAAGGTCCCTTCATCATTACAAAAAAACTTGGACCCATCACCTATGAGCTAAAATTACCTGTTAGGGGAATATAAGTGGCCAGAACCAATTTGATATTCAAGTGCCAATAATAATTGGGATGGGTGCTACTTACATACAAATAGCAGTCTGCACACAGACTGGGTAACCAAACACTATGTAGCTACCAGAATATAATGTGCACAAACAACATACAATGAAAGTAGTAGATAAGATCATACAAGGGATTGGGCTCAGGGACAGGGGTGACTGAAGGCTGAGGCTGGGCTCAGGCATTAGGCATCAGCTAGATAGGCCAGGCTCAGGCATTGGGCATTAGGTATTGGCTAGATAGGCCAAGCCCATACACCACCACCCTAGACCTCTAGATGTACCTTGCATAAGGGGGAGTGCATGCTGGCACCAATCCCCTTACATTACCCATCAAATGGAAGATCCATAACAAGTTTCATGCAAGCCTCCTAATGCCTGCAGAAGAGAACAATACACATAGGGAATACAACACAGCCCCACCACCCAACCTTGTAAATGGAGAAGAAGAATACAAGGTTGAGTCATTGCTGTGCCACAGAAGGATCTGGAACAAGTATCAATTCCTAGTCAGATGGAAAGGATACCTTCCTACCGAGGATTCCTGGGAGTCTGAAGCAAACCTGGAGGACACCAAGGAAATCATCAAGCAGTATAAAGGGGCTCATGAACTAGACAACCCCACCAATGACCCAACAACCCAACTCCCAAGCAACCACTCCAGACCTCCCAGAGCCAGACAACAATGGACGCCTCCTCATCCAGGAAAGAATCATATCCCTGGCAAACTGTGTCACAGGAAATAGCCAACCTGGCCCTGCCACCAATACCACTAACAGCCAACCAGACAGGCCCAACAGTCCTTATATCATCCAGCATACCTTCCTTCCCCCCAATCAACCCAAAGTATGATCCATCCTTTTACATGAGGTTCCCTTTTATATTGCAGGAACCCATCTTAAATGTGACCCAATGCGGGTACCCCTGGTCATCACCTCCTGGAAGACATTTACTGCTCTTCTGTATCACAAGTGCCTCATCCATGACTGAGCAACCAAATTCCAAGAATTATGCACTACTATTCTTTCTAGCACAACAGAGGAACATGTTAGAGCACCCAAACGCATTCCCGAGACCATGGGACTCAATGTGAGGGTTGAGACTCAACAGCAACACAACCCTGTGGTCTTGGCCCTCCTTGCTTGCCACGTAGATATACTCTGTCCATGCTATCACTCTCTTGGACATGAACATTCAACCACATAGGATACTACTTAACCTAGACCTTTCATTTAAGACAACTTCCCTCAGTTCTCATTGTAAATGAGTGCTGAGGTAAGCTCCATAAATTATCCCACTTGTCCCCACAGATGTTAATGCTATGTAGTTTTTAATCTTTCTTACAGGTTATGGGCCCTGCCTTTTAAAATTTCTTGGACAGAAATTTGATTCACTCCTTTTACCAAAAATGTCTACAACCACAGCCATTAGCGACATGCTTCCCTCATCTGTTCCCAAGTTAGAGCAGTCTGGGGCAAACTGGGCTCAGTTCATACTGATATTCAGGTCAGCTGCTAGGGGAAAGGGCCTCTGAGGCCTTTTCAATGGGAGCAAGGCTCAGCCAGTTTCTTCCATACCCTCTGTCACCATTTTGGCTCCTTCCACCACCCCATCCTCAACCACTGGCACTACTGCCACCCCACAGCAAGCCATTGTCCTTGGCACCCCCTTGGAGGTCCTTGAATGGGAAAGACATGAAAATGTCATGCAGTCATTACTGGCCCAACACATCCCATATTCAACTCTTATAGTTGTTGACAATGAGCCTACAGTCAAGGACATGTGGGATACAATCACAAAGGAATACACATACAAGAGTACCTTTTCCTGTTCACATCTACATTGTGAATTCCTGTCTGCCCACTGCCAAGACAAAGGAGATGTCCGCCAGTTTCTAAATGAACTCTGTGTGAAGTGATCTGAACTCTCAGCTGTAGGGGTACCAATCAGTGATGAGGACTACCAAAGCACCATCATTCAGTCCTTACCTCACCATCTCTCCACCTATGCATCCAATCAGTTATCTTCAGCCATGCTGTACTCCCACCTCAACAATACCCAAAACAACACCATTGACCCAGACCTGTTGATCATGATGATCTGTGATGAATGGGAGTGTTCACGCACCCGAATTAGGGGTCAGCAAAAGTGTTATCAGAAGTCTTATCAGAAGGACAGTTACTTTTAGCTACATTCCCATGTCACTATGAAACCATCAGTAGTGTACATCAGAAGGACTATTATTACCATATGCCTCATGTTTCTTATCTCTGACTCATAGTTACCCTGGTCTGGACCATTATAGTAGGAGTACAGCCACACTTAGAAGTATATAAGGATACAGTACAATACCTTGTATCCTTATCTTAGTGTTATAAAGTTCTTGCCTCCTATACCTCTTTGCCATAACTGGCTGGATTTATAGTGCTCCGTCATCTCCAAGTCACGCATAGTAGGACAGGACCAAGTCTGTATAGACATCCTGTGTCGAACCCCGTGCTACTCAAGAGCAAACCCCTAACCTGGGTAACAAAAAGGGTGAAGAGGGTGATGAAGTGATGATCATTGAAGGTGGCAAGTCAGGTGGAAAGCCTAAGAGAAGGCCAGGAAAGTGTTACAGTTGTGGGGAGAGTGGTCATTGGAAGCACAAATGTCCAAAGAGAAAAGGAAAAGGAGAAGGAGCAGCCCCTACAACAAACAAACAGACACCTGCAAAGCCCACCACTGCAAATGTGGCCATGGATGACTTCAATGATGAATCACTTGCTGTCAAAGTGGGAGAAATCTCTGAAGAGCCAGATAGAATCATCAGTGAGGATGATGATGATGGGGATTGGATTCCCCAGGTGGCCATTAGCATGGAGTGTGGAGAGCTTGAGGGGGAGTGTTTCCTAGAGTCAGATGAGGAGGCTGAAGGAATCTGCATGGCATTTGATGATGAAATTATTGTTGGACAGGCAGAAATGACACCCACCTCAACTTGCATCAAGATCATAGACTCTGAGACACCACGTCACATATCCCCATACAGAAATGCTTTCGAAAATTTCCAAGCAATTGAGCCAAAACCACTATGAGCTGCAGATAAACAGAGCTTTAATGCGACTGGAAAAGGGGAGATGGTTCTGGAAGTACCAAATGGAGCTGTTAGCTTGCAACTGTGAATCCATGAAGTCCTCTATTCTCCCGAGGCAGGCTACACATTAATCTCTATTGGATGTCTCGACAATGCTGGCTTCACCACTACTTTTGGAAATGGCAAATGCATCATCCAGGATCCTGGGGGTGCACACATGGCCAAAATCCCCAAGAATGAGTGCAGTTTATATTGCCTAGTCAAGGAAGTTGAGCCAGAAGCCAATGCCATGGGAGAACCACTTACCCTCAACATGCTACACTGCCACCTTGGCCACATAGCACCAGCAGCTGTCAGGAAGCTCATACAGGATGGGATGGTGACAGGATTGAAGCTGGAACCAGGTGGAGAAGTAGACTTCTTCTGCGAGTCTTGTGTATCAGCAAAATCAACTCAGCTACCAATTGCAAAACAACGGCAGGGTGAACATGCTACATCATTTGCCCAGGAGGTCCACTCCGATTTATGGGGACCTGCCAAGGTCGAGACAAAAAGGGGAAGGAAATATTATGTTACCTTCACCGATGACTTCTTGCAATGGACCCATGTTGAATTTCTCACAAATAAATTAGATACCTTTGATGCCTACAAGTGTTTCAAGGCTTGGTGCAAGACCCAATTTGGTGCCCGCTGATACACCGATTTCACGCCTATACATGAATTCTGAACTCTGGAACAATTCTCTACATAGAATCATTGGCTATATCATTAAAGAACTCTATAGAGGATTGGTACTATGTCCCATAGTAGCCAGTTTGACCAAACTGAGGATATTCGAGCCTTGGAAGTGTTCAAACCAGCTCATTATCACTAAGCTTAGTGAACCAAGCTATCAGAACGCTCTCTGGAGGGATTCCAGACTCTACATAGCCTATTGAGTATACTTTGGTCGCATCCAGGGACCTTATGAGCAGTTTTCTGATGAACTCAGATTTGTTGGAACCTAAAGAATGTACATAGCGGCTGTCGCAGGTGTATTACACCCATAGTGAGCCCAATAATGATGACCAGACCACGGAACAGAATGTCCAACGTTTAGGAGGTGACACCCAATGCCCAAAACCCTAGACATATCAAAGACTCATAATTAACAAGTGCTTTGTGGGTCCCAGCACCTTGGCATATTGCCTGACTGAGATTAATTACAATGGATTAAGGGATTGTCCATACACCATACATTCCAATCATAATTGATCTGGAGGCTTAATGCACTTGTGTGGATGCAGAATAATGCAGACAGGCATGGAACACATCTGGCTGGATTGCCATTCATCAATCAGAGAAAAACCCATAACCCAGGGCAAGGTAGAAATGCTGCTGAACCTTCCAAAATATTCTGCAGTACCTGTAACAATTAAGCTTATTGTTTTCTATTTCATATTTACTATCTCTCATATGTATCTAAAGAATATAAATATGGTTGCGCTTATTTGTGGAGAAGCAAGAGGTCTCACCCCTGCTTCCACATGCAAGTCTGCAAGCTGTGATCAAGAACAGTTTCAGAGGACTATTTAGTGTGCATTGTTAAGTGTGATTTCTTCAGTTGTCAACCAACCCAGAGACAGAGACAGAGAACAGAGTCCAGAGTTTAGAGTTCCAGAGTGCTAGAGACAGAGATAGAGACAGAGAACAGAGTTCAGAGACCAGAGACCAGAGACTAGAGACCCCGCACTTTGAATTGACAGGGATTGTCCTTTCACTGTTGCACCATACAGCTAAGATAACTTCAATGGCTGTTTGTTAACCTCTAAAAACACTATTCTCTTGAATTTTGCTATCAGAACGCACCCCCAGAACACCCTAAAAGACAAAACTGTTCATTATTTATCTCATACTACTTGTATTAACTTAAGCTTATTGAAATTCAACTAAGCTTAGTGAGAACAAGCCCTTTATCTATATTAAAACCCATGAATATTTCCACCATTTCACCACATTAAGACATTCCATTCCGATCATGGTGGGGAGTTCACTGGGGATGTTTTTCAGTCCCACCTCAAATCCCGAGGCATGCAAATCAAGCTCACCATACATGATACTCCCTAACACAATGGTGTTGCCAAACACTGGAACTGCACTATCATTGAGCATGTTTGCACAATGAACCATGAACCCTGCTTACCAAAATACCTGTAGGTTGAGGGAGTATGACATGTTGTGTGGTTGATGAATTGGACTGGGACCAAGGCCATGGATAGCAAGACCCCTTTTGAAGTGGTATTTGCAAAGCAGCCAGACCTGCAGAGAGTACACAAGTGGGGTGAGGAGTGTTGGGTTCATCACCCTGGTGGAGACAAATTAGGGGACCAGACAAAGAAAGCTCAATGGCTCAGCTTTGATGATGAAAGCAATGGTATGACTGGTGCTGTCCAAATCGAGTGTAACATCAGGCTCAGAAAGAATCTCGAGGGGGAGGAAAAGCCTACATACAAGATTCCCCCTGAACAGCCACCTGTCCCTCCTCCCACTGCCAAAATCCCCAAAATTCAACCTCCAGACCCTCCTCACCAAGCTGCTGAAAACCCCACTGAGTGTCCAACACATGTATGCAAACCTAGCCTGAAAGCTATAGAGATACTTGAGGGCTGAGCTGTTACCGCCATTGAGGAGCTTGAATGGGCAGACATTCACTGCTTTGCAGCTGAAATGGAGTTTGCGGAGCCTCTAGAACCTCAAAACTGGCAAGAATTGAGGGGGAGAGCGGATGAAAAATCCTGGAAGGAAGCAATGAGGGAGGAGATCAAAATGCTAAAAGAGACAGATACCTGGGAGCTCACAGATGCACCCCCTGGTGCAAACATTGTTGGATCAAAGTGGGTATTCAGAGCAAAAAAGGACGCAGCTGGAAATGTCATACATTACAAGGCTCACCTTGTAGCCCAAGGCTTCTCACAGGTACCAGGCATTGACTATTTTGACACCTATGCCCCAGTTGCTCACCTCCCATCCATTTGCACCATCCTCACCATTGCAGCTGCTCAAAATACAGAAGTTCACCAGATTGATATCAAAGGGGCATACCTAAATGGAAAGTTCACAGAAGGGAAGACCATTTACATGTGCCAACTGCCATGTTTTAAGGACCCAGCACACCCTTACAAAGTCTGTTTACTGAAGAAACCACTATATGGGCTTAAACAATCTGGCCGGCAGTGGTATCAGAGACTTTGCAAGATACTGGTGGATAATTCAGGACTTACCTGTGCCGAGAGCAACCCCTGTGTGTTTTTCAAGCTTGACCCTCATGAATTGACCATTCTAGCCATCCATGTGGATGATTGTACTGTCACAGCAACAAAAACTGCACTTGTTGAGTGGCTAAAGGGCCGCATGGGTGAATTTGTGGAGGTGACGGACATGGGGGAAATACACTGGCTTCTGGGAATCGAGGTGAAGAGACTTAGAGAGGAAGGAACACTGTCACTGTCACAACATGCTTACATTGATGCCTCTCTCTGCCATTTTGGCCTCAAGGATGCCAAACCCACCTCCCTGCCCATAGACCCATCCATCTGGCTCACAAGCAACCAGTGTCCCAAGACCACAACTGAGATCACACAGATGGCCAATGTCCCCTATCACAAAGCTGTTGGTATGCTTATGTACGTGGCTCTTGGCACTTGCCCAGACATCACTTATGCTGTGCAACTTCTCTCACACTTCTCACACAACCCTGGAGAGGCCCACTGGGAGGCCGTAAAATGGGTTTTTCATTACCTTAAAACCACTCACGACCTCTGGCTCACTTATGGTAGCACTGGAAACCTCCTTGAAGGATACACCGATGCTGATGGATCTATGGCTGAAGATTGCCAAGCAACCTCTGGGTTTGCTTTCCTGGTCAACAGAGGTACTGTCTCATGGAGTGCAAAGAAACAGGAGCTGGTTACTGTATCCACAACAGAATCTGAGTATGTTGCTGCTACCCATGCTGCTAAGGAAGCCCCCTGGCTTCATTCCTTTGTCTCAGAAGTCTTTTCTCCTACCACAGCACCCACCACCCTCTTCTCCAATAGCCAATCTGCCATCATGCTCACTCAAGACCACCAGTTTCACACCTGGACCAAACATATTGACATCAGATACCATTTTATCTGCTGGACAATTGAAGAGGGGAAAATTTGGCTCATTTACTGCCCCACAGATGATATGGTCACCAATATATTCACAAAGGCACTCCCCTCCCCCAAAGTCAAGCATTTCGCACATGCTCTTGGTCTCGGCACAGTTAGAGGGGGAGTGTTGGAGCACCCAAATGCATTCCTGAGACCATGGGACTCAATGTGAGGGTCGAGACTCAATGGCAACACAACCCTGTGGTCTTGGCCCTCCTTGCTCACCATGTAAATATACTCTGTCCATGCTATTGCTCTCTCAGACATGAACATTCAACCATGTAGGATACTACTTAACCTAGACATTTTGTTTAAGACAACTTCCCTCAGTTCTCGTCATAAATGAGTGCTGAGGTGAGCTCCATAAATTATCCCACTTGTCCCCACAGATGTTAATGCTACATAGTTTTTAATCTTTCTTACAGAATGGGACTGTGCCACAATTTCTGCCATGTTATCAACCGCTCTCACCAAATTCCTGTTCAAGAATCAGGTCCCAAGCCAAAGCAATGGAAGCTGAGATCAGGACCACCCTAACCTACCTATTGGGACTGCCACCCAACCTCCCAATGCTCCCATGGTGGATACAAATAACTAGCCACCAAGTGCTGTACAAATTATATCTACTTCTAATGACGCCCCCACTGGGACTACCACCACCCATGTACCCACCTCCAGAACTTGCTGCAATTGCTGCCATTGATTTGGCCATATCAAGGCAGGATGCCCATACTACCAATGTTGATATTGCCACCAGATTGCCCCTGGCCATTATGAGAAGCACTGCACCAGAAACCCTTACTAACATCAACCCACAAGTATGGTACCTGGCCTGTATTGCTGCCCACAAGGAATACCAAGCAGAGCTAGATCCCTCACACGCACAACCACAACCCACAATATTTGACATACTATTGCAAACACTGAACCATGCTCCACCTCAGCCAGGCCCATCCTCAATTGAATACAAAATGCCCCTACTGTCATTCCAACCACCTACACCACCCCCACACCTACTAGCAGAAGCCACTGACTTCCTGGACTGGTCCATCCACACACCCACCATCACCCACCTCAGAGAACCCCTTGTCATTGACCTCACCCAAGACCTACCATCCCCAGACCCCCAAGTTACAGAAGCAATTCCCCAGATCTTGATGACCCCTACTTTGACTGGGACCCATTGCCAAATCAAACATCACAGGAGAGCCTGTTGGACTATACTGAGAATATGTCTGATGAGGACATCAGACCTTACGAAGGGGATAATGTTATGAACAGTCCAGACAAGGAAGAGTTGGAGCTAGTCTTCGATTACACAAGATGGATACAAGAGACTACAGACCAACTGTGGGTACAGGAGTACAAAGATGAAGAAGAGGCATACTACTATGCCATGCAGGACTTGGTGAGAGAAGCAGAAATGGAGATAGCATTAGAGGATATTCTGGAATATCCTGAAGAAGAGGGAGAACTGATAGATCTGACCTCCAACACAGATGGAGACACTGAGAGAGTGGGTAGCAGGAATGAAGAAGAGGCCATGGAGATAGGATCAGGAGAAGAGGAGTATGAGTCAGAGGAAAGTGATGGAACATCACACAGCAGTGGAATGGAGAATGAGGACTACTGACTCATGTAAGATATACTTAGCAGGATGCCATCAACTAGGATGGGGATTGCAGCCAAAGGCTGTGCAGGACAGTAGAGTAGCCTTACAACCTATAATGAGTATATAGTCCCTCATAGGTATATAAAGGCCTGTACAAGTAGAGATTAAAGCACTAAGCTTTAATCTTGTTAACAGTGGTCATTAACCCTCTCTGCCATAACTTGGTGTGTTCCCTCATTATCTCAGTCTGCACAATCCACTAAGCTCTACAAGGCCAACCATCTCAGACACCTTGTTGAGTGATTGAAGGCCTTCTCCAGTTATCTTTGGAAACAGAAGGAGCAAGGATCATAACACCAAGCCCAGATGGCAAATGAGGCATTTTGCTCCAATGCTTGCTCCCCACTTCCCATCACCTCCAGGCCTCTCCCAGGATATGTCAGACTCCCCCCCTCCATGTCCCCTTACCCATTCTAACCCCTCCCCAGGAAATCTGGTCCCTATGGATATTGATGCCTCCAAGCAGAAATTGGGACTTCCCCCACTCTGCTATCAGTGTAAAAGGCCAGGACACATGAAGGCTGAGTGCCCACTCCATCATGACATCCAGTACATGGATCTGGAGGAATGGGATGAGCTAATGCAGAGGTGGAATTCTGAGATAGATACCCTAGCTGCAATGATGGGAATCCCAAGAGTGGAAGAGGCAGAGTTGGGATCAGAGGAGGATTTTCAGCAGTACGACAGGTGACTGGTGTGCCCCTGCTGCATTCAAGTAATAGGTTCTCTGTTTTGTCAATAGATGAAATAGAACGCTGTTCTGACTCCATACTGATCTCCAAAGACACACCACCACCCCCCAGAACTCCAGTGCAACATCCCCACTAGGAACACCACCTTCCAAAGAGACCAGTCATTGCTTACTCTGACTTGGAATCCAAATCCCTCCAGCTGACAGTAGAACTTGAGACCACTGACTCAGCTGAATGCAAAACAGTCAAGGCATTGGTGGATTCTGGAGCAACTGGCTCCTTCATTGACCAAGACTTTGTTTGTGCCACTCATCTCAGTACTCACCACTTATCCAACCCCATCCCAGTGTTCAATGTAGATGGAACTCCAAATGAAGCTGGACAAATCTCCAAAGTGGTAGATGTAGTCTTACACTATCGAAACCATGCCAAATGCACACTGTTAGCAGTAACCAAGCTGGGAAGGCAAGAACTCCTCCTTGGGTTCACATGGCTGAAACAACATAACCTGGAAATTGACTGGCAGACTGGTGAAGTCAAATTATCTTGATGCCCCTCATGCTGTACAGAATGCCAAGACCAGTCATGTGCCAAGTTGTCGAAGTGCGAGCGCACAGCTCGATGTTTCTTTTGTCTTCATATTTCATATTATTCATGGACACTGTAGGTACACTCGACGGACTCTATTGTATACCAAGTAGCAACGAGTATGAGCTCAATTCTACGGTAAATACACGTACATAAAATTTTCCTTAGTATATAAGTAGAATGTCCGCTAGTCCTAGGATCCAGTCTTCCTACGTGGATCCTAGGTATGTAACTTACTTGTGTCGTGTCTCTGGTAGATACTGACGAGTCTTCCTACGTGGATCCTAGTGATCTCACTTATACATATTTTGTGTCTGACGTGATACTGCGCAATTCTATTCTCGTTAGGTTATGGGCCCCGAGAGCGACTCTACGTCTATGACACTTCAATCTGCCAAATTGAATGGCAGTAATTATTATGCCTGGTCTGATAACATGAAGGCCGCTCTCCAAGCTCGACTGCTCTGGCTTGTTGTAGAGGGCCTGGAAGACTGTCCCCCTTTACCCTCTTCGGATCCCCCTGTTAGTTCCGAAGGTAAACCACTTCCTACGTCCGATCCGGCCCATAAGGATTGGCTCCAGTCGAAGAAGGATTACTTGCGTTGGTTGAAATCCGACCACGCGGCTATGGGTTTGATGCGGGGGGCTATCGAGTTCAGCCAGCGCAAACATGTTGCTGGTGTTTCTACGTCGAAGGAGATGTGGGATCGACTTCTCAAGATCCATATCACCGAACGCCAGAGTATCAACATTCACTACTATTATCAGGAGCTCTATACTAAAAGATGGGACGAATGTACCACCATGTCAGACCTTGTTGGGTCCTTCCTAAACCTACGCCGTCGTATCACGGAAGCCGGCCAGAAGTTGGACGACATTCATGTTATCCACGCCATTCTCCTTTCCCTACCCCGCTCGAGTATCTGGGATCTCGTTAAGCAGAACCTTTTGAATAAGGGAAAGTCTCTCACCCTCGATATGGTCACTGCCGAGCTTATTTCCGTGCACGATCGTGCTGAACATGACCGCCTTATCGACGAGTCCGAGAAGAAGGTCAAGGCTGAGCAGTTGGCCCTGCTTGCCAAGTCGGTGGGGAATGGGAGCTCTGGGAAGAAAGGGAGAAAAGGGAGAGGCAAATCGGAGAAGAAGGTTAGACCTCCGGATTCGGAATGCCATACCTGCCACCAAAAGGGTCATTGGAGCCCTGAGTGTCCTTCGAAGTCCAGAGGGAAGTTGGGTGGATCTGTGAACCTTGCCGTTGATCAGCCGAAGTCCTTAGGTGATCGTGAAGTTGGAGTGATGTTGATGGCGTTGGATGAGGCTACCATTGTCTCTGGTGTTTTGCTCGACTGTGCGGCTACATCCCACATGTTTATGGATCGCGGCTATTTTGTCTCCTATCAGGAATCCTCTGGCGAGTATATCACTGTGGGTGGTCGTAACAAAGTTCCTGTCGCTGGTCGTGGCTCCGTCATGTTTCATTCTGTGCTCCCAGATGGTCGCCTCAGTATCACCCTCTGTGATGTTCTCCACATTCCTCAGTTGGGTGCCAACCTCGTCAGTTTGGGTGTTTTGCAGCGTGGTGGAGCGAGTTACCAGAGTTGGGGTCTGAAAGGGTTGACGCTCTCGAAGGATGGCAAAGAGTTGTTCCGGGCGGTGCTTGCAGGGTCGGCTGGCACTTTGTATTATATCCAATGTGCAAAGTCAAACAATGATGCCGCGTACCTTGCTAAGGGACAGTTATCCATGCGCTTATGGCACCGCCGTATGGGGCATTTGAGCCCCCGCGTCATCGACTCTATGCATAATGGTCGTCTGGTGAAAGGCCTGGAGATTTACACACCTCGAGAGTTCGACCATCTGTGCAGCAGCTGTGCCAATGGGAAGTCGCATCGTTTGCCTTTGCCTGATACGAGTGTAAACCGTTACTCCAAGATGGAGTTGTTGGTAATGGACTTGACCGGCCCAATGTCCGTCGTGACTTGGGATGGGTATTTGTATGCGCTTGTCGTTGTGGAGGTGAGCTGCCGTTATCCAGTGGGCCGTTTGTTGCGGGATAAGGAGGAGACTGGTGTTGCAGTACGGGATGTTGTGGCTATGTTGGAACGCCAGTCTGGTCTCAAAACTCGCCACCTCCATAGTGATAACGGGTCCGAATTTGTCAACTCTGCCATGGATCAGTTCTGCCGCCGCAACGGAATTATTCACGAGACGACTATTCCATACCTTCCTGAGCAGAACAGCATCGCTGAGCGTGCCATTGCGGTGTTCTTCGAGATGGTCCAGTGCATGTTGCACACCAGCGGCATGGATCTGCATTACTGGGGTGAGGCCTTCATGTACGCAGTTCATATTCGCAGTTTAGCTCTCACCTCTGGCTTGAAGGGCTTTGTCCCTTATGAGGCGTGGACAGGGCGTAAGCCTGACGTTTCCCATCTCCGCATTTTTGGATCTCTTGGTTGGGCTCATGTTCCTAAGCCAGTGCGTAAGGGCAAGTTGGAGTCGAGAGCAGTGAAGGTGCGGATGCTTGGATGGTGGACCAATGAAGCGAAGGGATACCGGCTCGAGGATTTGGAGAGTGGCAAGTTGATTGCCTCCCGCGATGTCCAGTTTCAAGAGGATGATTCCCCGAGTGAGTTGGCTGTTGTGGATGTGGATGAGCCTGTGGTCCCACCTGAGACTGTCGACCGTTTGGTTGACGATGCTGTTGCCATGGATGTTCCCAAGCCAGGTCCTACCACCACTCCCCTTCCCACGACTCCTCCCCCAGTCCCTGTGTCTGTTGATGCTGTTGAGGCTCCGCTTGCTGAGTGTCCAGTCACCCCTTCTCATGAGGTCTCCAGTGGGAGTCCCCCTCAACCACCGCCTGTGCCGAGGAAGTCCAATCGTGTGCGTAAGCCAGTCGAACAGCTGGGGTTCTTTGCTATCAATGATGCGGTTTCCTTAAATGGAACTGTTAACTTTGCTTTTGTCTCGGTCGCGAATGAACCCCACACGTACCAGGAGGCCCTCCATTCCCCCTACTCGAAGCAGTGGGAGAGTGCTATCGAATCCGAGTATGCTCAATTGCGAAAGGCTGGTGTCTTTGAGTGGGTGGACAAGTTACCTGGAGGAAAGAAGGCAGTTGGGAGTCGTATTGTCTTTAAGGAGAAGTTGGATGGACATGGAAAGCGGGTTAAGTTCAAGGCTCGGATCGTAGCTAAAGGCTTCTCGCAGGTACCTGGAGAGGATTTTACCGAAACTTTTTCGTCTGTGGCCAAATTCACTACTCTCCGTGTTTTCCTCACTCTCGCTGCCTATCTGGACTTTGATATACATCAAGTCGACGTTGTCGCTGCCTACTTGCAAGGGGATCTTGACGAAGAAATATATATGGAGGTGCCAGATGGGGTCGAGAAGTTAGGGTCTGGAGGTCATTATTGGAGGTTGTGGAAAGCCTTGTATGGCTTGAAGCAGGCTGGGAGGCAATGGAAGAAGAGATTACACAAAGTTTTGACTAAGCTCGGCTTCATACGTGCGTTCGCTGATGACTGCTTGTATATCAGGAGGGAAAAGGGGAAGATTATTCTCCTTGTGCTCGTCTACGTTGATGACATGGCAGTCGCCGGTCCTGGTGGTACTCATATCATCTCATTCAAGACCGCTCTCAGTGACGACTTCGATATCACTGATCTCGGTGAGCTCAGGTATATGTTGGGCATCCTTGTCACTCGAGACCGCTCCAATCGCCTCATCTATCTCAACCAGATGGCTTACATTCATCAGGTTCTTGCACGTTTTCGCATGGAGGATACTACTCCCATCTCTACTCCTCTCGCTGTAAAGCATGGCCTTTCCACTTCTCAGTCCCCCAAGACCGAAGCCGAGAAACGAGCATATAAGGAATATGCGGGTGACGTCCATTATCTCTCTCTCGTTGGCTCCCTCCTGTTTGCCACCCAGACGCATCCGGACATCCAATTTGCAGTCAGCCTGGTTGCCCAATTTGGTGGTAATCCTGGCATTGCACACTTGGAGGCCGCGAAGCGAATTCTGCGTTATCTTAAAGGGACTGCTGATCTCAACCTCGTTTTGGGTAGATGTGGAAGTGACTCTTTTGGTCTCGTTGGCTGGACCGACTCAAATTGGGCTCAAGATCCTGATGATCGGAGGTCTGTTGGTGGATTTGTTTTCGACGTGGCTGGTAGTTCCGTCTCTTGGTCCTCGAAGAAACAACCAACTGTTGCCACGTCATCAGTCAAGGCCGAATACATTGCATCCGCTAGTGCCACGAAGGAGGCAATCTGGCTCCGCACTCTTCTTGAAGAGCTCGACTTTCCACAGACGACTGCCACTATCATCCATGCCAACAACCAGGGCTGTATCGCCCTTGCCAACAATCCTATTGCCCATTCCCGTGCCAAACACATCGACATACGTCATCATTTCATCCGCGAGCGCATCGAACGTGGAGAAGTCAAGCTTCATTATGTGTCCACGACGGACATGTTGGCCAACATATTCACCAAGGCGCTTCCACGCGAAGCTTTTGTAAAGTTTCGTGCTCGTTTAGGTGTATTGTCTCCTAACTGACATCTCACTGAGTGGGAGTGTCGAAGTGCGAGCGCACAGCTCGATGTTTCTTTTGTCTTCATATTTCATATTATTCATGGACACTGTAGGTACACTCAACGGACTCTATTGTATACCAAGTAGCAACGAGTACAAGCTCAATTCTACGGTAAATACACGTACATAAAATTTTCCTTAGTATATAAGTAGAATGTCCGCTAGTCCTAGGATCCAGTCTTCCTACATGGATCCTAGGTATGTAACTTACTTGCGTCGTGTCTCTGGTAGATACTGACGAGTCTTCCTACGTGGATCCTAGTGATCTCACTTATACATATTTTGTGTCTGACGTGATACTGCGCAATTCTATTCTTGTTACAAGTGCCATGCACAGAAGCTTTAAGCCAACTGCATCCACACATGCCAACTCAGCCCATTTTCCACCTTAGCCAAAGAAGAGGAAGAGGATGAGCCTTTGGAAGATGGAGATTGTATCTTTGCAGCTGGACTCCTCCCCCCAAAGCCTACTCCCGAAGAGATTGTGGCTGGTTCCACTACCTCTCAATGCCTGGCAGAAGCATTTCTCTGAAACTCCCAAACAAATGACCCCCAGAATTCTAGCTTCTAAGCACATGTCCCCTCATACCTCCAGGAGTATACTGCCATCTTTGCCAAGGAGTCCTTTGACATGCTCCTGGATCACCAACCCTGGGATCACGCTATAGAGCTTGTCCCTGGGGCAGACCCCAAAGGGTGCAAGGTCTATCCATTGTCCCCTCTTGAGCAAAAGGAACTGGATGCATTTCTACAGGAAAACCTGTCTTCTGGTTGGATATGCCCATCTAAGTCCCCCATGGCCTCCCCAGTCTTCTTTATCAAAAAAAGGATGGCTCACTTTGCCTGGTACAGGATTACTGAGCACTCAATGCCCTCACAGTGAAGACCAAATACCCCCTGCCCCTCATCTCCAAGCTGGTAGTGCAGTGCCGAGAAGCCAAGTACTTCACCTAGTTAGATGTTCGTTGGGACTCTAATAACATCCAGATTAAGCCAGGAGATGAGTGGAAGGCAGCATTTTGCACCAACAGGGGCCTCTTTGAACCTCTTGTCATGTTCTTTGGCCTCACTAATAGTCTGGCCACCTTCCAGATGATGATGAATGATATCTTTCATGAACTTATCATGGAAGGGGTTGTGGTTGTCTACCTGGACAACATTCTCATCTTCACCTGGACTTTAGAGCAGCACCAGGATGTTGTCAGGTGTGTTATGGAGATCCTCCAATGGCACAAACTTTACTTACAGCCAGAAATGTGTGAGTTTGAATGCACTCACATCAAGTACCTAGGACTCATTATCTCAGAAAACTCCATCAAGATGGATCTGGTCAAAGTTGCAGGAGTCAAGGAGTGGCCAACCCTCAAGGATAAATTAGGACTCCAATCCTTCCTAGGTTTTACCAACTTCTACCATCACTTTATCTGAGACTTCTCCCACATAGCACAACCCCTCTTCAACCTCACCCAAAACAGCACTACATGGCAGTGGAATTTGGAACAACAAGCAGCATTCGATGGCTTGAAGGCAGTGATCACCACAGCTCCAGTTTTGGCTTCTCCAGACAACAAGGTGCCCTTTCAAGTAGAAGTTGACAGTTCAGACTTTGCCACCAGGGCAGTACTCTCTCAACTCTCAGGAGATGATGGAAAGTGGCACCCAGTAGCATTTTACTCTAAGGCTTTGTACCCAGTGGAGTGCAACTACAAAATCCATGACAAGGAGATGCTGGCCATTATCCAAGCACTGGAGGAGTGGAGACACTTCCTTGAAGGAGTGCAGGAAAGGTTTGAAATCTGGATGGACCACAAAAACCTGGAGTACTTCATGACTGCTCAGAAGCTGAATTGCTGACAGGCATGCTGGTCCTATATGTTATCTGGGTAAGGGATCATCACTTAGTGGTGATATAACTTACTCTCTACAGGCATCTATACAGACTTATTCCTGGAAATATTCAGTTGCCGACTTGTAAGTATGAACACTGGCAAAGGCTGGAGGGTGAAGGCTAGTGTATAGAACAAACTACACTGTACTAGAGTACAATAGTAATTCTACTTGAGTTATATATGTATCTACAGTGGCTGTGCTACTGTTATATTGGGGATTGGGGCTTGGGATCAAACTATTGGGAAAGTGTTCTATTTACAGGATATCTGATAACATTAGGTCCTTCTTATGAGTTGTCTTTGTACAACTCAACATTCTCCAAATATGTTATGGTCAGCATTGTAGTTGTAGTAGTAATCGAGAGTTTTGTCTTCTTTGGGTAATGGCATTAAGTGTGTGAGGTTGTCATCATAAATGATATGGGTTGGGTAATCATAGTTGTCTGGGGATGGTGATGAGGGTCTTTGTATTGGGGAGTAGGGTGGTTGATCAGGAATGGAGGAATGGGTAGATCCTTCTTCAAGGAGGTGCTGGTATTGTTGTTGTATATTGTTGTATTGTTCCCATCATAAATCTCGTGGACTAGGGAAGGTAGGCCCTGGGTATTGTTGTTGATATAAGTGGTCTTGGAACAGGTCATTTTCATAAGTGATTTGAGTGGCTTCTTCACTCAAGTTGTATCATGTCAATGGGTTCATTGCACATGTTTGATTCAGTGGCAGGGTCATAGTATGAGAGAGGGGTGTCAGGTTGAGTGTTGACATGTCAAGGTTGATAATTTGGGTTGAGACAAGGGTAAGGTCATTGAGGTACTGTAAGGGCAACCTGGTTGTCACATCGTGTCAACTGAGCAGGGGGAAACCTTAGAGAATTGAGTAAGGGTTCTCCGAGCTCACCTACACTACTTATACTACTTGCCATAAGTCCAAATTAAGTAATCTACTCTACATAAAGGGCCGTGAGGTGTCAGGGATGTCTAAAGTGGGTATGGTCAAGAATGGGCTCAGGACAGGGTTGCATGTGCCAGTGAGGGTTCACATCTGTATTGGAGGGGTGTAGGAAGGAACTCCAAGCACTGGAGTGCTAGAGGACCAAATTCCAGGCTGAAGGGGGCTGGGGATGAGATTTTTGAATGCAGGAAGTGTAAGGGGACTGGCGTCATGCACTCCATGTCATGCTCCCCCTTACGCAAGGTACGTCTAGGGGCCTGCGGTTGGATGTCCAGGCTTGGCCTTCTTAGCCGATGAAATGCGGATTACTTTACGAGATTGAAAACGAAGTTCGTTAACAGGTTTGCTAATTCCGACTTTATAAGTTTTGTGGGGGAGAGGTTGTCACAGATCTCCAGAAATATATTCAATTCTAGTGTTTTTAGGGTTTTGGTACGTTATTCTCTTAGTCTCCAACTAGACAGACAGTTGTTCTATCTGAATACAATGGGAACTTTTGATGGTCGTTGCTATATAATATGTTAACTAATATCTTCACGATTCGATAAGTCAGGCAAAATGCAAGCTTTCGCAATCAGTGAACCTCCGTAGACCTAGCAGACAACGTATTCTAACAGGCCCTAGTGTACTATGTCCTTTTCTCTTGACAATACTGTAAATTTACACTACCCAGCGAGACAGGCTTTTGACAAGCTCCTGCAGTAAGTGTCTTTAAGCTAGTAGGCCTAGCGGACGGCGTTATCTAACGGGCCTTAGCGCACTACAGCTTCTGAACAAGGCAATAAAACTTTTATACCACTCAGCGAAACAGGCTTCTAGCGAGCTCCTGCAGTAAGTATCTTTAAACTAGATAGACCTAGTGGACAGCGTTTTCAACGGGCCCTAGCATACTATGTTCGCTTCTCAATTAAACAGCTCTACAATTCAATGGTATACTTCTGAGGCAAGGCCTCTAAGAGGAACCCAAAGAAACGGAAGTTAGTGAACTTTTCTACTTAAGAACCGAAGAGGCGTAGCAACTCGTATTCAGTTCTCGAGTCAAGCAGAAGGGTCTGTCAATATCTCAATCGTTTCAAAGGGTCTGGTTTTAAAGAGTATAACTCTTTAAGTCTCTAGTGGTCTTATGACCGAAGAAAATCGCGTAAAATTGCTTTATATTCTTATCCTAATCAACCATACAATCAGAGGGGGAAATAGGCAAGCGGTTTCTTTCCTCCCATGTAATTTACAGACAAGTTTTTATAACAATATACAATTAACTTATGGGTATACCTGAAACAAGCCTTCAGCTTCATCATTTTATTGTCTCCTCATCATTTAGGAGCATCATTCTAGGAGTTCTGATATCAGCGACATCAATTTGCTCTCAGGGACTTGCTCCCTAGGTGCCTGGCTATTTATATCACAGCCAGCCGGGTTAGCAAGTTTCCTCGCTAACGTTTATCTATTGGTTTTTATTTTATTCTCGGACTCTCCACACCTGAGCTTTTCAACCCTAATGTTCTAAAGTCCACTTCCATAGTCTTCAGGTAGTAGACTAACACTAGAATTAATTAGCTTATTCTATTCTTATCAATCTTCATTTTCTAGTTCATCATTTCTGATCTCTTTTTGTTTCTATGAGGGGGCATCCTTCCCTGAGTACCCTCGGGGATACCCCCATTCGATCCCTTAGGTTTCAATATCATCAGAACCATTTCAAGGGGACATTCTTGTCAGGGCATTCAGCTGATCCCTACATTCTTTTGTCAAGATTCACTCCCGGACCTGTTATTATGACTAGGTACCATCTGGATGACATAGGTGTTGCGACTCGTCCGCTTTCTAGGGCAGAGGCGAAGAAATGGGTCTTTTTGTGCAGTCATGAGTATCTTAACTAATATCTTAGTTAACACGGTATCGGATACAATGCTCGGGTACATTCATACCAGAGTCATTCTTCCATAGCCTTGTCACCCATAAGTTAGTTAACATCACTTTTACTTGTCTGGGTGTTCTGGTTCTGTTTCTGAGATGTCCACCTTCACATATTTTAGATAGTATTCTAAATCTCTCGCACCCAGTGTCTGACCATGGCCATATACTGATATTATTCAGTAACGGAGAGTTAGTTACTTTATTAGCTAGTGATTTCACAAATGAAATGATTTTGCGGCGCAACACCGATACCCAATGCCCAAGCCCAGTCTCGGCCTTCAGCCACCCCCATCCCTGAGCCTGATCTGCGGGCAACTTCTTATTATTAGTTGTTTGTCTATTGTTTGCATATGTTATTACTGGTAGCTATTGTAGTGTTTGGTTACCCAGTCTGTGCACAGACCACTATGTATATATATAGTGTGGGTGGCGATTTCAATCGCCACCTGAATATCAACTTGGTTCTGGTGCCATATCTTCCCCTAACAGGAAGGCAGGAAATCGGATTTCTGAGCATAGGAAAGCTGGGGACTGGGTTTCTGAACATAGAGAGGCAGGGAATCAGATTTCTGAGTGCTAGGAGGTTGGGAATCAGATTTCCAAATTTGAGGTTGTGAGCAGTGACCTGAAGTTCCCCTTACAGGTACTTGGTATTGAGGGCATTTGTTTTGTTTGTGTCAAGGCTGGTAAGTCTTGCAGAAAGGGCATTGGTATTCAAGGCAGTTGTAGGAGTAATGTCCAGGAGTGGTTCAGCAGCATCCAAGACATTCAAATTGAGGGCAGTCCATTGGCCAATGGCCAACCATTCTGCATTGACAACAGTATGTGTTGGAGGGGGCGACAGAGTCAGTTTGTGTGTGAAGGGGTGCAGGGGAGTCCTGAAGTCTTCTGTGTGTAGTGATGGTGGTTGTGGTGGGGTTGATAGGGTGGAAAGGGTTGTTTGTATCATTTCAAGGATGGGATGTGGAGTTTCAGTTATGATTGGAGGTAATTTGGATCTTGTTCATGGAGGGATCATTAGTGGTGGTGGCAATTCGACTGGTGTTGGGGATGGCATTGGAGATGGGGTGAATTCATATTGTAGAATTGTCAGGTAATCAATCTTAGGTCATTGCTGGATGGAGGGATAAGTATGCTGACAAACCAAGCATAATCTCTGGCTGCATTTGTAGTTGTTGTTTGAGTGAGGCCTTCCAGGCCTGTTGGGTTTTGAGTGTTTCAGTGAGAGACACAACATATCAAACATGGTTGGCATAAGTTTGCCAGATTGGTTGGTGTTCATAGTGAAGGAGAGTGTTTTTGAATTGATGTGAAGTGGGTTTGGTGGCTGCAATTCTGTCAATATCATTTGTGTTAATTTGAGGTGATCTATGTGATTGAAAACATATTGCAGGGGGACTGTATCTTTGAGCTCAGGTGAAGGCAGGTATATAAGGGGTGTTTTGGGTGGCAGACTGAGGAGGAGGGGACAATAGAGCAGTAGGCAGAAACAAGCTTGATTTTCCTTTGATAAGTTTGATGGATGAGTCAGAAGGTGCTGGGGTATTAGAGCAATGATTTGAGCTATGGGATGAGGTATGGTCTGGGATATAGGTGAGAGCAGATTGGGGGCAATTGTTAGTGTTGGATTGGTTCATGTTTTTAAATGAGTTGATGGGAACTTCTTCTGGGTGTTGGGTTTTGGATGGTGATTGGGAGGCCATGTGTTTCTTGGTAAGTATTTAAGTCTTCCAATGTGTGGGGCACAAGGTTGTCTTCTGAGATCCATTCATTTTTGCTATGGCTGAAGCCTTTCCATTTTACATAATACTGGTTTTTCCCTCATTGTCAGTGGTGATTGATGATTGATTCAATTTCATATTGTTCTTCATCATTGATGATGTCAGGTGGCAGGGGTAGAGGAGTCTTTCCATAGATTTTGTTTTCTTGGAGCAGTGTTAGAAGGATGGCATGGAAGACAGGGTGTATCTTCCATGTTTTAGGTATTTTTAGTTTGTATGTGAGCAGAGATAGGATTTGCTAGATTTGGAATGGTCCTAGTCATTTTGGCATTATTTTCCTGGAGGGTAATGATGTTCTGATGTTTTTGGCTTCTAGCAGACTTTCTGTCCTAGGGTAAAGGATTTGAAGTTTGAGGTTCTTCTTTTGGTCATTGTTTCTAATGTTAGTTGATGGGCGGCTTGTGCATCTTTTCAGGCATTGTCTAGATTTTGAAGTTGTTCATTGACTGAAGGGAAGTCAGTATTCTCTATGATTGTTGGATTTGGTGGGGGGTTGTATCCCATAATTAGTTCAAATGGGGATTGATTTCGGGTGGCATGTGTTTTGGAATTCTGCACGAATTCTGCCATTGGTAGTGTTTTGGACCATGAAGTTGGGTTTCTGGTGCAATAGATAGAGAGGTAAGTTTCAATCTCCTGATTGTATTGTTCAGTTGATCCATCTGTTTGAGGATGGTAAGCAGTGGAGAATGCTTGTTGGATGTTGAGTCTATTCATGAGGTTTTGCATGGATTTTGCTGCAAATTGAGGGTCTTGGTCAGAGATGATTTTGTCTGGCAGTCCAAATCTTGTGAATATCTTGTCAATAAGAATTCTTGCAATATCATCAGCAGTTGCAGTATCTGAAGTTGGAGTAAAAATTACCCCCTTCATAAGGCCATGGTCCACCATGGACAAAATAGCATTGTGGCCATAAGATAGTGGCAATGATGTGATCAAGTCCCAGGATATCTGGGCAAAGGGTCAGAGTGAGTCTGAATGGGGTATTGGTTGGAGGGGTGGAATTTCAGTTCTCCTGATGATTTTGTATTGCTGACAGGTGGAGCAACCTTTGATGTAGTTCTTGATGAATGTGGCCATGCTGGGCCAGTACACTTCTTTCCATGCAAGGTGGTAGGTTTCCTGTTTGCCAGGGTGACCTCATGATGGGTGATCATGGTATCGTGCTGCAATATTGCATCATAGTTGGAGATCCTCAGGTATGACTACTTTTCCTCGGTAGGTGAGTAATGGACCATTTGTTGTATGTATTGATCCATAGTCATTGTTGGTGGATTTAGGAATGGAATTGCATAGGGATTGGAGGATGTCAGAGAGTGATGGGTCAAATTTGGGAGAGGTGGTGATATGTTCTTGGAGTTTGGTGTTGATTATGTCAATGAACAGTTCTTTTGGAAGGACTGTTATCAATTTGGCAAAGTTTGCAAATAGGTCACTGGGGAGCATAGTGACGTCCTTGTTATCATTATCTTCTTCTGGTATGTGGTCTGGGCAGTGAGAGAGCACATCAGGTGCTGGTATTCTGGTTCCAGGTACATGTTCAAGTTTGAAGTTGAATTGTGAGAGTATTTGTACCCATCAGGCTTGTCATCAGTTTAACTTTTGGGGTTTTCTCCAATAAGTCAGGTTTTGGTGGTTGGTTTTGATGATTACTGTATGTGGGGATCCCTTGAGGTAATGACACCATTCTTCCAAAGTGTGGATAATTGCTAGTATTTCTTGATTGTAAATGTCATAGTTTTGTTCTGCCAGATTGAATGTTTTTGATATGAATGCAACTGGTTTTCAGTTGCCATTGATGTCCTTTTGATATATATAGAACTCCTCCAGAGGCATCAGATTTGATTTTGAAGGATTTGTTTTGGTCAGGCATTAGGAGCACTGGTTCTTTTGTGAAGGCTTCTTTGAGGGTGTCAAATGATGCTTGTGTTTCATTGGTCCATTGGAATTTCTTGTTTTTGGTGAGGAGGTTGTTGAGTGGTTTTGTATGATTGGAATAGTGTTGGATAAATTTTCAGTAGAAATTGCAGAAACCTATGAATTTTTGTATGTCACATACACAGTTTGGGGTTGGCCATTCTTGGATGCCCTTGAGTTTACCAGAGTCCATTTTAATTTTGTCTGGGGATATAATCATTCCCAGGTATTTGAGTTGTTTCTTGTTGAATTTGCATTTCTCCATTTTGAGATAGAGGTTGTGTTCTTTGAGTTTTTGTAGGACTTGTTCAGTTAGTTGATTGAGTTGTTCTTCTGTTTTGGCATAGATTAGGATATCATCCATATAGATAATTACTCCTCCTTTCTCCAGAAGATCATTGAAGATGGTGTCCATCATATGTTGAAATGTTGCAGGGCTGTTACACATTCCAAAGAGCATGACAGTTGGTTCAAAAAGGCTGAAGGGCATCTTGAATGTGGCTTTCCATTGGTCACCATCCTTGATTTGTATGTTGTTGTATCCTAGTTGGACATCAAGTTTTGTAAAGTGTTTGGCACCTTTTAATTTGTCCATTATATTTGATATCATCAGAATCAAGTAGGCATTCTTGACAGTATGATTGTTTAAGTAATGATAATCTTGGCAGGGTCAGAGGTTGCCATCTTTTTTTCCCACAAAGAAGAAGGGAGAGGCTATTGGGGATTTTGATGGTTGAATATATCCTTTTTGGAGGTTTTCATCAATAAAAGTCTTGAGTTCTTCTTCTGCCATTGAGAGTTGATATGGTTTTATTGATATGGGTTTGAAGTTGGGTTTTAGGTCAATTTTGTGATCATATGGGCAAGATGGGGGAAAACATTCAGATTTCTTCTTGTCAAATATATTGAGCCATTTTTTGCATTTGGTAGGGATTTTCTGGGCTTGTTTGAGTTTATTGATAGTGCTTTGGATTTTCATAGCCATTGTAATCTTCATGTTGATTTCTAGAGGTGTATCTAGCATTGGTTTCATTTTGTTATTGAATGAATATTCATCGAAATTGGTAAAACCGAGTTTTGAGTATTCTGGTGGGTCATCTTCTGGAAGTGGTGCTGTAGGGTCTTGAGCCATCAGGTTCATGGCAATTGAATTGATTTTGATTGGTCGTCACATGCTTTGTAGTAGCATGGGGAATGAATTGTGGTTCTTCTCAGGTCTCCAAGTAAATGTCTTCTTCTTCCAGTTGATGTCTGGGTTGTATTGTTTGAGCCAGGGTAGGCCTATGATAAGAGTTTGATCTCCAGTGTTGGTGATGTAAGCTTTGATGTTGCAATCTCTTCCATCAATAATAGTGTCAATTTGATGTATGTTGTGATACTTCCATGTTGGTTTGGGGTTCCATCTACATTTCCTAGGGGAATAGGTCAGGGAAGTTTGTGGAGTTGATATCCATGAGTGTTGGTGAAAGTGTGGGAGATGAAATTTCCTTGAGCTCCAGAATCTAATAGTGCAGTGATGGCCATGGGTCAAGATGTTTGGTCACTCCTCAGTGTGATGGGAAGGTAAAGGGATCATTTATTTGGGGATGTATCTAGTGTTACATGATTGAGATTGAGAGGAGGAGGAGAGGGAGTCTTGTTTTTGGGGGTGGCTACAGGGGCAGATTGATCTACAGGTCCCAATTTTAAAAATCCTGGAAGGGTCGTATTTCAGGATCTTTGGCTAGAGCATTGTGGAGCTCTTGTTGGAATTCAGGTTCAAGTTCTTGAACCATTTGGTGCATTTGAGATGCAACTTCAGCTATGGCAAGGGAGTACTTGCATGGGATGTTCTTGTTGAGAGTTTGGTTGGCTCTGTTGGGGCATGGTGAATTTGCTGCCACCACTACCACACCCTATCACACTACTGCACATATGTGTCACAGTAGTATCACAGTAATTTGGTGGTAATGTGCAGTAATGTGGTGGTAATGTATAGTAATGTAGCAGTAGTGTACAATAATATAGGTACAATATACAGTAGTATAGTGACTATTTATTGGCTAAACTAACCACTCCTACATGACATACCTCAGGGAAATGTCAGAAACTCGGATCAAAAGCCCTTGGATTGACAATATCCCCTCCTCCTGACTTGAATTCATCCCCTCTCTATTCCTTGGTAATTAATCTGGGCATGCCCTGAGAATATTGAAGGACTGTAGGATATTCTAGATGAGCAGTAGCTAGCAATTTCCATTATTCTTGTATTCCTTCATCCTCATATTTCTCCCCTCTACACTTCTTTCTTTAATATTTCTAGAGCATACATGAGCTCCACTATCACCAGAGTGTAAATACCCTATGTATTTTGTAGGGACCTTATTTAATTCACCAAGCTTAACCCATATTTGAAGTCTTCTCTCCCTCTTTCTCTCTTTTGCTCTATTTCTCTTTCCCTGCCTTGTTTTGCCTTGCCTCAACATCCCTGCCATTGGAGATCACTCATCTGACATCCCTTTATCATCCCAAGTCATCTCAAGTCCACGTGTTGAGTGGTTTTCATTAAATTGCTCAATTTCGTCATATTTTCACTACTATACCTACATAAATTGGGTAGAAGCCTCAACAACAGACAGACATTGTGATGCTTGCATATCTAAACCCCCAAACACCTCACCTATTACCCTTTCAGTTCAGAAACCCTGGCAGTAGTGTTACAGTAGTGTACTGTACCCTGGCAGCAGTGTGGTGGCAGTATACAGTAGTGTCACAGTAGCATGCCATAACCCTGGCTGTAGTGTGTGGGTAGGATACAGTATTCCTGGCAGTTATGTATAATAATATGTGGCAGGCCATTAAACCATGGTATTGGAGTAACAATAAGTGCTTATTAGCAGGTATTAACATTGATCATAAGTATATAAAGTCTATAGTATTAATGTAAGGTGGCAGTAGTGGGCAGTAGGTGGCAGTACCACATGTGGCAAATTCTTAAGGCCTGGCTCTGTTGGGGTTTCATGGAGGTCAAGGTGGAGGGTTGGTTCTCATGCCAGAGAATTGGTGTGAAGGTGGAGGTATGTGGCATTGGGCCACAAAGTGGTCAGCAGAGCTGCATTGGAAGCATTTCTGGTCTTGGTAATTTTGGTATTGCTAGGGTGAGACCACAGCATCTATTTCAAGAGTGTCTTCTTGTTCTTGATGTTTGGGGTTTTTGAAATTGAGATAATTGTCATAGGGTTCTGGATTCTCTTGATAGTTGTGGGAGAGATAGTCTATCTCCATTGCATTGGGGTCTCAGTGGGCTTGTTGTTGTTGTACGCTGGTGTTGCAGTAGTAGTTGGCATAAGGGGATGGATTGTATTGTTGTTTGGGACATGGTGCAAACCTTGAGGTGAATCAGTTGTTTTGGGGTTGGAAGTGATTGTTTTGGAATCTTGGCATTCTGTATAACACAGAAGCTCATCAGAGATTGTTGTCAAGCTGGTTGGCTTGGGTATACCATTCTTGTAAGGGGATTGGTGCCAGCATGCACCCCCCTTATGCAAGGCACATCTAGGGGCTTGTGGTGGTGGTGTCTGGGCTTGGCCTTTCTAGCCAATGCCCAATGCCCAAGCCTGGCCTCAGCCTTCGGTCACCCCTGTCCCCAAGCCTGATCCATGTGTACAATTATCTTTACTGTTGTTGTATATTGTTTGTGCATGTTATGTCTGGTAGCCTACATAGTGTTTGGTTACCCAATCTGTGCGCAGACCATTATTGTATATAAGTAACATAAGTGCTGATTACAATCATCACTTGATTATCAACTTGGTTCTGGCACCAATCTAATCCCCTGACAATTCTTCTATAGTGGCAGGAGGTATTTCAGTGGAGTCTAGGTGCATTGTGATGTTTCAGTTGATTGCTTTTCAGTAGAGGTCTATGATTGCTCTATCATCTGTAAGTCTGGAATGTCAGACCAATTCTTTGAATCATGCATTGAAGTTGTTTAATGGGAGGTTCCCTTGTTTCATGATTTGTAGTTGAGTATACACATATGTGCTTTGATTGGCAGGTCAGAAGTCAGTTTGTAGTTGGGTGATGAAATCATCAAATGGTTTGGACATAAATACTTTGGGAGTGGCTGTTGAGACATTTATTCTTTCTTCATTGTATGAAGTGGCCCAGGCTTGGGCATTGCCATTTTACATTGTGGATAGCACAAATAGTGCTTTGGCTTTGTTAGTTGAATAGATTGCATCATTGGCTTTGAGGTATATTTGGCATTGAAATGGCCAATCTTCAAATTTTGTGTGGTTGCTGTCAAAGACAGGCAGTTTGATTAATCCAAGTTCTCAGGACATTCTTGGTGGGCATGGGTTAGTTGTTGTGGTAGGGTTTGATGGTGGAGGTGATGGTGGAGCTTGAATAGCAAGTGGGGTTGGAGTTGGATTAGAAGTTGAAGGCAGATTGATAGGTGTTGTGATAGTGGGAGTTGGGTTTTGAGTGGGGTTAAAGCTTCCTGTGAAGGGATTTTGAGTGGGGATAGGTTTTTGTTGGGGCATTGGAGTTAGAGTTCTTGTGGTGTCTGTTATGCGTCCTTTTTGATAGGGAGGTGTGGCAATTTTGAATGGGGATGGGGAAAATTGTCCTGGAGTGGATAGTTGTTGATCTTCATTGTCTGAGTGCTTGGTAGGAGCAGCATATTTGCAAGGTATTGTGGATGGTTTATCAATCATGTTCAGCAACTGCAAGTAATATGAGGAATGAGTTGGTGATTATGTAGGAGGCAAATAGAATGTTGTTTCCATGGATGTGACAGTGGGAGCAGGGACAGATGAGGGTTTTGAGTTCAGGAAGAATAATGAAGTAAGCAGCAGCAGAGTTGGTTAGGACAATGAACACTATCAGCAGGACAGCCAGTTTGGGAGAGGATACAGCAGATACAGCAGCAGCAGAGGTACAGCAGAGGAGGACAGCAAGTAGGAAAGCCAGAGTGAGGAAGAGTACAGTGTTTTGTTATCTGGGTAAGGGATCATCACTTAGTGGCAATACAACTTACTCTCTACAGGCATCTATACAGACTTATTCCCAGAGATATTCAGTTGCCAACTTGTGAGCGCAAACACTGGCAAAGGCTGGAGGACAAAGGCTAGTGTATAGAATGAACTACACTGTACTAGAGTACAATAGTAATTCTACTTGAGTTATATAAGTATCTACAGTGGCTGTGCTACTGTTATATTGGGGATTGGGGCTTGGGATCAAACCATTGGGGAAGTGTTCTATTTACAGGATATCTGATAACACTATACCTTTCCCAGTTCAATTTCTCTCTTCACCATCACCCTGGTCACAGTATGGGAAAGTCCAATGTCTTGTCCTGGAGGTCTGATCATGGCTCAGGAGCGCATGATAATGCTGACATTACACTTCTCCCAGCATCTCTCTCTGCAATATGGGCTGTTGAGGGGATTTCCCTCCAAGGGGAAGAGCAGGCCCTTCTCTGAGACATCCATTCTGGAAACTGAGGAGGCAAACAAGAGGAAACAGTGGCCAGGGCAGCCTGGGAACTCCAGAAGCCTGCAACACTCTCAGTGCACAGTGCCAAATGGTCCAAGCTAGATGGCTTGCTTCTTTTCCAAGGCAAGATATATGTTCCAGATGATGCAATGCTCTGCCAACACATTGTAGCCCTTCACCATGACTCCCAGATTGGGGGGCATGCCGGCTGATGGAAAACTCTAGAACTGGTCTCCCAAAACTACTGATGGCCCAACATGTCTCACTACATTGGTCAGTATGTTTCTACATGCAACCTATGCCTCTGTACAAAACCAATCCAGAAACTCCCTGTTGGAAAACTTTACCCTCTCCCCATTCTGGAAGCTCGGTGGGATACCATCAGCATAGATTTTGTAGTAGAACTCCCAGAGTCCAATGGGTATGATGCTGTCATGACCATGGTCAACTCCATCTCCAAGCACACTCATTTCATCCCAACACACACCACACTTACAGCAGATGGAGCAGCATGGCTATTCCTCCATCATGTATGGAAACTGCATGGATTTCTGCAACAAGTGGTCTTGGATCAAGGCCCTCAGTTCATCATATCATTCACCAAGGAACTTTACTGCTTACTTGGAATCAACAGTGCTTCTTCTACACCATGGCATCCCCAATCAGATGGACAGACAGAACAGGTCAACCAGGAACTGGACCAATACCTCTGGATTTTTGTCAATGAGTAGCAGAATGATTGGCATGACCTCCTCCCCCTAGCAGAATTCCAGCATAACAACCACATCCATGCCTCCACCCAACACTTACCATTTGTCCTAGACACTGGCCAGAACCCAAGAATGGGGTTTGAACCTCACCAATGACCATTGCAGCTGGAAACAGTCAACAAGTTCAAATCCTGGATGGAATCAGCATTGGAGGCAAGATCAGCACTTGCAAAGTCCAAAGACAATATGGCAAGGTACTACAACCAATGGCAAACCCCAACTCCAGAGTTCAAACCCAGAGATAAAATCTTTCTGGATGTGTTGGATATACAAACCACACAACCATCCAAGAAACTCTCACATTACCAATTAGGACCTTACACAATTGACAAACAGGTCAGCCCCAACACATACCGACTGAAGTTGCCAAAATCCATGAGACACCTCCATTTGGTTTTCAATGTGGTAAAGCTCACACCTGCTCCCATTGACCCTATTCCTGGGCACCATCCCAAGCCACCACCAACACCCATCATCATTGAGGATGAAGAAGAGTGGGAAGTTGAGGAAATTCTAGACAGCCACATCCACCAGAGGAGACTCCAGTTCCTAGTAAAATGGAAAGATTTTGGGATCAAAGAAAACTCCTGGGAATTGGCCAAGGACATCCATGCCCCCAACTGCATAACAGAATTCTATCAACAACACCTGGGAGCTCCAAGACAGATCAGAAGTCTTGCATTTGGCTCAATCCCTTTCCATACCCTTGACCCACCCATTGTGCCAAGTCATCACAACCTTGAAGGGGGGTAGGTGTAAGGGGAACTTCAGGTCACTGCTCACAACCTCAAATTCAAAGTTCCAACTCCCAGACTCCCAGTACTTGGAAATCCAGGCCCTGCCTCTCTGTATTCAGAAACCCGATTCCCAACCTCCCTATGCTTGGAAATCTGACTTCCAGCCCTCTTGCATCCAGAAATCTCATCCCCAGCCTCCTTGGGTCCGGAATTCAGTCTCCCAGCACTCCAGTGCTTGGAGTTCCCTCCTACACCCCTCCGATGCAGATGCAAACCCTTACTGGCACATGCAACCCTGTCCCAAGCCCATTCCTGGCTATACTCAGTATAGACATCCCTGACACCTCACGGCCATTTATATAGAGTAGATTACTTAACTCAGACCTTACACCAAGTAGTATAAGTAGTGTAGGTGAGCTCAGGGAAACCTTACTCAATTCTCTAAGGTTTCCCCCTGCTCAGTCGATGCAATGTGACAACCAGGTTGCCCTTACACTATTCCCCTTTGTCACTGGTTGAGTTACTGTTATTTGTCTATTAAACTTTGTAACCTTTTCTCTAGCTTGTCTATGCCACTGGTTGAGCCACTGCCATTTGGCCTTTGTGGGTTGCTTGGGGCCTGAAACCTGCTTGGAATACAGGCCAGGCCTTTTACAAGGGTTTAGGGCAGGCCTTGGCCAGCTTGGGCCCAGGCTCAATTTTTGCCACATTACTGCACATTACCACACATTACCACCACTTTACTATGACACTAGTGCAGTAGAGTGCAGTAGTGGTGGCAGTAAATTCACTATGCCCCTCTGGCCCTGAGCAAGGCACTGACTTTCAGTGTGTATGATGACAAATCCATGTTCTTGCTGAGTATTCATAGTGCTGAATTCACTTGAGTGCAGAGCTACAAATGAGATGTAACCTTTTATGATCAGACCAACTAGGGACCTGGGGGGATATGGGAATTTTTGTCAGACAAAGTGAGGTGAGGATGGGTGCTTCTAACATAAGGAGAATGTGCATCCAGGATGTTCCTTTCCACCATGTAGGACACCAGGGCAATGAAGTGATGGTGGAGTTGGCAGGTAAATGGTGACTACCATCATGAACAGTACATGCACTTTACTGTGGGAGGGTATGTTGCCAAGTATACCATGAATCGTCCATTATGCGTGGGAATGCGAGAGTGACAATTTAGGGTGGTGAAAGGGGTGAAGGTTATCCCTTTATAGGTGCAGAGAGCAAGATGGGTGCTGCTGCTTTTCACAGCCTACAAGGCATGGACAAGTTGAGTTGAGGCACAAGGCGTAGTTATTGTTGGTTAAGCTTAGGATGAGAACACTCAAAGACTAGTTCATTGTTAAATGTAGCATGCTGCACGGGTTCGCATGAGGTTTTATTTTTCCGAAAATAAAGGGGATGAAATTAGCATTTGGAAGTTCAACTATCATCATACGTATGTGAAGGGTCATTCGAGCTTGTGCGGAAGTCGCCGTGATCTGCCCTCGCCCAATTTCCCCAAAGGAAAATTGGGGACTTTATAACAGAGATACCATTAAATTCTTCTCCAAAAAAAAGAAGGGCCCAGCCTAACAGGTACGGATCTCCCTCTTTATCGATTTGACTCGCGCAAGGCTACCACATCCGCAGTCTTTCAAGGGGTAAAACACACCTTATCGAGTCAGCCGACCCTAATCGACAGTTCCACAACATAGATCATGGGAGACAAGATGAGCATCATCGGACAGGAAATCTTGGCATCGACAACTATGCACAACAGTGCTGGAAATTCTGTTCGCTATCCTCCACCAGAATGTCAGCCCGAGACTCGCGCCAAGCTGACTTACAAAGTATCAAGGTATGGATGGACGAAAGAGATTCAGGTCAATCATGGAAGATGGTCTGGCTTTACGGATTTGCTGGGGCTGGAAAATCTACCGTCGTATAGAGACTATCGCGGATTACTGCGCTGAACTTGATCGATGGGCGGCCGTGTTCTTTTTCTCGGGGCCCGACGAGCGGAACGATCCCAATAGGGTCTTCGTCACCATCGCATACCCAGTACAAGCAACATATTAGCCGACTCCTGCCCGATGAACATAACCCCCTCAAAGATGCTCCGCACATCCAGTTCAAGCGATGTATCATTGAATATTGAACCCTCGGCTCCTTATTATGGCCCTAGCGAAGCTCGTCCTGTTTCTTCATTCCCTTTTTTGGGTGCGTTCAGAAGCGCCACCCTGGACAGGTTGCATCAAGGCGCTGCAGTATCTGTGGGTCCCATTCCTAAAGCTGAGGAGTCTTTGAATGACGTGCCATAGCCGATGTTCCCCTCTTCTTACCGTCAGCGAAAACGCCAGGACAACCTGGAGGTGTTATGAGACTAGATTTATCAGCTCTCTCCTGTCAATGGCGCTGATTCCATGTGGTTCTGTGCCAGGAGATCCTTGCCCGGGTGGTGGTCGGCGGGTACGCGGTAGGATAGCCTCGGGTACGAAAGGGGCTGTCTACCATCATGATGGTTCAACGGAACTTTGAAGCGTTCGACGGGTTTCCGGGCATGCTGTGGCGCGCAGATAAAGAGTTCTTCAGGCGAAAGAAAAACAACAAGTTCGCACAAGTTCATCACAATCTCACGAAAGGTGGCCATTACCTATGTAGCCCCTTGTCCACCTCTACACCAGCATGCGGTGAAAGTCTATTAGGAAAAGTATAAAAAGTGGTTGGGGGGCTGGTAGTGAGTCTACAAGCTAACCCTATTTCTATCCATATTTCTTTTGCCGTTCTCTGGTCGGCTTTTGTGATCGTACATCACTGGCCGTCTGCCCTTGGTGGGGCCCATTGATCATGGGGACGGTGGGGAGAGTGATCGTACTAAAAGCGAGGAGGGTGGGGGGAGTGATCGTGGGGGGAGGTACACCGCTTCTGCTGCTGCTGCTGCTGCTGGAGGATGCAAGTGGGACCAGCTGCTGGGACGGCCGGTTGTTCCCCGCATGGGCTGTCTTGATCGGGGGTGGTTTTGAGCGTACACCAATGTCCCTCTGCCCCCGGTTGGGCATGTCAGGCCTAGGGGAAGTTCCACTGCTGGTGCTGCTGCTGCTGCTGGGGAGTGCAAGTTGGTCCGGCTGCTGAGGCGGCCAGTTGTTCCCTGTGTTTGCCGTCCTGGCCGGGGGTGGTCTTGACCGTGCAGTAGCGCTCCTCTGCTTTCGCTTGGGCCTGTCAGGCTTGGGGGGAGGTTCATTGCTGCTGCTGTTGTAGAAGGCAAATTGGGTTGGCTGCTGAGGCACCTGGACTTCCGACACTCTGATGCCCCTGGCTGACCGTGGTTGTGACTGCCGAGTATCGGCCATCGGCTTTCCGTTGGGTGCTTTTGGCTTGAGCAATGAGGATGGGGCCAGCTGCCCATGTGACCCCTGTATTGACTCTACCCTAGTGACCACCCCGAGCCCAAGCTCGAGCTCCGAAATCCTGGGGAGCGAACGCACGTCGTGTGTTCTGCTACGAGACATTGGCGCGAGAGTACTAGGATCATTTTTGTCTCCTGTTTTGTCCGCCATACGAGATGTTGTTGCCTGATCAGTAAATCAATGGGCGCAGAAAACACCAGGCGTACAAAACTACCTTTCAAAGGGCAAGGAGTGGTTGATTGGTACACCCACTGAGCGTAGAAGGCTGGGGTACAGAGCTCGGAAGAGAAGAGCGTGGTCCCTGCTCCGGGCCTGATGCAGTGCCAATGGAAGTGAAGGACTTAATGTACCCATCCATTGGTGGGTCTAAAGAAATGTTAGGGCTACTTGAACCGTGGCCACCCTATGATACGGTGGTCTTACACAATAACGCTGGTAACACAATAATGGCTCCTGACAGCTCCCGACTCTTGTGGGGTGCTGTGTGGACAGAAAGACAAATTGGCTCCCGGCTGGAATGAATCAGAATGGTCCCTATGAACGTCCTGTCGGACTGGAAAAAAGCTTGTCCAAACCTGGAAGTTCACACGCCTCTGGTGTGTCCAAACCGGATCCGGCCCCCGGCGGTCCTACTCTAGACTTTGGCCAAACTCCGCAGATTTGGAGCCTCTAAAAAATCGAAAAAATATCAGTGGCACTTGGCCTCTCGATCTCGGAGCCCGAGTGCCGCTGGTGTGTCCAAACCCTGGGATCCGGCTTGACAGCCGGGATTCCCCTCGTTTGTCCTAATTCCAGATCTGGCCTATAGGAGGATTGTCCGGGGTCCTCCCAACTCGCACAAAAGCCGACGGTTTACAACAATCGTATTTCGGATAAGTCTCCCGAACAGATGCGAGTGGGCGCTGGAGTATTTGTTAGGAGAAACATAGAGAAACAAACATATAAAGACAGTAGGGAGTCACATCCGGCAAGGTTAGCTGGTTCGTTACACAAGAAGTGCACAAATGAAGATTTGAATGTATGATGATAACCTCTTTGCGCAGACGTGGTATTACATGGATGATAGGAGCATTTTGTTGAAAGATCGAGGTATACGGGCATGCATAAAGATGCTGAAATACACCGTCGTAGGACAATGCTTGGACCTGACGGACGGAGGTTTTGAGAACTATGATATTATGTGTATCTGAAAGTGCAGATATCAGATATTGACGACATCAGAGTGGGCGCCATGCGTATTTTAGGGTCGAATTAATTTCCACCCATGCACGGTTGAGCGCACACCCTCGTCCCCCGGATCCTCCGGAAACATGGGCTACTCGACTGTCAGCGTTGTGTCGTTGCCTGAGATGTGGGAGGACGTACAGGGAAAGTTTCTGTGACGATTTCCTCTGTAGTCCAGCCTCTCCTTTGTGCCTTTTTGAAGAAGTCCATGTCGCGATGGGCTAGGTGAGGGCGGTGATGACTGTAGAATACGAGAACACAAGCGGATGACATCGCAGAGATCACTTGTTCGCATGTGTTGAGCAATGCATCGTGTTGGGAATGATTGAATATCAGGTCGGATAGTATTATGATATCGAAACCCCCGCTCTCCAGAGGCAGAGCGTCCCGAAGTGGTTGGGTGTCTTTACCCCAAACATATCCTTGGGCAACAATCTTCGCTTGGATCTCCGGGGGAACATTAGTCAATATGTTATGTCGTATGTTATCAATGAGGGAAGGATCGGGATAGTCGGTGACGACGGCTGCTGATGCACCGGTGAGAGCGGCTATGATACTCGGAAGAGCCCCTCCTGCGCCCAATTCGAGCACAGTACGATTTTGACATAGTTTTGTGGTGTCGAGGAAAGAAGCGAAGGACCGTGAGGCGTTCCATCTGACATTCAGTGTGAGCACTTCGTGATGAAGGGGACAAGAGATGAGTAGAGAGCGGACAAGTGATGCGCCCAGAGTGAATGGTTTCCTACTAATCTGATCGTGATCTCCTGAGCGAGGGTGGTGCGGGAGTATGTTGAAAAAGTAGGTTCGGGTGTTGAGGGTCGTTCTGGTTCCTGTTGGTGCCCTGTATTGGTTGTAGGTTTGGTGGTGGAGGGAAGGAGTGTGTGCGTACTGGGAATATGGTGTCTAGGTTGAGATCTTCTTGCATTGATGAAGCCATTCTGATTGATTGATTGGTGGGCAGCGGCACAGACACGTGTGTCGGGGAATGGTGAGCTTGAAGAATCAAAAACTGAATCGAGCTAATAAATGAGAAGCTGAGGATTGGAGTATCGGAGAGGTATCTGTGCCAAGGTAGATTAGGACGATGAGTGTGTTTGTCCAGGCACGAGGCGGTGACATCACTCTCATTCCGTCGTGTTTGGGAACAAAATGCTTGTTGGAAAGAAATTTTTATTCAATGGCTATCCAGAATGTGTAGGAACAAACCGAGAATCATATTCTTAGGACTGCCGAGGTGGCTCTGACAGATGTTCTGTAATATTTTTAACGGAGCTGTGGTATCCCAGGATATGACAAGCCTCTCTCCATAGCCAGGACTCACTCCACCCAACGGATCCCTCCCCGCCCCCCTAACCAACGAACGATTTACGTTCGAGCTGAGGATGCAGATGACGGAGACCCTGTATTGGGCCCTGCTCCTATTCTCACGGGCAGTCGCACAAAACCTGACAGACGCCCAACTTGCTTTGGTCAGCGGTCGGCTGGCTGACGGCGCGCAAACAAGGTTAGTCAGGGCCGCTTTTTCATTTTGTAAATTAACCCCTTCTCAAAAAGTTGGGAACTGGGCACGCGCTCGCAAACCATCCTCGAACTCAACGCAACTCTCTTCTCTGTTTTCTCACCCAACTCCCTCCCTCCTCCATCAGACCCCTCTTCTTCCATCCTCATCAACTCCGCCAATGCCCTTGCCCCCTTCTTCACTATCCCACACGCCGTTGTCGCTAACCGCCCCGCCGCGAACAATAATACCATCGGCCCGCAGCCGCTCTTGCCAGATGGGAGTGCCGCCGACCCAGCGTCGATTGGGATGAGTGTGTTGTTGGCGAATTGGACTGGGAGGTCGTCGTCGTCGTCATCGTCGTCAGGTGGAGGGGACAGTGCGGATGGTTTGGATTATGCGGGCGCTGCGAGGGATCAGCTTGATTTTTTGTTAGAGCGCGTGCCTAGGACTGAAGATAGGGCGATTTCGCATCGGGTATCACAAGTGCAGTTGTGGTATGTTACCTTCTTTTGTTGTAGGAGGGAGGGAGTTGATAATGTGTTGTAGGAGTGATTTTGTGTACATGGTGCCACCGTTCCTTGCGTACTATGGTGTGCTCTCGGAGAATCGGACGTTGTTAATGGAAGCGTATAATCAGATTAAGCTTTATCGGAATTATCTGAGGGATCCAAAGGCGAAGAACAGGTGGAAACATGTCCTTTTGGGGCTGAATGGTGTGGGGAATGATGAAGGCTACTGGACCACTGGTGCGTCCTTTATGTCTCACAGACAACCAAGGCATTTGCTGAGGTGAGGGTGGACGTAGGGAATGGATGGGCCGCGGCTGGTATGCTCCGCGTGCTCGCCACAATACGCCATTCTCAGTATGCGAACACGATGAAAAATCAACAAAACGATCTGGGAAGCTGGATAAAGGAGATCCATGATGGGATGTATCCACATCTCGTGCGTCCTCTTCTCCGACCTTTTTCGTATCCTCTCTCATCGCCGCACCACACACAGGACACCTCTGTCAATCTATGGACAAAATACCCTGACGTTCCCATCTCCAACCCAGGCAACTTTTATGATGCATCCGGGTCTGCGTTGTTGGCAAGTACGGTGTTTAGAGGCGCAGTCATGCTAAACCAGTTCACCCACGTATCTGCCGCGGAGAAGATCCGGCAGGCGCTGTTCACAGATCTCGTAGTAGGCCATTACGAGCATATTGGGAGCATAAACAAGCAGGATGCAGGCGTGGCAGAGAAAGGTCAATACGTAACAACGAGGACGTATTGAATTGTTGAGCCACGGATTCTCAAAAAGCCTTTTGATCGATGTAATACCAGGGAGCTAGCATACAAGCCCGTTGCCAGTAGCTCCAGATACCATATAATTCTGCGCCATGGGGTTGTGCCGTGACTGTCAGCGTGTTCTTGCGATGGTATGGTCTCTGACCATCATTGCCCAGGGGAAGAGAGGGTGGGTGCCGGGTGCTGTTAGAGGATAAAAGAGTGCAGTGATTGGCGTCGATGGAGGGGATAAACGTAGAAGGCTCTTGAACCTTAAACGCTGTGCGGAATAAACCTAATTTCTTCGTTGGTTATTATCCCAAGAACCAACGTTCAGATGGCATCCGGATCAAGGAGACCTAGTGACAATTGGTTGGACAGGTACAGCGGCAAAGGGAACCGTGCCGTCAGCCCCTCAGAAAGTAAAAGTGACCTTTAAGACTACCAATCATGGGCAAGGAAAGTCCGGTGAATGGTAGCAGTTGACACCGGGGTTTTCAGGCCCCCTCCAGGGTCGTGTTAGCAGCATAGTGAGACCCGGCCGCCGTGAACCGATTGATATGCGGAGACGACGTCAACAAGGCTCGTACGGATGACAACGATTGTAAAACGATCAGTAGACGATTGAACCCCCGCATCGCGCATAGCGGCGTAGTCTGATGGCCCTTGATGTATTAGTGGGGATTTTTCAATATGTAACATACAATGTGCAATGAGGAGATAAACGTGCTTACGCTTTCCGTTGCCCTGTTTGCGCTGTAGGAGCTGTTGATGCCGGTCGCTGCTCGGCTATCCCAAGCTCCAATATTTGAATGAGGACTCCAAACATGAGTTTCATAACATCTTAACTTTGTAGTCAATTGGAATATGCGGTCGTTTATATCGGATGAGCATAAATACTTCCCTACAGGGAATGCTAGAATTGCAATTATCTCCGGCCCGCAGTTATCACGTGGTATTCAATCAAGAAGCCCGCCTACGGTTCGCCCACTAGAAGTGCTGATTCTAGCTTGCGATAACCATAGTCAGAATGTCCAACGTCGACGATTAGAAGGAGATAGCTAGGGCCAGGTGACCTGGATTCGAGTACGTCATTACTCGTTTGGGCAATGTTGGCTAACCCAAGTTTCATTAGGACGTTAGCTGTTTCAAACCCCCGACAACATCGTCTTATTGACCCTTACTCGCTTCCAACAGAACACTATGCGAATAAATATGGCATAGTTTTGTGATATAAGCCCTTAAATATTGGTCGCCTCGCGGTTGCGTGACCTTAACATGTACACCCCAGACCTCTTCCCTGCAATTTCTATCTCGTGGGCTTTGCTCTGCATCTCTGTATTCTATTTCTTTTCCCGCCTGCAGAAATGGTCTAGATTGCCTCCAGGACCTAGGGGCTTTCCAATTATTGGAAACATGTTTGATATGCCCAAGTCGTATGAGTGGTTGCATTGGGCCAAGCACTATGATGTATACGGTGCGTTCGTATTATTGATAAAGTTTCAAGGAGGGCATTAAAGGCATATCCATAGGTCCAATAAGCAGCGTTCATGTACTAGGAACACGACTCATTATTCTAAATGACCTCGGGAGCGCTACGGAACTTCTTGAAACCAGGTCGTCGATATATTCCAACCGACCTACCTTTCCCTTTGCGGGTAAAATGTGAGTAAAATACTGGCCTAGCCAGCAGTTATTGGCATGAATGGATGACCTAACTGGAATGCCAAATGGTAGGATCGGCTGGGACCGACAAATGATCCTGTCCCAGTACGACGACAGGTTCCGCCTCATGCGCAAGTATGTCAAAAACTACATCGGGACGAAAAGCGCAATCAAACCCCTGGAGACCATTCAAGAAGTTGAAACGAGATATTTCTTAGCTCGTGTTCTGGCCCGCCCCTCGTCGGCAATTGAGAACCTACGCAGGTACGGAAATTTTCTGAAATTCCTGTGGGCTGGCATTGTTTGAACCCCCGGCGTGTGACAGAACCGCAGGCGCTATTTTCCTAAGAATATCCCACGGCTACATCATCAACACTACATCTCCTGATCCATTGGTTGAGCTAGTCGAGAATGCTGCCAAGGAGTTTCATATGGCCACACTTCCTGGAGAATGGCTGATTGACAGCATCCCTCTCAGTGCGTAATTTTCGTGCTCCATCATGGCATCCACCCCCCCCCCCCCCTCAACCTCAACGGGTTTATGTTGCAGTGCGCTTCTTGCCGAAATGGTTCCCAGGTCAACATTTCAAGAAAGTTGGAGAAATTTTCAGGAAACATAACTATGATCAAGCTTATCGTCCTGTGGATTTTGTTCGGCGTCAAATGGTTCGGTAGTCCCTCAGTCAATTATTGAAAAATATGCTGATACTTGTTTAAAAAAAAATTGTTGTAGGAAGCACGCAACGCTCACCCATCCTTTACCTCGTCTTTGTTAAATCAGGGTCTGAACGCGTTCGAGGAGGACGTAATGACTTGGGCAGCGAATTCGCTTTATGGCGGTGGAACTGATACTGTGCGTGCGCTTCGATTGAGAATTTAACCAATTCCCCAACCCCACGACCACGCAGACTACAGCGGCTCTCGCGACGTTTATTCTCGCCATGGTGATGCATCCAGAAGTGCAAAATGAAGCCCAGGAAGAGCTTGACTCTGTCGTTGGAAACGATCGACTCCCAAACCTCAACGATCGCCCTCACTTGCCATTCATGGAAGCACTTTTGAAAGAGGTACTCAGGTGGCATCCAATTGGCCCAATGGGTTCGTCCTTATTGTATAACTGCAGAGAAAGCCATTGTCTGAATAGGAAGCCAGGTATTCCTCACTGCGTCACCCGGGACGACTACTACAAGGGTTATCTCATCCCGAAAGATTCTATTGTGGTGGCTAACATATGGTGAGCGGATATCTCCGAGTAAATCCTGGTCATGTTGAGCTCTTGTGCTCGATAGGAAGATTGCGCACGATCCTACGATCTACCCCAGTCCAGACAAATTTGATCCCCATAGGTACCTTGGCAGTGATAATCCTCAGCTCGATCCTATGACGTTTGTCTATGGATTTGGCCGCAGGTGCGTTCAGATGTAACATTGACATTTGGATTCATCCAAACTTATGTATGTATTGCCTGTCGCACCAGAGCATGTCCAGGGAAAGAACTAGCCAACTCAAACATGTTCCTGCTGATGTCAATGTTTCTCGCTGTTTTCGATCTTACTCGTGCCAAAGATGCCTCTGGACAAGTGATACCTGTGTCTTGCAAATTCGGATCAGGAACCGTGAGGTCCGTACATGAATTTCTGTGTCGTGTTTCGAGTTCGAGCTGAATTATGTTGTTGTTGTAGCCACCCTGAAGCGTTCGCTTTTCGGGTCAAGCCGCGTTCTGCTGATGCAGAAGCCCTGATACGCACAATTTATGACGAATACCCTCTCCCTCCAAGCGATGCTTCCTCTCTTTAACTCAATGCTCTTAATTTTTTTGAGTGAACATAGACGTGTTCCTGGATAGGCACACCTTCACCAGGGGCCTATGTAATAGCTATTTTACGAATTTATCTCCTACAGCGGTAAACTCGACACTTGGCCTATATTTGTATTATACTCCAAACATCGCATTTCTCGCTCTTTGAATTATATCAGGCAAATGGTGAATGTATTTGCAACGCCCATATTACGCTGAGTGCGAGTCGACGCCGAGCCGCTGTCTCCGGTCTGCGTCAACCCATAGAGCACAAGGCTTGCATAGTCCGTGTCATTGGCTTTTCGCGCTCTGTAGGGTACGGGAGTGGTAGACGAAGAAGACGCTGGCCCTACTCGAAATATGTTTCTGTGTAGTTAGGGACGAAGGAAAGGGAAGAGTTTATTCAGTATCCTCGGAGACAGTCAGTGTGAGGCTTAGGTAAGCGGCCTGGCCAAGGGGATCTTAACTCGCAGACAGGCAGACGAAAAGTCGTGGTGTAAAAGATCACGCAGTAGGGCGGCCTATTGTCAGCCACCGTGCCACGACCAGAGATGCCCCAGGCTCGTCCTCTTTATTCTACGTACCCGTAGGGGGTCCCAGATGCACCCCGGCACTGTTAGCCGGTCCGGCGGACCAGTCACCATATTCGGTTCATAATCCCTCACAGCCACCCTAAGTTAGGCAATCTAATTCAATGAACCCCTTCGCAAGGCGCAAGTCCCCCCAACTACTCATCCGTAGCCGAGAGGGAGGGTGCAAACCTCACACAACAGACGCCCCAATGAACGCTTAACACACCCAGGACAAATCTAAAACCTACCGAACAACCCTCAGTCCTCACATAACCTGATCATTCCTGATCAAAGCCAATACGCTGCAAAGCCAGTGGCACAGAACATAGATTTTTCGTCTGTGGGTATCTTTCATGGATTCCAGCATTTTTGGGACTGTAGAAAACCGTACAAGCTGTTGAAAAATTGTTCGAGTATTTGATATCGATTTGGATTGTTGACGTAATCACACGAATTCTCACTACGTTTTCCATTGCCGCGCTGAATGCATTCATCCCTCTCAGCCGTATACAACCCGTTTCCTGCGAAGTTGGGCTGATTCAGAGCGGTCGCTGTTCACCCCTCTGCAGTCCATGTCTTTACTCTTCCCCGCCAGCAATTGAGCCAAGGCGAGAGTGACCTTCATCACTTGACTCGCAGTCTCGCTGGACCTGACAACCACCCTTGGTTCCCCCCAACAAGTCCTTCACATAGTCTCGGAGACCTGCTGAATCCAATCATCTGAATTTTGAAAACGACAAGGGCTGGGATTCTCTTGACCAGACGACGCTCATTTGGGAACCGACATCATCGATGCAGCTTCAACCTGACGCTCGAATGGCGGGACTCATCCCCGCGTGTTCACAGTGTGCCGCAATACTTGGTCCACAATACCCGCTCTCGTGCAGCTTGTGCAGTAGATGTTCAGTTAGGTGGAACAACCGTTATCGGTTATCGCGCGTAACCACGGTGCGGAATAATCATAGGGGCGATTGTGGGGAAGGACCGCCCATGGTACATTCTCAGGTCATCGTATCGTGTTTTTAGCTCATTCATTTGCCCTAGAAAATACCCGCGTTATCTATTCCTGTTACTACACGCCCCGCCGAGGAGACGCCGACTTTTGAGGGCAGTAATTGGGTCGATCTCTCCACCCTCCTGGCTTCGGTAAGTTTGAATCCGACTGTGCTCTGTAAATATTATGTTTCATCACACTCTTAGATATCATCGGAGGAACTTGATAACAACGAAGGCACTCCAGAGAACTTTGAATTGGCTTACCCGGACGCAAGTCTTCTTGTGCATTCCACCCAGCGCTGACACAGATGATTTTCCTATTATTAGGAGCATCCACCTATAGGGGTCCCGGTACCCACGGAAGCGCATTTACCAGTTACTAGCCGAACCTCACAGTCCATATCGCAGCCACAGACAACTCCTGTCGATCCTGAGGTTGCGTCGCCTAAAGACATACGCTCAATCGAGCCCCCACAAGCCCTGCTCCCCGTCGATCCACCACTCCGACTGCCACCCCTACCGTCACGTATCAAGGCTCCTTCAAATCAAAGAGCACCGGGCGTGACCGGTAAACCCTCCCTGCCACCCTTGTGGAGTTCACAGGCCTTGTTGCTGCCCAATAAGCCAACCAGCGGCTTGTTCCCGCCTGTAATCGACGACGTGTGTTCATTCTGCTAGTTATGCTTCCTCTCTCGTTCATAATTATCCATAGCATTTACGCGTCTGTGCCACGCGAGGATGCACTGCAGCGCTATCGCCTGACTCAACCTCTTCCAGGTGTGTCAATTGCGTCAAGGCTGAATGGAAAGCACGACGTGCAAAGAAATTGTCGCCATTGGAGTTATCGAAAGGGAAAGGGAAAGGCAGGGGGAAGTCGGTAACGTGGGCAGATCAGCAGTTTCAAGTGAATCAGTGTATCTCTGCCTATGACAGACCAGCGCTCGATCCGTCGAACGGTTGGATATCAAGGATTAAACGCGTCCGTTTGAAACTTTCGGAGTCACGGAACATAGGACCCGCCTCAGGCGATAGCCCGCCAACGAAGGAGGATGACCCGAAAATTAAGCGCGCAGACTTAGGCCACTCGATTCCCAACAAGGAAGGCATTTCGGATAAAGATGGGAAGCGGAGCGTTTGTGAACCTTTGGGGGGCTCACTTCTTGGGGAAAGCGATACCGGCGACCTCAGTGAGCTTACAGATACGTCATCTGAGGAATCCGACCCTGGAAGGGAAGGATCTACTGACGAAACCCGCAGCGATCCAGGATCCGAGGTGTGTAGGCCTCTCCCGTAACCCTTTCCGCTGGTAACTTGATTGATAAATCGTGAACAGCCACCCCCAAAACCCCCCAAATTGACCATCCGTATACCCGCGCGCAGGTCTGTCCGTGCAAGCAGTCCCAAACCTCCATATGCTCAGTGCGCAACACGACATTGCCAGCGATACCTACCACCGAATCACAGCCGGGATGTTTGTATTTGGTGTCATGTTGATCAGAAGTGGCGGGCACTTCGAGAGGAGGCCAACGCCCAAGGTTCCACAAGTCCGCAATCAAGCTCCAGGGCTAAGGACCTCACTTTCACACACCCTTCCGTCACGGATCTCATTAATCGAGAGCTATTATCCAGGGGCGTTGTCCCCGGCGCGAGAATATGTACCCGCACCTCCTGTCATCAAATCATCCCTGCGCAGAGCGAATATCCCCCGAATACGTGCTCCCCTTGTCGCATAAAAACTCAGTCGACCTCAGGGAACAGATTCCAGTACCATTGCCGCATCAGAGATCTCATATACCGAAATACCCAATGATGCGCTGGCCAAAGACAACACCGACCCCCCACCGCCTCGTGGTCGATGTAAGAACCGTGACTGTGGTGTAATAGTCGATGGCTCCTCGGAGTGTTGGCAATGCACGAATCGAAGACTGGGGCACAGGACACAACGAGGAGAGACACGAGGTTGTGGGTCTGCCGCCGATTCGGAAAAGCCCCCGCGGTGCCGATGCGAAGTTCTGGCGAGGTCCCCTCGTGTTTAAAGAAGGAATCCAGCCGACCGGTAATTCGTTTTCCTTGGGTTCTTATCATTGTTTCAAAACTTATGACGTTGTGGAGCCACCCATCATCACACCATATCCCGAATATAGGTCCCAACAGGACCCTACTGGCTGACTTTTACCTAAAGATCACAGGGTTCCTCGAACCCCAAAGTATTCATGAATTATATAGCATGGACGGACCACAGAATAAGGTAGTATTTGGGTTTGATGGACAGTTTTCGGTGGTTACGCTTGACTTTGATTTGATGGGCCGTAGAGGCCTCATTGAGATGGGCGTTCTGAAATTAAAAGGAGAGATGGGGAGACTCGGAGCGTTATATTTCGAGTAAGTGAACGCTCCTGAACTTACCAGAGGCTGCGCAATTAAACCTTCTAAAGCCCTGCCAGATCGGTGACGGTTAATGGAAGCGGTATCTTCACACGATTCATGTGTGTTTATCGAATATGCAGCACCCTCGCCCCGCCCTTAGCTCAAGAAGCCAAGCTTATGCAAGGCGAGCTAGAAATTGCGGTTCTTCCAGATCGTTCCCATCGCTTCATTCCGGGTCAAAAAACCGTTGTTCGTTTTTGCATGGTAGGATGAAGATATCGGCTGTTCGGCTTATTGGCATTAGTTACATTATTATTTACCGATCGTCTGTGATATTATAACATGGCACTTAAACGATCGACGTCCCATCCTGCTGTGTGCTTCATTTAGGTCGGACTTGTTGCTATAAACTGCGGCGTATCAGCCTGACACTTCAACAAGCATCTGAGTGTGATATATATGTCGCGGATGTACGCAATTCATTAAAAAATGAACAAAGCCTCCTCACCAAATCTTCAAGCTTGTGTGGTAAGCAATGATGTCCACCGTACGCCCTGGACTTGGTAATAAGATTTTTGAGGGTATAAGGCCACTAATCGCAGACTAGCGTTGGCCACTTACGCAAAAATCGAGCGGATCGCTACTATTAACGACCCCAGCACGAGGTTTGTGCACCACAGAACATTGCATACATATCAGCGATTCGATGCAATTACGATCAGTGCCCTTGATTGCGTAATGAACTTATCCAGCCCTGAAAAACGCATAGCAAAAAAAGCTAACTGACTCAGAATGCGTCCGGCGAGGTCCATTTGGCGGTTTTCGAATGCATTTTTTTGGGGGCATGCGGGACGTTTGCCACTCGACACCTTACTGTAAAAAAACTCGCAACGTGTTTGCCCTTATCTAAGATCACCTACTCCGCCAGAAGTTCAGCAACTCGTTGTTCTCCACGCCTTATTCTGATTTCTTCCATTCCATAAGAACCGGGTTTAATGCATTGATGCAACCCATGCACATTTCATATTTTTGCACTCTGACTGCTTAGGCGACGTGTTCAACTATGCCCTCGTCGGAGGCCCTTGCTCAAACCCCAAGTGTGAATCGCGTCTTGGGTCCTATTCTGGTTGGTACCGTGCTCAATAGCTTGATTTACGGTATCTGCATGGTTCAGTTCTGGACGTACTATACTTCGAGAATGGAGAAGAAGAGGATGATCAAGTGACATGCCTTCCTACGACTCCAGATGCTTTACGCCTCTCTACTGACGAACTTGTGCCTCTACAGCGCTCTAGTCACCTGGGTCTTTCTTCTCGACACATTTCATACCATCGCTCTTCTCTGCATGCTCTGGAATACGCTGTTGAAAATTTCAACAACCCACTCTCTCTGACCAACGTTGAGTGGCCCTTTGCAGCGACACCTATTGTGACGGTATTGTGAGTGATCTAATAATATGCCTAGACCCTTGACTAAACCAAAGGGGCATAAAGGACTTCTCTCCCGATACAAATATACCTCTCCTGGAGGATTCGCATCTTTTCAGGGTCGACGAGGGTTTTCGCCTTCTTATCGATTCTGGCGTTGATTCAGACAGCAATTGGCTTTGTGTGCTCCGTTATGGCGTTTTTGACGGCAAGGTAAAAGAACCGCACGACTTTCTTGTTATTCTGAGCTGATTCTTTTCCTTTGTAAACAACAGTATTGCAGATTTTCCGTAGGCTGATACCCTATGTCGATGCATGGCAAATCTCGGCTGTTGCCTGCGATATTAGCATTACGTGAGTAACACAAGGCGGTCGGTTCACACACCCCCTCTTCCCTATCTAACTTGGGGGGGGGGGCTGATGCCAGGCTTCTGTTGTGGTGGTATCTCAGCAAGAGTAGGACGGGCGTTCAGAGTGAGGTATTTTTGCTTTATTGATGATCCTCGCTGTTCTAACGGGGGTATCAATACACAGAAAGTGACAACGTTATCACGCGCATTATCAGATCTTCTGTGGAAATCGCCGCCTTTGGGGCGTTCTTTTGCGTAAGCTGGATGTCGTCATTTATGTCAGAGTTTTTGACCAAGGAGGTTCTCTTTCAAAGATAATGGATTTGGTGACCTTCGTACGTTATTTTTTATTTTATTTTTATTAGCATTCGCCGTCCCTCTTTGTCTGAAACTACCTCAGACGGCGCTTCCAAATAATAACTTTCACGTAATTTTCGCCTTCGTAAGTCCCCTCACCCCCCACCCAAAATTCCTCGCTGGATTTGTAACCAATTCCCTTTTCTGAACTGACGATAGCCTTTGGGACGGATATACACGTGAGTAAGCCCCCGTATATCTTCAACGTGCCGTGCCGTGAGACTGGATAAATCTCCCTGGTCGCTAGGAACACGCTGCTTATGGTGAGACTCGGACATTCTATCCAGTGGGCCTTGCTGAGTAATTCGTGTCGTTGATCAGACCCTTAATTCGCGCCAGTCGTTGCGACGGGAGTTCGAGCAACACCAAATACCTGATATATTAGTGCAGAGTACTGTGGGTTTTTTTTTTGTTTGAAAACATCACGTCCATGTCACTAAATTTAATTATTTATCGAGTGCAATTCTCAGAGAGCTGCAACACACAATTCAAGATCGATAAACGGAACGGTGGGAACGAATGATTTGTTAGTCACTGATGAGTTGCATGGATTGAGCGAAGCTGACTTTTTGAACTTTTCAATGACAGCGATACGCCTCACTGTGTCACTCAAACCGAAGTCTAGCTGTAAATAGTGTATATGCCCTATGTCCCAGCATTACACGAACGTCATTATCATCTAATTTAACGATACGAGGCTACACAACAATCAAAAAGTCCAGGTAGCATATATAATAGCAATGTTCACCTCAAATCTCTAGTCCCACGTCATGACCTCTACGAGCGAATACCTTGGCTAACCCTCATTTCAGAGGAGCATACTAACAATAGCAAAGAGCCCAATGGCCAGAGCAGCTACGCGGCGATTTTCAATTGCACCAGAGTCGGAACCAGAGTCGGAACCAGAGTCGGAGGAAGAGGTGTTGGAATTGCTTGATGCAGCGAGCTTGGCAGGTGCTGAATACGCCGTCCAGTTCCAAGGAGAATTTTCGACCGCGTTGATGGCAAAGACCATTCCCTGCTGCACAGTGATTCGCTTGGCGACAGTAGCCCCAAATCGGTACGGTATCGTTGATAGTGAGGTTGAATGTAGGGAGCTCGGTTGTGGTATTACCAACGGCTATGCTATGGGTCCCCATGTCTGTTGAGTTTCCCCGCTGTGAACGATGGCTATAATGGTAACTTACAATCCAGAATCGAACCACCCTGCTTGGGGTTACATGGGTCATCAAAATTCGATTGCGTGACGGTATGGTTCTTAGGCGGTGAATACGAACGTCACTGTGTCTCCAGGGGCGGCCTGGATGTGGGAGGGGTTGAAAGTAAGGGTTCCGTTCTCGCCAGCGGCAATCCGGTGATTGACGGGACCTGAAGGAGCCGGCGACGGTACTGTGGTGGAATCAGCACCTAATTCAAGGAACCTGGCAGGGAGGACACTTACTGGCAGCTCCTTGGTAGCTAGTATAAGTCGTGGTCCAGACCGATGAGGCATTGGTAATTGTGGCAGTCGCCGTTTCCAGGGCTGCGGGGCGAGAGTGGGGGTAGCCGAGACACTTGAGGCGCTAGTGGTGGTCGAGGTATTGGCTGTGGCCATCGCGGCCGCTTTGAATTGCTGGAATCGGTCGGGAGTAGTATTGAGGACCGAACACCATTCCTGTTCGTTCGAGACGTGCGCGTGGAAAGTTTAGCTTTGAGAGTCCCCAGGCAGAGGATGATGGAAAACACTACCTTGACCACAGTGGTTGCCGACTGGCTGTTTGCAGTAGAACCAAAGAGGGTTCTCGTGAGGGACCGTGAAGTGTATGACGGGATGGGGAGTAGTCGTATCATTTGGGTTGACCGGTTGGCTGAGGCCAGAGTATATTAGTTCTAACTTGATCTCGAAACTCCTATGTAGGCTCACAAATTTGCATCAAACCCACCCGGCAGTGGCACACATGGACTTTCAAATGCCGATTGAGTAACCGTATGGTTTTTGGGATTGCTATAATGGCGAGTCAGGTTTCTATAGTGCTGAAAGAGACGGGTCGACTGACAATATAAATCTGATCACGTCATTGGGGGCGGCGGTGACCAAATTCAGGATCGTATTTAAGCATGCATTGGCGCCGACCCTGAACATCGAATACCGCGCAGTATGCGCTCGATATACCGGCTAGAACGAGTACTAGAGGTCCGATCATTAGGAACGAAAGGTGTTGGTGGCGTCTAGGGATCAGAGGACAAGAGGGGGAACGAATGAACCAACGCAATAGCTAATACCATCCACTAGCCCTCGCATTTTATACTCGTGTAGAATGGACGTTTGCATAGCAACGATGTTTATATGTCCAGATATTACGGTGCATCAGCATTTCAGCGGACACCCCCTTCGGCCTAGGTTAGCGAGGCGTGTCGGACCGCATCATTCTTGATCATCCTCCCCTGTTTTTGTGCCAGGCGTGGGTATGGAGGACCCGTGTACGGGCCAAAGCGGTGGCCAAAGCGATGCTTCGGACATGTGTTCCAAGCGCACAACGCAAAGCTATCCCTCGGAAGAAAAGAAAAACAATCAGGGCTGTCCGAGGAGAGAGAACCAAATACGGAAAGGGCGCGGAAGGAAACAATAATTGTTCGGCTCATGGGCGGGTTTATTTGGAGAAAAAAGAAAGGCGCCCGAGATCACCAAAGGCATCAATGATCCGCTATGAAGCTGTATATACGGGTCTAAATCTCCGTGCATAGCAGAATATTCCATTCTGGACCCATGAGGCAGTGCTGTATGTGTGCCCCCCCTGTGCCTCCCTAGTGCCTCTTTGGAGTGGCGTTGTGAGGCATTAGCGCGTACAGCCGTTCGGGTCCTTCTGCTGGACCGCAGTAAGCCAATTGTCCGGCGTATAGGTCGTTATATCCATTGGGCACCTGCAGTCAAGTCGGAAGTTGGACATGACAAAACGGGCGAATATGCTGACGAGTAATCAAAAACCCACCTACTGAGTCGCTGTCGCCCAAATCCGCCGGGGGTAAGAAGACCCATGAAACGGCGTTGAAGTTATCCATAAGCGTTGAGACGTTGACAAAACTGAAGATCGAGGCAACTACTGCTCATCGACGCAACACTTAAGCACGGTTTAGACAAAGGAGTTTTCAAAACGCCGCAAGCAACCTCCTTACAATGTCACAATGTCCCATTTATACAAACTACTCCTCTATCGAAACAGGAAGCATCTGAACACAATTCCTAATTTGCTTCAATGTCGCATATCGATCATAATTTAACCCTCCACATCCCTCCTTTGCACACTTGGCATCCCAACACGCCAGAGCTTCTGCACAGTCTGATAACCCCCCGGACAAAAGCCCTATCCGGTCCCCTAACGGCCGCCGCTCGATTTCGAGTAACAATACTTGCTTGTACCCCCGCCATGTGTGATTTTCAAGTTCCGTCACACCACAGCGGCTGCAATGATAAGGCTCGCTGTTATTGTTATAAAATAATCACCAGTGGTATGACTTCATCAGCAAAAAACAAAACTATGCAGCAAGGCGGGGAAGATCCACGCATATTCAAATAAACTCACCTATTCCCCGCAGTAAACCTCTCAGGACTATCCAGCATCTCTCTAAACATCTCCTTCCTCCTCCGATGCAAATCAAATAGAGGAACAAGAAACTTGGAAGCCATCCTTGCAAGAACCGCCGAATGCGCCGGGTCATACAAGTCAAGTGTCAGTGTATACAGCGGCATAAGCCTCGTTTCCTCATTCCACTCAAAGTGTGTCGCAATGGCATAAAGCCGGAGAGGGTCGGTATCTCTAAACCGGGGCGCGAACAACATCGGTCGAATACTTGCGATTGCTCCGGGTGCATCAAACTTTTCTGCTAATGCGAGCACACGTTCGGCTTGTTCTAGCGATTCCCATGGTGGGAGCGGGAGGCAGAAGAGGAGGGAGAGGAGGAGGGAGAGGATAGAGTCGGGTTCGTAGACGTCTAGGATTTGGTGTGCTTTCTTCTCCGAGTTCGACTTTGAGTTTAAGCAAGGGTCGTGGTTGGCGGGTGTGCAGCGAGGAAGGGTGAACATGGTAGCGAAGAAGCCGCATGTTTTGCGGAGGGTGTAGGAGTAGACACCGTAGAGGGTTCCCTCGAGTGAGCGTAGGGTAAAGTCTGTGTCGTTGGATGGGAAGGATGGGTGCCACTGCTCACGCTCGGGCTCGAGTTCGGGTCGTGGTTGGGGGATGGGTGAAGCTTGTATTGGAAGCGGACGGTGCTCATGCGTGCTTGGAGGGCATGTGGTGGTGTATTTGGGAGCAGCCATGGGTATTGGGACTGGGGTACGCCTGGACGGGGGTGGGGGGGAGGGGCAGGGAGCTGTGACGATCAACCTCCCTTCATAAAGGCTGACCATACCTTGGGGGAAGGTTTTTTTACTCTGAAAACACGTGGAGGGTGAAAGGTGTTCCATTCTTCCATTATTTCTTTTCAGATTTGCAAACGGCCGTTGTGCCAGACTTCATACTGACAAAGTCCGCAAAGGGGATCACCACGGTGAATGGGGGAGGGTCGATGATGAAAGGCCGAGATCAGGGTTAAGAAGAGGCAAGGTCAAAAGGTTACCTTCAAATGTTGAGTTTACTGAACGGTGAGGCTTACTCCGAGGGATGGTTTGTTGCAGAGCCGTCCGTGTTCGGGAATCAGGGGTGTGGGAAAGACCGGGTTTTAGTTCGAATGGGGGACGGGAGACGCCTGTGGTGTATGGGTCAACAGCACACGAATGTTGTATGCGGTGGAAAGTCTGAGATGCCTTTGGAGTCACAATACGCAGTCAATTATGCTGCATGGAGTGAGGTGCGAGGAGGGTCGGTGATAGGCGCCGCATCGCATGTTTGTGCAGACTTCCACTCTGGTTCTGAGGTGTAATGGGTATGTGGCCATGATATTTTCCAGATAGAGCCCGTGTGGTCCATTGAGATGCGGAGTGAAAATGAGAGCGAGGCTCTCGAACAACGTTGTCTATGGTATTGTCTGCGGATACCATCGATCGGAGAGAGTGTGTGGGATGTTCGTGTTGATGTCGGCTAAGAACATTTGAAGGCCCGTACACCTTTCATAGTCGGAGGCTACGAATCAGCAGACTTGACATAAAAGAAGAGGATTAATCCAGTGAGCACCTGAAAAAACCCCCCATCAACCATCGATCATCCAGTCCTTTTCGATCCACTGCCGAACTTCCAAAACCCAGTTGGTCTCTGCTTTCTGCATGTCAGTCCAACCGTCTTGGTTCAGGACCACTTCCACCCGATGAGTGGTGGCCGCAGCGCCTGTCAGCTGCTGGTACCAATTACTAGCTGGACCAACCAGCCGATCTGTTGTGTCTACCTCGAGCACCAATTTCTTCGTCGTCACTCTCCGAATACCCTCCGGCCACGTAGTGTACATCGACTTGACAGTGTCCAGCAGATCACGGAAATGCGCATTCGAGATCATTGATTGAACAAGCACAATGCGGACGAGAGTGGGGAAGCAGGCGCCTAGCTTTGAGATGATAAGGCTTGGGACCGAGGTATGATGACCTATCCGTAGATGGGTCAAGGAGGGGAGTTTGGGCGGGGTATTTCGTGTGATCTGATGTGGGGCAAGGACACCATACAGCACCAGATTCTCAAGCAAAGGCAGATGATCCGGGAGGAACTTGGCGTCCATAAATCCGGTGAGATGGAAGTGGACATTTTTCACGGTATCAGCAACGAGAGAAAGGATTTGTTGTATACACAACCAAGCGTGTCTTCGTTGAGCGTGTGGGTGGGGTGCCATTGACGCTGGAAAGAAGCGCCTGAGCAATCTCGAGGACCTCTAAGTCGTCTCTGAGATTCTTGAGGTTGAGCTCAAGTTTCAGATTGGCGCATCCAATAAATAGGTGGAAAACTCGACGAGAGGTCCGAGGAATCGATTTGAGAGTTCTGTAGAAACAGAATATTCTACGGATGCCCAGAAGGGAGATGGATTGGAAGCGATAAGCTTTCGACCAGTAGTATATGTCTCTGGAGACGAGGGATAGTTTTCGAGCAGTGAAGCTGGGTGCGCAGGATAGACGTATTATTCTCAGCCAGACCTCAGCAGGAAAGACGTCGGGAGCGGTGTTCATGGTTAAAATCTCACATGAGCACGTGTGACAGTGCTGTGATATATAGGACTTGTCCAAAAGCAGAGGAGCAGGGGTCGACGCAGCCAATGAGATTCAGGGGTCCATGCCCCCAACTGTCATAACGGAAAATATAATCAAAGCGCTGGTATGAGAGCGCGGCCACGTGATTCCGTTCGTCCTTATCCCGAACGACACCTTCGAGCGAGGAATCTCTTGGTAAAAGCATTTCCCGGCAGAGGCGTGTAGCCACCGGTGCCTGTTGCTCCAAACTCGCTTCGGTGCACTCGATTGACAAGGTCAACATCCATGGCTCACTATGACATCTACAAACGAGCTCTCGTCTATGCCCTCCAAAGCTCTACACTAGGTCTAAATTGCACAGGCGGATGGGTACGTACGACCCATCAATTAAT